>JAPXFQ010001019.1:0-546985 GCA_028564705.1 Apricaphanius iberus | reverse complement strand
ACTTTCCAAAATACAAAAGTTTATTTACAAAAGAAGGAATAGACAAACATGTAATCACTCAAACTAACACACTACTGATCAAAGTAAATGAAACTCAAAATAAAAGAGCACAAATGGAATAAAATAAACATAAAAATAGAAATAATGAATTCTGATGTGCTTTGGACGAATCAGGATGCAAATCAAACCCTGGGCCTGGTTTGCAGATGCTGAAATGAAAACTAAATTAGTTCACTAATCTTACTTAGTTTAACTAATTTAGCACCACTGGTTTACCTCGATTTACTAATTAATCTCCAAAAAAATAATAGTTACAGTTCCTTTGAGCATCTAGTTTTTAGCTTTCCTCATACACATAACAAAGCAGTAAAGCCACTTTTGTTTGTGGTCTTATATCGTCCACCAGGACCTTATTCTCAATTTTTAGATCAGATTTCAGATTTTCTATCTGACTTAGTTTTAAACACTGATAAAGTCATTATAGTCGGAGACTTCAATATTCATGTTGATAATGAAAGTGATAGTCTAAATACAGCTTTTCACACTATCCTAGACTCAATAGGCTTTACTCAAAATGTGCAGGGACCAACACATTCTTGTCACCACACTTTAGATCTTGTGCTGACTTATGGCATTGACTGTGAAGAAATAACAGTCTTTCCACATAACCCTATCCTGTCTGATCATTTCCTTATCACTTTTAAACTTACTCTAATGGATCATATCAAACCTGAAAGAAAACTTCATTATACCAGAACGTTATCAGACAACGCTGTAGCAAATTTTAAAGAAGCTCTTCCAACTTTAATTTCCTCAGTTTATAAATGCAGAACAGAAAACAGTGATTTAACTCGTGACCCCTCACAACTTGACATTTTAGTTCATAGCGTTAATTCCTCCCTGCGTCGGGCAATAGACAAAGTTGCCCCCTTGAAAAGGAAGGTGGCTAGCCATAGAAGATTAACTCCCTGGTTTAATTTAGAGCTACGTACCCTAAAGCAGAATGTTAGAAAACTAGAGAGAAAATGGCGCTCCACGCATTTACATGATTCCTTTTTAATATGGAAAAATAGTTTATTGCTATATAAAAAGAGCCTTCACACAGCTAGAACAGCATATTATTCATCTTTAATCGAGGAGAATAAAAATAATCCTAGGTTTCTTTTTAATACAGTTGCCAAACTCACACAGGATCATAGCTCTATCGAGCCAACCATTCCCCAAGCTCTAAGCAGTGACGACTTCATGCAATTCTTTATAAATAAAATAGACTCCATAAAGAATAAGATAATTGGGAACCTTCCCAATATGCTTGCTTCCTCCTTAGTTAATGAGGCAGCCTCAAAAATGGTGGAACCTAATATATGCTTAAACTGCTTTAATGCAGCCGAACTTTGTGATGTACTAAAATTATTAGCTTCATCTAAACCTTCAACTTGCGTTTTAGACCCAATCCCAACTAAACTCTTAAAAGAAGTTTTCCCTCTGATCGCTGCTCCAATTTTAAATATAATGAATCTATCCTTAGTCAATGGATATGTACCACAGGAGTTTAAGATTGCTGTAATTAAACCTCTACTTAAGAAACCCTCTCTTGATCAAAACGACTTAATTAACTATAGACCGATATCTAATCTTCCCTTCTTATCTAAAATTCTTGAGAAAATAGTTGCACACCAGATATGTGAGCATTTAAACAATAATGAGCTGTTTGAGAAGTTTCAGTCAGGCTTTAGAGCTCATCACAGCACTGAAACAGCTCTGGTGAAGGTTACTAATGATATTCTCATAGCCTCAGACAATGGACTGGTGACCATTCTGGTCCTGTTAGATCTCAGTGCTGCCTTTGACACTGTTGACCACAATATTCTCATAGAAAGGCTTCAAAGTGTCGGTATAATAGGAACAGCACTAGGTTGGTTTAAATCTTATTTGTCTAACAGATTTCAGTTTGTTCAGGTAAACAATAGATCTTCCTCAACCTCAATAGTTACTTGCGGAGTACCACAGGGTTCAGTGCTTGGGCCGATTCTCTTTACTATATATATGCTTCCTATTGGTAAAATAATTAGGCAGCATGGGATAAAATTCCATAGTTACGCAGATGATACACAGCTATATCTATCCATAAATCCTGATGAATCCAATCAGTTAGGTAGACTACAGGCATGTCTGGAAGACATAAAAACTTGGATGACTCTAAACTTCTTGCTTCTAAATTCTGATAAAACAGAAGTTGTCGTCTTTGGACCAGAAGCTCTGAAAAAGAAACTACTTAGTCAGCCCCTTCACCTGGACGGCATTAAATTAGCCTCCAGTAATAAAGCAAAAAACCTCGGTGTCATTTTTGACCAAGATATGTCGTTTAGAACTTACATTAAAGAAGTCTGTAGGATTTCCTTTTTTCACCTTAGGAATATTGCAAAAATTAGAACCATCCTGTCCAGGAATGATGCTGAAAAACTAGTCCATGCCTTTGTTACTTCAAGGCTGGATTACTGTAACTGTCTATTATCAGGTAGTCCACAGAATACAATTAAAAGTCTTCAGTTAGTTCAAAATGCTGCTGCTAGGATTCTGATGAATATTAAAAGAAGAGATCACATTTCCCCTGTTTTAGCTTCTCTTCACTGGCTCCCAGTAAAATCTAGAATAGAATTCAAGATCCTCCTTCTGACATATAAAGCCCTTAATAATCTAGCTCCATCATACATAAGAGACCTGATTGTTCCATATGTTCCTAACAGAGACCTTCGCTCTCAGACTGCAGGTTTACTGGTAGTTCCTAGGATTTCTAAAAGTAGAATGGGTGGCAGATCTTTCAGCTATCAGGCTCCCCTCCTATGGAACCGGCTCCCAGGGTTGGTTCGTGAAGCAGACAATTTGTCTATCTTTAAAACTAGGCTAAAAACTTTCCTCTTTGACAAAGCTTACAGTTAGAGATATGTTTATAGGTAGTTAGAGTCAGGTCAGACAGGTAGATAGGAAGAGACAGGTTAATGTTAGTAGTCAGGCAGAGTGTCAAAAGTTAGGAAGAGATAGGAAGAGGTAGAGTAGCTAGGTAGAGATAGATTAATGTAAGCCAGGTAAAGATCCGGAGCCGGTCGCGGCTTACCGCCGCGGAAGAAATGTGCCCCACAGGGGCCAGCCAGCGCCGGAGAGAGGTCCCTCAAGGGGATCCTCCCGCACAGTGCGGCCGCCCATTACCTGCCGGGTTGAATCCCCTGGGCAGACTGTGCGGACCCCACCCGTTTATCTCTTAAACGTTTCTCGCCCTCTTCAACTCTGTCCTCTCAGTTCTGTCTATTTTTCCTTAAGATAGTTGTCGACTATCGGTCTCGTGCCGGTATTTAGCCTTAGATGGAGTTTACCACCCACTTTGGGCTGCATTCTCAAACAACCCGACTCCGAGAAGACCCCGGCATGACGGGGGCCGTTACCGGCCCTACACCGTCCACGGGTCAGGAGGACTCAGACAGAGTGTTGGTAGCCAGGTCTCCTAGTAGCTAGGAGACAGGTTAATGTTAGTAGCTATGCTGCTTTAGGCTAGGCTGTTGGAGGACATTATTAGGGTCTGTTCCTACTTTCTCTCCTACTTCTCCCCAACTGCATGATGTGCTGTCAATTCAAGCACTAACCTGTTTTCTATTATAGTAGGTGCTCCGGATTAGCCCTGCTTGACGACCCTGACTAAGATGGCATTGCAGTGACGGAAAATTCTCCACGTCCTGCAACAAACTTGTGCATCGTTCTGTTGCTCTTTCTGTGTCTCTGTTGTGTATTCTCCAAGCCACAGACGGTCGCGGCAGATAACCGCTTGTGCTGAGCCTGGTTCTGCCGGAGGTTTCTTCCTGTTAAAAGGGAGTTTTTCCTTCCCACTGTCGCTGCATGCTTGCTCAGTATGAGGGATTGCTGAGAATTCCACGACGCAATCTTCTGTGGTTCTGTAATTTCTACACTAAACATTGTATTGTAATAACTCTTTTTGTAAAGTGCCTTGAGATGACATCTGTTGTGAAATGGCGCTATATAAATAAACTGAATTGAAATTGAATTGAATCTCCTTTGATAAGGAAAGGGGGTCTGGCAGCGTTAGCCTAGCAGCTAACAATGGCTGCTATAGCTGGTTACAGTGACTCTCGTGGCTTTGGAGATGATGTTAGCTTGTGCCCCGATATGGCTAAGCAGCGATCAAAACCAGCTTCTTTCACTGACAGTATCTTATTGCGGTCTCCAACACGGCAATTCTTATCCCCTCTTTGGCGTTAATTGAATGTGGCCTTGGCTGGTTCAGATTCCCACCACGTGCAGCTCTAAGCTTCATTTCTCAGCATTCAAAAGTCTAAAACTCAGAGGGGGTTTCATCGGCTTATGAGGATCACACTGTGTTTCATGTATCAATCTTTAGGATTCACCTGGTGGTCTTTGAGTTCCTTGAAGTGGGTTTCTCTCAGAAACTCTGGCCTTCCCATTGCCAGCAAGGCCGATTGAAGATTGTCTTCTGTTCCCCAACCCGGCTGGTGGCAGCATGCAGAAGAACGAATGGCTTGCAGCGGGGGGCTATTTATGCCTTCTGTTTGACCCAGGTTAGCACCACCCGATTTCTGTGTGTGACCTAACAACGCTATATATATATTTTTTTTATCAATGGAAGAGGAGCTGAAGAAGAAATGGTTGGAATTTGTTTTCGGCACAAATCTGGCAAAATGCATCGCTGTTAGGGATTTTTTGGTAACTCAGCATAGTGATTTCATAACTACGGATCAACAGTACTAGCTTTTCTTCAAAGTTGTATCTAAAACCAGGATCTGTACCAAACAGTGGCTCCCAAACAATTTTAAGTAAAAAATAAATTGTTTTGCCAATGTTACACTCTTTAAGTATTGTGTTAAATCGCGCCATGACTTACATAATATCTGTGACCACATCCACACAGAGACGTAGCTTGTTTAACTATCCTCGAACCTAACCTAAGTGCTAGAAATCTGGGTGTCAGAGGCCTCAGATGAGAGAATAAATGGTAAATGGACTGAACTTATATAGCGCTTTTCTAGTCTTACTGACCACTCAAAGCGCTTTACATTGAAGCCGCATTCACCCATTCACACTCGCATTCATACACCGACACCCAACATGGCTCAGTAGGACGATGTAGAATTTGGGGGTTAAGTGCCTTGCCCAGGGGCACATCGACATGTGACTGGAGGAAGCTGGAATCGAACCTATGACCCTCCGATTGCAAGCCAACTACTCTACCACTGAGCCACAGTCGCCCGCCTTTTATTGAGAATAAAACAAAGTGTCAGCTATATTCGTACATAGTTTATTTTATGTGCATGGAGGGCCTCCTGCTGAGAACCCTGAAGCTTCAGCACAGATGTATGGGTATATATAGTAATCAGCCACACCCTATTGAATCAGCTTCTGACCGATCATTACATCATACACTTATGGTAAGGTAAGGCAAGGCAATTTTATTTGTATCGCACACTTTCAACACAGGGCAATTTAAGGTGCTTTACATATGATTAGAATACAAATGAGCAGTTACAATAAAAAATATTCAAGAAAATACAACAATGTAGGGACAAATGAGTAAAAAACACAGGTTAAGTTCATTAACTGATCTTGCTGAAGAAAGCTCAAAGTTTTTAACACAAGAAAGCCTTTAGAGTAATTAAGACAATAATTCATGTGAGAATTAAAAACAAATGTTACTCATAAGCCAGTCTAAATAGGTAAGTTTTAATTTTAGATTTAAAAGAGTTCAGTGTCTCTGCAGCTTTGTATTCTCCTGGTAGTTTATTCGAGATATGAGGAGCATAGAAACTAAAAGCTGCTTCACCATGTTTGGTTCTAGGGACGATCAGTAAACTTGAGCCGGAGGACCTGAGTGATCTGGATGGTTTGTACCGTGATAGCAGATCTCTAATGTACTCTGGTGCTAAACCATTCAATGATTTTATAAACTAATAAAAGCACTTTGAAGTCTATTCTCTGAGCTAAAGGGAGCCAGTGTAAGGACTTTAGAACTGGGGTGATGTGTTCTACTTTCCTGGTTCTAGTGAGAACACGAGCAGCAGTGTTCTGGATCAGCTACAGCTGTCTGATTGAATTTTTAGGTAGACCTTTGAAAATACTGTTACAGTAATCAAGGCGACTAGTGATAAACGCATGGATGAGTTTTTCTAGGTCTCCTTGTGTCATCATTCCTTTAACCCTAGAAATCTTGCTTGGTGATGGAAAGCTGACCTTGTTATTGCCTTTATGTGACCCTGGAGGTTCAGGTCTGAGTCCATTATTACACCTGGATTTCTTGCCTGGTTGGTAGTTTCTAGTTGGACCAACTGAAGTTGTGTACTGATATTCAATCAATCTTTTTTGGGTCCGAAGAGAAGCACTTCAGTTTTGTTTTTGTTCAGTTGGAGGAAATTATGGGACATCCAGCTGTTAATTTGCTCAATTGAGGATTTGGACGAGTTCAACATCACCTGGCACATTGAGATATAAAGCTGAGTGTCATCAGCATAGTTGTGGTAGTTAACATTGTTGGGTGTTATAATCTGGTTTAGTGGGAGCATGTAGATGCTAAATAGGAGGGGCCCTAGGATGGAGCCCTGGTCAATGGTGTCAAAAGGCGCACTGAGGTCTAATAGTACCAGTACTGTGGTTTGTATGAATATCATTGAAAACTTGGACGAGGGCTGTCTCTTTACTGTGGTACCTACGAAAACCAGACTGATAAATATTAAAGCGGTTGTTCATTGCTTGGAAGCTATTTAATTGTTGGAACACAACTTTTTCAATAACTTTACTGATAAATGGGAGATTAGAGATTGGTCTGTAGTTTTGCATCAACGTGCTGTCTAGTTTCTTCTTTAGTATTGGTTTGGTAACTGCTGTTTTTAAGGCTCTTGGGAAAACACCTGATAGGAGGGGTTAATTAACTATTTTGATCAGATTCGCTCTGATGGCTGGGAGGACCTTTTTTAGAAAATTTGCTGGTAAGATATCTAAGCATCAGGTGGCAGAGATTAGTTTGTCTATAATGTCTTCAATGCTTGTTCGATTCATTGTTTGGAAGTGAGTCATTTTCTCTGCATGAGTGTTAGTTGGGCGAAATGTTGGTACTGGGGTTGGAACTGATGCACTGATTGATCTTCTGATGTTCAAGAACTTTTCAGTAAAGCTAGCAAATTCATTACAGGCCCTGGTGGAGTTTAGTTCAGGGTACTGTCACTGGAGGAGTAGTTCGTCTCTCCACTGTAGCAAATAATGTTCTAGCATTATTGTTGTTTCTGTGAATAATCTTAGAAATAAATGATTCCCTTGCACCCCTTAAGGTTACTTGATACTTGTTCAGTCTCTCTTTATACATCTCGTAATGAACAGAATCGAGTTTTCCGCCATTTTCTCTCAGCGCGTTGGCACTCCCTTTTTGTATTACATACCAGTGGATTGTTTCTCCATGGAGATTTCTTTTTACTAGAGATGGTTTTAACCTTAAGAGGTGAAATTTTATCCATCATGTCTGTGATTTTGGATAGAAAATAATCTGTCAGTTAGTTTATTGAGTGTGTGTTGGTGGATGTTGGTGATTTAGATAAGGTTGGAGTGTAGTTTAAAGTTTTCAGCTGAGTTTTCTTTAAGGAAGCATTGGCTAGGATGGTGCTTTCAAATGAGATGCAGAAATGGTCAGATAATGCGATATCAGTTATGGCAATGCTAGAGATATTTAAGTCTTTGCTAATAAGTAGCTCCAGAGTGTATCCTCGGGTGTGCTTTGGCTCATTAATGTGTTGGATTAGGTCAAAGTTATGAAGCGCATCATTTAGTGCTTTTGTTCCGGTGTCTTGGAGTCCCCCACAATTGCTATGTGGTCATAGTCTAGGCATATTGCAGAGCAAAGGTCATTGAAGTCGTTATAAAAGTTTGTGTTAAGTTTTGGTTTTGGTGGTCTGCATATGTTTACAAATATGACTTTGATTGGTTCATTTGTTTCAGTAGCTAAATATTTAAATGTGCTGAATTCATCTAGCGATACCTTTTTGAAGTTTAATTATTTATCAAAACTTGTGGTCAGACCACTCCACCTTTTATTTTTCCTGGTCTCACTAATGAAGTGATCATTAATTGTGCAAGTCTCTATTAATACAATTTGTTCTTTTTTTTTTCATCTAACCAAGTTTCTGAGAGAAATCGAGCATGTATATCTTGTGTGATGATGTAGTTATTGATTAGCAGTGATTGTTCTGATAGTGATCTTATGTTTTCTATAGCTGCATTAATATTTCTTTCCAAGATCAAGAGATTCTGTTTGCAAGGTAGTATTTTTAAATTCTGTACTTCTCGGTTATTTGTAGTTTTAGTGTGAACATCTCTTTTTTATAATAACCAGGATTTTACTTTCAAGGTCAGAATGAGGGTACGAATGACGAACACAACCTTCTGGCAGGAAGTTTGTCTGACAGTGTTCGGTCGGTATCAGATGTCTGATATGGTGAGTTGAATTGGAGACCAATGTTTATTGTTCCTGTTTGGGTGTGGAGTTAAAAGCAGTATTCCTTTTTTTTTGCTTGAGTCTAAAGGTTTTCAGAAAATTCCCGGAATGGTGAACCCGTCACAGAGTCAGGAGTTGACGATGAGTTGGATCTGCTGCTGGTCCCCCTACTAGCCGGTGTGTTGATTGGATCTGCCATCTCAGGGAGCATCCTCTGCACAGTAGAACCTGCATGTTCACCACATAGAGATGCAGGAACTCTGTTTCCTTCGAAGGTCATCTGATGGCACTGTTGCACAGTTAGCTGGCATGACTGTGGCAGGCTTATCACTGACGGGTGCAAGGATGTCATCTTCTCTGTATGTTACAGCAGGTTGGCATTTACTATGTATCTCTGTTCGAGAACAGTTTACTTTAGATAACACATTCCAGAGATAGAGCTACTGACATTTCTTACTAATGTGATGTCCATCTTTTGTGAATAGGTGCCTTCGTTCACAGAAGATCTTTAAATTATTCAGGAATGGAAAAGACCTTTCAGCACGGACAGTTTAATAAATCTAGTGAATCTTTTGATCCAGCTAAATTCCTCATCTGAGGATGTTGCTGGAATTGGTCCAGATATGTGAAGTTCTATCTTGTTGGTGTTAAAGTTCTGGAGTAAATCCAAAAAGTCCTTCTTTAAAATTTCAGATTTCTTGTGGGAGATGTCGACTGTTCCTGCATGGACAACAACTTTTTGGAGTTCTGGGTGGCTCTCAATAATTGATGGAATCCAATCAGAAAGTTGTTTGACTGTCATTTGTGGGCAATTAAAAAACTTGTATCGATGCATAATTGTTCAATACCTTTGATCGATCAGTCATGAATAATAGCAAGCGTTTTCCTTTTCTTGCTGTGTTCTTTTCTCTTTTGCTCTCTGTCAGTGCTGGCTTCTTGCTGCTGCTTTTTGTTATTGTTCAACTTATCTGTGTTTGGGTTTAGGTGGCTTTGGCAAGGTCTGTTAGTTCCAGGGAATTGTTTGCGTTTCGCTGGCCTTGCTGTACGTCTGTTAGACTCCAAGAGCCAGGAGAGGCCAGCGCTGTGAATCTGTTAAATTAAATTAAAGGGATAATCGAAGTTGTTGGTTGTTGGAGTTTCTTTTGACGTTTCTTGTTTTTCTTTTTGGGTGTCTGTCGTCTTAGTGCTGGCCACTCTTCTGATGAGTGGGGGGTTCTTCCAGATAGACGTCGTCTGTTCAGAGGGGTACTCTGTGTTGTTAGCATCGACCTGCCAGGTTGTTGAAAATCGCATGTCATTCTCAGAGTAGTATTATTTCTGCCATTTTCTTCAAGGCGTCGGATCTTTAATTCCATGTCCTAATTCTTTCCAGTATGTTTTGGAGTGTGAAATCAGCGTTGAAAGCCATTGTAGTCTTTGGTTCTTTGTCCACAGTGGAAGACGAAGAAAAAGAGGGAGAAAAGCCGTCCCAGGTAAGTCCAGTATCCTTAGGTTGAATAAATAAAAAGGAAAATATGTAGCGGGGGGGTGGGGGGTACAGGAGTGGAGGAGAGGAGAGCAGAGGAAAACATGTCCCGCTCCAGTCAATGTCAAGTCAATCTCAAAATAACTAGCACTCTGTTCTATGCATCAGAAGACCAATCACCGAACAACATGGAATAGGTAAACACAGGATCTGTCATGAGGTAACAATGGATGTGTCACTGGACAGTAAAAATATAGATAACAATAAGGCACACTATGTATAATGCTGAGAAAGAATGTCACAGAATCATAAGTCAACACCAGATAATAACAAGAGTTGTCATAAGTCAGAGTAAGAGAATTAAACTTTTATAAATGTCCCAGCATTATTAATTAAATTTTCTGTCACAGCTTCAAACCATGAATTGTAATATCGGCAGCTAAATCTCCTTGTCTACGGAGCTCATCTCATGCAAGACCATCCAACTGAAACTGTTGTTTAAGTTGGATGGTCTTGCATGTCACCTGCTTATCGGTGGGCGTCAGGGGACGCTTGATATAAACGGACTATGACCTAAAATCAGAAGAAACGAACTACTGAACTGAAAGATATTAAGTGGAGGAAAAGAAGAAAATAAGGTTTACCTCGGTTGCAAAAAGGGAAGAGCGCAGTGCCGAATCCCTGTCTGACTGGTGGGTGTGTGTCAGTGGGATGCTGCTTGTCAGTTCTCATTCCTAACCAGCCAAACTGTGGATTTTTGTGCAGCAGCATGTGTTTGTGATCCTACATGACATGTGAGAATATTATTATTGGTATATTGGCTTTGTGTTGATATTGTAATCTTTAATTTGGATGAGACTACTTTCATTTCAGTATGATGAGTAATTTGTGTCAAGTTGTATTTCGCTTTTTATGTGTTGTGTTGAGGGGAACAAAAAGAGGGAGGACTGGAAGTTCTGTGTAAGAGCGCAGGGAGAGCCTGTGTGTGTGTGTGAGTTGGCTAATAAAGAAGCCGAATTAAGACTATCCTGCACTGTGGTTCTTAAAGCTAGGAAGACAAAAAAGTTACTGATTTATTTTGACACAACTGTAACTAGGGTTGCCAACCGTCCCTTGAAATACGGAATCGTCCCTTATTTGACAGTTACAATTTGCGACCCGTTTAAAACTAATAATTGACGCTATTTGTTCCGTATTTTCATAAATTTACAATATGCCTGTCTCACATAGGCTTTAATAGCCTAATTCAAACTACGTAGCCTATATAGAAATAAAATAAAAATCACCCAACTACATTCAACAAAACTGTTCTGGTGGCAGGATCTAAAGGGGGCGTAAATTGTTTGTGTTTGCAGTTCGCGAGTGTTGCGTGCTCAGGATTGATCAGGTAGACACACACAACACACTGGCCCTTCCTACGGAGCGTTTTTTAAAAATGTCCTGAAACGCCAAAGCAAAAATGTTTATAGAAATACAGATGTGAGTGGGCGGTGCCCGTCTTTGGCTGGACAGGTTCAGTAAAGACGAAAACAAGGTAAATTGTAAAATATATCTGCGACTATTCGCACACTGAGACTCGCTGGACAGCACGGTAGGCACATAAGACCACAGATAACACCCATGTCTGTGAGGCTTATACTGCATGTAGACTAGGATATTCAAAAATGAGTACATTTATTGTGCATTTTTCTAGTTGTCTCGTGCCTGTGCGATTTTATTTTCGTTGGCTTAATTGTAGAGAAGTTTTTTAAGCCAGTAGATTTAGGCATAGCCTATTATCCAATCAATATAAATGATGACTAAAAGAACAAATCATACTAACTGATTAACTGTTATGCTAATAAATAGATTAAAATGAAAAAAAAATGGATTTCTGGCTGTTGAAATCTTTCAATTAATTAGAAATTAGTGTGGTGTGATTGTTGTTCAGACAAACAATGCAAGACAATTTAATTTACAATTTAACATCCCACTCATAAATTTGTATTTAAATGAGCAGATAAACAATTTTAAGGTGTTTGGGGTTTATCTCCCAAATCCCCATAGAGTCATTTTAGAAATAAAATATTGAAAATACATTGTAAGAAGCTCAACAGACCTCAGGTTGTTGTTCCTTTCTTGATATGTTAGATCACACTGCATCTGGTTAAAATAAGTTGTATGTACTTTATTTCCTTTTTTATATGGATGCATTTCATTTCAGCATATTGAAGGCTGACTTACAGCACGGATTCATTTATGTGTTTAATGTGAATAAAGAATTTCAAGCTTAACGTATGACCATTGTGGATGAACCCCTCACTGAAAGCACCGCACCTCCCGTCGGACGACTCGGCCCACGCCCTGTAGCCTAAGTGTCCCTTATTTTAATTTATGAAAGTTAGCAACCCTAACTGTAACCGACCTAAGATCCGCAGCCTCCGGGACTTGGTGAGCAGCAAAAACAGAGGGTTACAGACTGGTGGCAGCGGTGTTTTGTTCATCTTCGAGCTTGCTAATTAGCCGCGGCAGTCAGCTACATCAGAGAAACTCGCCCGGGAGGTGTGTTTAGGATAACTGGCAGTCCCTGAGTTCATCTGTTGTTTCAGTTGGATGGTTTTGTATCATGTCTGAGCCACAGCCATCGGGAGCCGCAGCCAGCGACTTTTAGGCGGATGGCGCCCGGTGCGGCCCAGCAGTAGCAGGACTCTTCAAGAGCTGTAGTTCACTAACAAGTGGAGTTGCCACCATGTTTTCACGGTGACGGTAGGGACAAGGAACGTTTTGCTTATTGAAGATGGGATTGAATCTTGCAGTAAAAGCCTACTTGGTTGGACAGGTCCTAGATGTAGCACCGATCCTCCCCACCCGTCTGAGCGGAGACGCGTTAGCATTCTGGCTGTTGTACAGATGTACAGAAAGACTATGAAAGATGAACTGCGAAGTTGAATTATGTTTCTGCTCCATTTTCAAACATTTGTTAATGCCAGACAACGCCTGCCGAGGGAACCGCTTGAAGTATATGCAGCTGAGATAACAATGCTAGTCTTGGAAGCTTTTCCTAATTATCGAGCACTTTAAGAGGTTTGTTGCTGGTCTAGATCCCCATCTTCAGTCAAAATGTCACGAGCATGGCGCTGCTGCTTTAGAAGAGGCTTTGAAGCTCCTGCCCCCTTCTTTTCCATCCCAATCTCATGCCTACTACAGCTGCTCCCTCAACTACAAGTGAACCACTGGCTGCCATGGTGTCCACCAACTATGAAAATAGTTGCACAGAAAGGTCAGAAGAATTACTTGAAGCAGTTAAACAACTCTCCAAGGATTTGCAGGTGCTTAAACTACACGTCACCTCTCAAGATCACAACAGGAGCTACCAGGTCACGCCACGTATCCAGTGGCGGATTAGAGTCTACAGAATACTCCAGAGGTCGGGGAAGATATCATCGCAGCCCATCTGCGTCTCCAGTCTGCCATGCACGCTCCTCCACTCCAACACATCATCGACCCAGCAGTGGGCAGAGTGAATACAGCTAAGCCAGACGTTCGCCGGATCGCTGTGGTTGGCAGGATTTGCCGACCCCTCCATCATCTCCATCCTTTTGTCCCAATCATCTCATCCGTCGTGACACTCCTACAGCCCAGCTGAGAGGCAGCCACATCATCACCACTGCGGGAGGTCTTCATTTGCCGACGACTATGATCTGTACACAGATCACCCTCTGTACGTTCAGCAAGGGACAGACACAGACCACGTGACCACGACACACATGTGACCTTTAGCGATAGCTTCCAGGGTCAGGGTAGCAGGCACAGAGGGCCAGGTGTTTTCTCCAGTTGATGAGGCCCATACCATAACAGTGCCACAACTTATTCCCAGAAACTATACATGTAATGTGCTTGCCATCTTTGAGAATGTTGGCACTAAAGTATATGTTGACTCTGGTTCAGACATTTCAATCATTAGTGAAGCCTTTAGGATGTCTATGCCCTCCTTGAGAACAAAACCATTACAGCGACCTCAGATTGTTCCAAGAGCTGTGACTCTTGATTATCTAAATAACTTAGGCACCCTCTCCACGAACCTGGCACTAGGAAGCGAGATGTTCACACACACTGTCCAAGTAGTCATGTTACACAGACTGTTATTCTTGGTTGGGACTTTTTGTTCTCACATTTTGCTGTACTAGATGTGAAACAGGGCTTCCTTAAAATAGGTAATCGAGCCAGTGTTCCACTTTTGACCACTACTCAGAGTGTCCCTTTGGATTGTAATGCCATCCCTGCCAGACCATTCACAGTGCCAGAAAAGTCACAGATGACTGTTCTAGCTAGGGTGCAGCCCACTATCGGTGTAACAGACCTGTATTCAGACTACGCTGCAGTTATTGAGCCTGGGCCATCTAATGGGCAGGGTTTACTAGCGGCACGTACTGTGGCTCTGGTTCAGGCCAGGATGACTTATATTAGAGTCATGAATCCCAGGACCTTTGACCTGCACGCGTATCCCAGTGATACAATGTTAGGTAGTCTGTATTGTGTAGGTCAGGACTCACGCTGCGACTACTGCATTATTGACAAGGAGGTAGATGTATTGGCAATAGCAGCAGGGTTACCAGAACAGCAGACTTACCTGACCTTAACCTCGATCACTCAGCCCTTACCACTGACCAGCAACAGCAGCTTCAGTCCTTAGTGTTAGCCTACTCTGAGATCTGTAGTGCCCATGACCGGGACTATGGACGGACCGACCTAGTTTGGCATAACACCAGGGCCGGTGATGCCCCAACGATCAAGCAGAGAGCCTACAGGACGTCCCGGAACATCAGAGCTGAGATCAACAGTAGAGGGTGACACGGGAATCAATTGTCGCTCCACCCCATCCCGATCACAAAAAAATACTCCCGTCACGTTCCGATCACGTGACAGCCCCCCCCAAAAAAAATCTTGTCCCGAAAAAATCCAGAGTAAAAGACTCCCATCCCGACCTGAATCCGGTAAATTTACCTCCTATGCCGTTCGCTCCCCCGTCCCCCTTTAAACCATAGCCTAGCACAGTATCAAAGATCATCGATTTAGCTTTATCCGCCATTTTTAACCATATTCTGCATTCTTGTTGTTTGGCCACTCTTACCACGTCATGAATGGACTCGATTCGTGTGACTACCAAACTATTAAGATATTATATGCTTACCAGTTTATCCAGGTGGTGTAGCAACAACGAAGCAGTTTCAGTTTTGGTGCGTGCAGTGAGGTAGACCCAATGGAATTCAACTAAAGATAGCGATCTGTCAGATTGCATTTTGCAGCGGAGTTAATAACCACACACATTGGCCTAGCCTAAATATCCTCTTTTCTCTATAATTGAAATAATGTTATGTGATTTGCCAGACACCTTTGTCCAAGATGACAGCAAATACAACATTTCCGGTTTCCTGCCCGATCCCGTGGATTATTTCCTGTCCCGTCCAAATCACGTTACCAATAGTGAAATTGACTCACGTCCCGTGGGAATCCTGCAGGAATCTCGTGACCCGTGGCAATCCCGAAAAATTGTCACCCTCTAATCGACAGACTGGTGCAGCAGCTTCTGGAACAGGACATCATCGAAGAAAGCTCCAGCCCCTGGTCATCTCCTGTTGTTTTGGCGCGTAAAAAGGACGGCACCCATCGTTTCTGTATTGATTAGCGGAAGCTCCCAACAGTTTATCCGGATCCTGTTGGTTCAGTACAATGGACATGTTGAGCTGCTATTGGCAGGTCGCACTCAAACCACATGACAAGGAGAAAACAGCATTTTACAGTGGCAGTGGGTTGTACCAATTCAAGGTTATGCCCATGGGACTGACGCCCCCCCTCTATGTTCCAAAGACTGATGGAGCTAGTTCTGTTTGGTCTCCAAAGGAAGGACTGTTTGATCTACTTGGGCGATGTATTAGTCTTCTGTCGACTGTAGCCTTCACTGATGTTGTCAACCATGAAGATCAGCATATTCATGCAGACAGGCCCTTTCAGAAAGTGACAGAAGATTATGGATTATTTGACCCGCTATGTGAACCTATTCCCACTTCAGGACTAGCGTGCTATCACTGTAGCTAAGTGCATTTTCAAGGTTTTTTTCCGAGAACATGGCCTGCCAGAGTCTATTCATACAGACAAGGGTAGACAGTTTCAGTCAGACCTCATATGCTACTTGTGTATGTTTTTAGGCATAACAAAAACATGCACATCTCCCTACCATGCACAGTCAGATGGCATGGTAGAACATCTAAACAAATTAAGTGGGCTAAAAATTGGGCCCAAACAGGTGGTGAATGGGACCAGTTCTTACCACAGGTGGAACTGAGGTACAACTCTAGTGTACATTCGAGTATGGGTTTTTCCCCCTTCTTCCTTGTACATGGCAGGGAACCTAATTTGCCCCGGGATGTTGTATTGAACTGTAGTCCAGTTGTGACCTCGCTTACCCCAGGTACACCGGCAGCTTACGTCACGTTTGACACGTTTAAGGATGAGGCCCGAAATTCTTTAACTAGCAAGCTCCAGCGAAACTCACAATATGGCAAAAAGCTTTGGTTCCTCGTGAACCAGGAGATATTGTTCTCCTGGATGACCCTGCACAGAAAATGAACACTTTGGCACCCAGGTGGAAAGGGCCATTTGTCATTTTTAAACGCATGACAGCTAATGGATGCCCCGGTGTAACCTATGAGATCACTGATCCTGCAACGTCGCCTTCACGGACATGGGTTGTACAACATATGTTGTACAATGCAACCTTACAACAGAGGCCTTCACCAATAGTGGATATTAGCCCCCTCTCAGCCGCTCCCATTTCAGCTTTGTCGACACAGATTTAAAAAATCAGAGATAACACTTACCGAAGTCAGATGGACAGGCGCTACTTAAGAGGAACAGAAAACCTGTAGTTGGTTTCCTGGTGGGAGATTTAAGCTCCGATGCGGCCGAGGAGGTCGTAAAATTAGGTGCGGGACAGACGGAAGTAGCACTGAAAGCGAACCTCATCCATAAGCAGCTCCTGGAGCAAATGGTTAAACTCTCCGAACTCAGAACGCATCTGAATAGTGGGTGCTGATGCACCCGATGTCAACGTTGTCTAGCTTTATCTAGCTAATAAAGCCAAGTTACTCTCTCGTTACGATCCACCATATTTCAGAACGTGCGGCAACAGAGGAAGCCCTGCCCATGCGTTGTTTTTTCCTCAGAAGCAGGCTATGGCAGCCAAAAAGCACATACGTCAAACTTCATCCGTTGAATGCGTTGCCTGACGCAGACCAAATGTGCGGTGTGAATGCAGCGTAAGTTTTTCGTTGTCCGGATCTGCTGTTCAGGTGCCTCCTCCCGTTGCCCCCCCTCCCTCCCCCTGTGCCCCTCTCCCCTGTTATTTAAATATTCGCTTACTGTACTTGTATTTTGGTTCTTATGTGTTGCGTTGAGGGGAACAAAACGAGGGAGGACTGGAAGTTCTGTATAAGACTGTATAGCGCCTGTGTGTGTGAGAGTTGGCTAATAAAGAAGCAGAGTTAGGATTATCCTGCATTGTGGTTCTTAAAGCTAGGAAAACAACAAAGTTACTGATGTATTTCGAATCGACTGTAACCCACCTAAGACCAACAGCCTCCGGGACTCGGTGAGTAGCAAAAATAATTCAAATTCAATTAATTTCACTTTTATTTCACTTTAGCTCAGGATAACCTAAGCCATTCTGACTATAAGTTTTATCAAGAAGGAATGTTTTAACCCTAGTCTTAAAATTACACAGAGTTTCTCCCTTACGGACTAAAATTGGGAGCTGGTTCCACAGCAGAGGAGCCTGATAACTAAAATATCTGCCTCCCATTCCACTTTTAGAAATCCTTGGAACTACCAGTACATCTGTATTCTGAGAACGACGAACATATGGAACAATCAGATCGCTGATGTATGATGGAGCTTGATTATAAAGGGCTTTACACGTAAGGAGGAGGGACTTAAACTCTGTTCTGCATTTAACAGGGAGCCAGTGGAGAGAAGCCAAAATAGAGGGTCACAATATAAGTTGTCTATGGGTAATTTTCCGTCCACTTCTGATGTCAGCTCGCTTGTGATGAACCGGGGGTTTATCTTCTGAGTGTTTACTTATGGGAAAATGGTCAATTGTGACATTTGATTACTAAGTCTATATTACATTTGATTTATGTGATGTTTAACACTACTGATATCCATATTTTAAGTTTATTCATATATTTTGGTTAATTCTACTTCTATTTGTTATTATTTTTCATATGAAACCACACATACATTGTGAATGTGGAGTTCAAAACAAAAATTCAATTCATTTCTCTAATATTTAATTTAAAAAAGGGTAACTGTATCTGGATTTGTTTTTATTTACTCAGATAATCAAGTTTTTTTAGTAATATTTAGGAATGTTGATAAAGGCTTTAACTTTTGCCCAAAAATCATATTCTAAGTTTGTTTGTTTATTAATATTAAAATTCAATTATGTTCAAATATTTATTAATTATATTTTGACCATTAAATGTCTTCAGTAAGAGCGATATTGGTATCAAACTTAAGTTCTATATGTTCTGCCCACCAGGGCAGTGTATCAGTCAATGTTAATAGACTATGTACACGAAAGGCTGACTGCATCCGAATAGTCCTACTATGCTTTCTATGTAGTAGCCAAAAATGAGTAAGCGAGCAATGTAGTAGATCCAAATCTTCAGTATGGATTTGTGTAGTAGGCATAAAGTTCCCGGAGGTGTACTACTGGCACAATAAGCAGCCGGTGGATGCCACGCTATCCCACAATGCAGCGGAAGCTCCAAAATCGTAGAAGAGTGACCTCGGCTACTGAGGAACTGTCAACTATTGACATCGTCGCAAATTCAGTGTATAAATGTAAAAGTGTAGCGATGTTACTGATTAATTTTGTTTTTTGAAATCTGATTAAGTTGATAAGTTGTTTAACGGGACTAAAGGCGACCTTGCGTAACCTAAACATCTAGCAAAATGGTCCAATTTCCTGCCTACTACTCAATTGTTTGCTCGGAATATGAATTGAAAAGGTTTACAAGTAAATACATTTACAAAAAATAATTCCCATACAGGTTTGAATATTAAGAGATCCCTAAAATTTGTTAAAATATCTTTACTTTTTAAAACAGAATCATATTCGAATAACTAAATTGATAGTCAAAGCGCTAATGGTGATCAATGCACAGCTACCCTGTAATTAATTTTAACATTTTTAATAGTTTAACAGCCTTACTAAAAATAAAGGGTTTTTGTTACATTTTTGTTTGTTTTCCATTATTTAAGCACGGTTTCGAGCACCGTTTAAGCACCGAAACCCATTTCAAAAGTACCAGTTTGAGACCGGAATCAGATTAATCCTAAACGATACCCATCCACAGTCCTAAACCAGGCAGGCAAGGCCAACTTCATATAAACTGTTCCCTATTATGTGCAAAGGACAGGCTTTTTTTTAAACTCAACCATTTTCTGGTCTATTCTTTCTGCCACGAATTGAGTTTGCAGAAAATATTCATGTGAAGTATTGAAAAAACTCAGGTGACATTTCCACTTTCCATGTAAACATGAATATTCAAGATATCCCAAGATATCTTATACCTTATCAGTATTTAATACTGAATCAGATAAAAATCTGAGATCTGATCAAAGAATTAAGAGTAGGGGTCTGGGCAACAAAACCACAAACAAAAGTGGTTTTGTTTTGCTACTTTAACGAGGAAAACTAAGGATTAGATGTTAAAATGTACTGTAGCTACTAATTGATCTGGGATTAATTAGTAAATCTGAATAAAAAATGGTTGCAACTCTTCCTCCTTGCCCAACTTTTCTAGGAATGTGGAAAATGTAAATAACTGGAAGAAGTTGACTCATTAACATAATCCTCCCTCTTGTAGAATTAAAATTTATCAAAAATAATAATTCAGTGCATGTTCAAGCAGAGACAAAATGGAGCCAATTTCCAGTTCTCACTTTTATTTTAAACAGATTAACAAATTGCAGTTTACAGAGAAATATGCCCTATTTTCTCTGGGCCAGACAAAGATCTGACGAAGAATGGTTTCCGTGTCATAACTTTTATAAACGTCCAAAACCTCCCAGGATTAATCTGCTCCAATCAGAACGTTTTAAACAGTGTCTTAACAATGATTGGTCCGTCCAGAATTATATGTCCTCCTCCTGGATCCAAGTCAAAAGTTCATTCTCCCAGGCTTTATTGACACAGTCCTAAACAAAAGCTGGTTAGTGTATTGACCATTGTCCTGCTCCTACATCAAAAGATCCGAGGTCTGGCCTGTGAGTCCATCCTGAATTTTATGGTTTTATAGTCCCGGGTCCTCTCAAGAAAACCTCCTAGTTTTATGGCCTGCAATAAAACTCTTTGTCTCAGAGGTCCTCAAAGGTCACACATACTCCCCATTATCCAAGGCCCAATTCAAATACTGATAAACAGTGTGTCTTTTACCTCTGAATGTTATAAAACAGACCTCTACCTCTGAATTCTTACTAAAGTTATTAGCCCCAAAAAATAAGATACAACACTCTGCAGGTTTTCTCAGGTTTTTTAGAAACAAATCAATTTGATCATCAAATCAAATCAAACTTTATTTATAAAGCGCTTTTCAAACAAAGAAAGTTAATCAAAGTGCTTTACAGATTTAAAATAACCCCACACCCCACAACCCCCCCCTTCAAAAAAAAAAAATCATCAGTGCAAATACAACCCCCTCCCAACCCAACCCATCAGCCATACTCACTCACACACACACTTAGAAGCTACAAAAAGCGGGCTGAGTACAGATGAGCCAGGAAATGCCATCATGGAGCCATCTGCATCAGCAGCAGCAGATCAACATCAGCAGCCAAGGCTCCCACCCAGGGCGCCCAGAGGAGGGAGGGCTGGTACCCCCACCTCCACCCAAGCGCTACCTGGGGGGCACCCAGGCAGCCACAGCCGACCACCGCCCCCGATGCAGGGGGCTCCCCAGAGAGGAAACACTGGCAAGAAAGATTAAAATACATTAAAATATAAAGTTAATAAAATATAAAGTATATTAAGTATAAAACAATAAGTGTAAAACAAATAATAAAAATGCAAAGCAGATTAATAAATAAACAGTTAAAAGCTGAACTAAAAATTAAATCAGGTAAAACATGCTGAGCGATTAAAAATATATTAATAAATAATAATTAGTTAAAGGCTAAGCTAAAAAGGTGAGTCTTGAGTCTGCTCTTAAAAACATTAATGTTCTCTGCGGTCCTGAGGTCCTCTGGCAGCCTGTTCCAGAGGTGAGGGCCATAATAATGGAAAGACGCCTCACCATGAGTCTGTGTCCTGACTTTGGGGATGATAAGGAGACGGCTGCCAGAGGAGCGCAGAGACCGCGAGGGTTCATACGGTAAAAGCATTTCTGACAGATACGAAGGCCCAAGACCATTAAGAGACTTAAAGACCATTAAAAGAACCTTAAAATCGATCCTAAAACATACGGGGAGCCAATGCAGTGATTCTAAGACCGGTGTAATGTGCTCCCGCCTCCTAGTCTTCATCAGGACACGAGCTGCTGAATTCTGTAAAAGCTGTAAACCTGAGGTAGTCTTTTTGGGAAGACCAGAAAGCAGGGCATTACAATAATCAATTCTACTGGTGATAAAAGCATGCATTAGCGTCTCTGTATTGGCCCGAGAGAGAATGGGGCGGACTCTGGCAATGTTCTTTAGGTGATAAAAACCTATTTTGGTGATGTTTTTAATGTGAGGGATAAAAGTCAGCTCAGAGTCAAAAATCACACCCAGGTTCTTCACTTGTAAAGAAGAATGAAAAGACAATGATTGTAGTTTTGGTAAAAGTTTTTCTCTCTGAGCCTCAGGACCGATAACTAAAACCTCAGTTTTGTCCTGGTTGAGCTGGAGAAAGTTTTCTGCCATCCAGGATTTAATGCCTAAAATGCAGTTAAAAAGTGCATCCATTGGCCGTGTGTCATCAGGAGACATGAAGATGTACAACTGTGTATCATCAGCATAACTGTGAAAGTTAACTCCATGTCTCCTGATAACACTGCCAAGAGGGAGCATATACAGGTTAAAAAGCACTGGGCCTAAAACTGAACCCTGGGGAACACCACAAGTGATCTTATGGACCTTAGAGGAACAGGTATCTAAACTTACCGTAAAAGTCCTGTCTGTGAGGTAGGATGTGAACCATTTGTGAACAGTACCAGAGAGACCGATCTGTTTTAAACGAGTTGAAAGAATAGTGTGGTCTACTGTATCAAAGGCAGCGCTTAGATCCAGAAGAACCAACACTGTCACCTTTTTAGCATCATAGTTTAATCTAAAATCATTTAAAATCTTTAAAAGCGCCGTCTCTGTGCTGTGGTTCATCCAAAAACCAGACTGAAATTTCTCTAGGACATTATGAGCGTTAATAAAATCATTAAGTTGAATAAAAACAAGTTTTTCTAAAACTTTGCTTAAAAATGGTAAGTTAGATACTGGTCGGTAGTTGTTTAAATCATTAAAATCTAAATTGCTCTTCTTCAGAAGGGGCCTAACTACCGCCGCTTTAAAGGCAGCAGGAAAAACCCCCGTCTGAAGGGAGCAATTCATAAAGTTTAAAATCTCATCTTTAAAAGAACCATAAAATTGCTTAAAAAACCTGGTGGGAATCGGGTCCAACGCGCTTGTGGTGGGCCTCACTGAGGAGAAAACTTTATCAAGGGTCCCAGCTTCTACCAGGACAAAACTGTCCAGTGTTTCCTCTGGTGAAGGCAGACACTCTGATTTGTCTAAAACCAAGTTTGTTTGAGAGGATAAAATATTACATCTGATTGTGTCTACCTTCCCTCTGAAGTGGTCTGCATACTCCTCACAGAGACTGTTTGAGGGGGTTTTCTGAAAAGTATTAGAATTATGATGTAAAATGTTGTCAATGGTGGAAAACAGAATTTTGGGATTATTTTTATGTTCTGAGATGATTCTGGAAAAGTATGTATTTCTGGAATTTCTTAAAGCGTTATTATATAATCTGAGATGTTCTATATATATCTGATGATTTATTGTGATTTTATTTTTCCTCCATTTCCTTTCTGCCATCCTGCAGCTCCTCTTTAATTTTCTAATAGCTGCATTTCTCCACGGTATTGTACGTTTTGAATGAGGGTTTATAACTTTAATTGGAGCCAGCAGGTTGAGAGCAGATTTAAGCCTACTGTTAAAATCATTAACGATAAAATCACAGGGGGCAGGTAAAGGTATAGGAGGACATTTTTTAAAAACTTCAAGAAAACCTGCAGCCACTTCAGGGGTTAGATGACGCTTCCTGACAGTTCTCACAGAGGTCCCTGATTGGATAAAACTGGTGATATTAAAAAACACACAGTATTGGTCAGAGACAGCCAAGTCAACAACAGAGGACACACTGGTGGACAGGCCATACGTGATGACCAGGTCCAGGTTGTGTCCTCTGTTGTGAGTCGGCTGCATGACATGTTGGCTAAAATCCATATAATTTAAAATATTTTAAAAATCTGTTGATAAAGGATCTAAAAGGTTATCTATATGTAGATTAAAATTACCAGCTAAAATTATCTTCTCATAAGAGTTGTGTAAAATTGATAAAAACTCTGAAAATTCTGGAATAAAAAGTGCATTCCTTTTCGGAGGCCTATAAACTGTGACACATAAAATCTGAGGAGTGCTAAAAACAAAGGCAGTGTATTCAAACGTGGTAAAATTATTAAATAAAACAGGTTTGGCGGAAAGAGTTGATGAACTAATAAAAGCAGTTCCGCCTCCCCTCTGGCTACTCCTCGTAGAATAAGAAAAGTTATAATTAGGTGGAGAGGCCTCTGTAAGAACAGCAGGGGCATCTGCACTCAGCCATGTCTCTGTTAAAAATAAACACTGAAGGTTCTTATCTAAAATCAAGTCATTTATTATAAAAGTTTTATTCAGCAGAGAGCGAACATTTAAAAGAGCCATATTAATAGTGGTTGGTGATGGAGTGACTGTATGACTTACTGTAGGTGGGATTTTTAGTAACTGTTTAAGATTATTTGGGTTGCATTTTCTTACTTTATGATTTTTTCTTCGCTCTCTGCTGACAATAACAGGTATGAATGAAGTAGGGTAAGGTCCAAGTCCGACATGTGAGTTACTGTTAAAATCAGGATTGAGTTCATAGGAACAAGGACCAGCTGCACATCAGGATGTTGTGGATGGGGCAGTGAGGACAGGAGCAGCTGGAGCCGGTGCAGGGGACAGGGGTGGGCGAGGGTATGCCAGGCTTAATGCCAGCATGCGGGTACCTTGTCTGTTTAAATGTAGTCCATCTGCCCCCAATAATTGACTCCAACCCCAGAAAATGTTAAAATTGTCTATAAAACCAATGTTTTGCATCACGGTAACAGAGGAAAGCCAAGTGTTGAGAGAGAGTAACCTGCTGAAGCGATTTATTCCTCTGTTTATGGTGGGAGTGGGGCCAGAAATAAAAACAGATAGGGGCTTGTCTTTTAAAAGATTAAAAAGATGAATAAAATCCTGCTTTAACAGCTCAGACTGCTGTTTACGGATGTCATTGGTTCCAGCATGAATTATAACTTTACTCACAGTAGGGAAACGTTGGATGGAGTCCAGAATCTGTTCAGATATATCCTTTACTGTAGCTCCAGGAAAACAAAGGGTGACAGCTCCTCTCATCCTAACATGCTGGATAATAGAATCTCCAATGATGAGAGTGCTGGGTGGATGGTGTGCTGGCTGCTGGGCAGAAGACCTCTCGTTATCCAGGACCTGCTGGATGTTGGGCAGCTTGGCTTCCACAGGACTGCAGCGGTGTTTAGAGGGCGCCGAGAGCTCGTTCTGTGGATTCGGGGTGTAGTGAAGCACTCCTCGGCGGGTCCCGGCTGTAGTCCTGGGTCTGGCGCGACGTGGGTGGATACCGGAGTCTGACTGCTGCTCTGGCTGCTGGGAGGGGATGGGCGGCGGTCCTGCGGAGCTGCTGGTCTTCGCTGCTGATCATCACAAAGTAATTTACTTTTAGGAGAGGAATTGTATGCTCAAACTATATTTGTTTTCTTTTTATTTTTAATCAATGTCATATTTGTCTATGATATTTTAATGATTGGCTTTTGATAGGTTAACTTTTAAACAATGTGATTTTGGTCTCAATGGGGTAATGAGTGGGTAATAGTACAGAAGCTGCGGAGAGGTTGCTTAAACGAAGACTCTGCTTCCTGGTCTGGATCCTGGTTTGTCAGTGTAATGAAGGACTAAAGAACTGCTCAATCCAAGTGAGATAGATGTTGTCTCTCCGGATCAGACCAGGTTTTCCCAAAAATATTTTCCAGTTATCAATGTAGCCCACACTGTTTGCAGGACACCTCTTAGACAACAATTGATGAAATTACAGCATAGGTCAAACATGCCTTCACCGGTCCGATCAGACGGGAACCAGAAAAGATTACAGTCCGACATTGTTCTAGCAAACTTACACACCAAAGCAACACTATGAACCTCCGAGCGGTGTAACCGGGTGTCATTAATGCCAGTATGAATAACAATCTTAGTGTGCTTAACCTTAGCCAGCAGTTTTAAATAGGATTTGATGTCCCACAAGCAAGGATTTTCCTGTGGTAAATAGTGTCTCCAATGCAACATTTCTGAAAATGGAGCTGCTAATTACCAGGGTCGGCTTCCCATCGGGTGTGTTACAGAGTGTGAAACACAAAGGGTTCCCGTGCTTGTGTAGGTCACAGAGAATCCTTGTTGATGGATCATGGCATTGCTACTCACTCAGTACTCAAACTAGATCAATTCAAGATTCTGAACACCTAACTCCACAGACTGCAACAGTGACAAGAAATTAAGAAATATGGCTTACTCAAAATTCACCAGGTCTTAACGAGGCCAGAGAATATTTTTGATAAATCAAAAAGCTCAACTGAATCAAAACAGTCCCAACACAAATAAGGCTCTACAACTCTCTGAAATGCTGCCTCACTTAATGAGAGAAGTAATCATGTTTGAGAGGATGCCAATGATTTTATTTTTAATAGAATAATGCTGATAAAGAATCGCATAAAGTCATCACTACTAAGAGCAGAGGGAATAGTTTGCTAAACAGAGCTATGACTAAGTTTGGCATCTGTAGCCTACTAAAAGAAACCAAAGATTGTTCTAAAGTCCTAGGGTGATGAACAATGTGCTGTTCTAGCTTGTTCAAGGGTCATTTTATATAGCAGTAGACAGTTAAATAGAAATCCTCTGGGTCTGTAGTGCCATTTTCTCTCAAATTTCCCGGTTTTCTGTTTTAATGTCCACTGCTCTGCTTTAAACCAAAAGCCTACGCCATTGCTTTTTTTTTTTTAAAAGGTGCTACATTTTCTGATACCAGACACAATGAGGAAGAAATGCTATGAACCAGACCATTGATTTCTTTTTTACTTTTAACTTGAGTAGAAATATATTGAAGTAGCACTACTCTTACTCTAGTACAATTTTTAGCTACTATACCCACGTCTGGTTAAAGCAGGGGAGCATATAAAACATTCAAGCCAGGACATGGCCTGCAGACATGCCTCAAGGACAATGACATAGGATTTGGTTTTATTTCTTTTCAGATACAAAGAAACCATTTCAAGTAAAAAGGCGTGAGTAATTTGAGTTCTCCTTATATCCCCTTTATAATTATTAACATTTTAATTTGAGTGAATAAAATTAATCCTATTTTATATTTGTAGGAAATAAAGGGGAGGCATTTGTGGGCCTGATGGGAAGAAATGTTTCCAGTGAAGGTGAGCAACAAAAACAAGCATAACAATAGCTCAAAATATCAAGGCAGCTTTATTGGTAGTGAATATTTCCAAACGTGACTGAACACTTAGAATCAATGGTTGAGAAAAAGGAAAAAAAGCACATTTGGTCCCATTCAAATGTTTTCCGTTTCTTTCAGAGTCTTTGATTGGAGGGATTCCTTCTGCAACAACCAGAGGGCGCCACGATTTGTATGACGCCATACAAACAAGGTATGAGCAGTGGAAGAAACCTGAGGTCAGGTTATTGTGAATCTACTCTTTTTGTCAAAGCAAATTAAAATATTCAATAACAAAATCTGATCTTGTTTTGTATTTGACAGGTTCCCTAAAGGAATGGATACACATCTTGCTCTAACTGGACAAAACATCTATATGTTAACACCAACCAAAGACTATAAAAAATATTTTTAGTTAAAATGTTTACCCTGCGTCTCTTTTTTTCCAATCATGCCAAACAGGAATAACTAATAGCATTATGTTGCACATTTCAAAGAAATAATAAAAAGTAAAAATCTGGAAATGCTGCTGACTCTCTTTATGTATTCAATTCATTTGTAAACAGAACATTTACGTTTCTCCATCAAATGAGTCAATTCATCTAACATTCACATCAAAGCAGAAAAAGGCCCTCAAGAAAGACAAAAAAACAAACAAAAAACAGCTTCCACTAGCTTTAACATGTGATACTGAGAATATAAACAAAATTAAAAGATGCAGAGAAATGATCTGGATACATAGGTAAAACACTGAAGTTCACTGATGAGTCAAAGGTCTTAGGCTACTAGTGGTTTTTTGAGGCTGGTATTGAGGGTTTGTTTTTCAGTAGCCTGAGGATCTTGTGCTTATGTCCCTTTGGGAGGGGTCCATTTTAGCGAGCTTGGGTCGATAGTTTTGTTGCTGTTACCTCGTTTGATCTCCTTAGCTTTCCATTCATCAATCAGGTCCTAGGATGAAGAAACAAAAGCAGCAAGCAGGGGTCAAACACGTAATAAGATGAATGAAACTGAATCTGGTTTTGGTTGCACAGTGCATTTGTGAAATTCAAAGCATGATAAATAAGTCAATCCCACCTGTCGTTTCAGCACCAAGTGCTTCCCCTTCCAATACTTCAGCATCTGAAGAGACTGCAGGGTGCTTACAATGTCCACCGGATTCACTGCAGTTTCCTGACTGATCTCTGAACATACAAACATATTGAAATAGAAAAAAAAATGTAAATGGTAAAGATTTTGTTGAGTAAGGTTACTTCAGTAATTCAAATTAGAAAGTGAAGCTTAAGTTATATTAACATTGATGTAATTTACTCTTGAAATTATGAATAATTAGGGGTGTGTCCATTTAATTGACATGTCCCTCTAGGCTACCTCAGGTGGCTAATGGTGGTTAACATTAGCTAATAGATGCACCGTAGTTTGCTTTCCCCCTCTGCTTGCTCGGGGAAGGTCTTCACATCCTGGGACTAATGTAAAGATTTTAGCCATTTCACTTTTCTGAACCCCACTATCAGTTGCCTATGCAATTTTTATTCGGTTTTCGAGGTTAATCATGCACTAATTGGACAAAGATGGTTTGCTGTGGTATTGATTACATTAACAGATTATCCACGAAGTCTCTGCTTGTTGAAGGCTTTATAAGGGCTGATGCCACAAGCATTCACCAGCAGAGGGGGGATATTTTCTGTCAGGTGGCCAAGAGGAATGCTGTTCCAATCGCAGCTTTTATTTCTTTCTACACGTGAATTGGAGCAGGCGACCGTTGGAGTAGCAGCAGAGCAGCAAAGTCGTCAGGACTGAGAAGCGGGAGTCGGCTAGATCAGGCTGGAAGACTACAGAGTCAGAGTCTAGACAGACTGGATGATCGCTGGTTAGATCAGTACTGGTGTGAGGAACACAGCTGGAGGCATGAATTGATGCATGTCTGAGAAGTTTTATTTTTTTGAGAGGATCTGAGTTTTCATGATGACTTTGTGACTGCTTTTTGCTTGATGTGTTTTTAAGCAAACCTCGCCCATGTCCTAACCCTCCTTGATGGAAATGGAAATCCAACCATTTAGGCCGTAGTGACCCGACCCATTTGGGTCTTGTTATATCGATATGTGTTCCCCAATCGATATGTTTCTGGGTCTAAAGTGATTCTAGTTGAAAAACAGGGCTAAAGTCTCTCAACCTTCTGGCTGAAAGCGGCTGCAGCCTACATTAGCTTAAGTCAGCTCCGGACTAGCTCCCAATTAGGTTGTAGCTATGTCAGCTCGAAGTGTGAACCTTCCACCCCCTGCCAAACAGCGCCACTCTCAGCTCCACTTCTTTGCCCATTTTTGGAGTTTCTGAGAGTGACGAGACGAGTGACGCAGTCAAGATGGCGCTGTTGGGAACCGCCCAGTTGGCTTAATTTTTGCTCTTTAGAAACCTATGGGTGACGTCAACGAGGGTTAGTCTACAATGAGCTACAACAACACTTAATTTCCCTATGGGATCAATAATAAAAAATGTATTTTTTTTAATTTAGTTGAATTTGAATTGAATAAGAGAGGAAATCAAGGCGACTAACAAAAGAATAGACAAAGCCGAAACGCTCAGAGACACAGGAAAGAGTGCGGTGCATTATATCTTCTGGAGGAAGCTAGGAGGAACTGTTAAAGCTATACACCAAACTGGGAGGACAAGCTGACGGACCAAGAGGGAAGAGCAAGAAGGGATAAAATAAGGATTCGTGAAAAGCTGCAGCTGCCTCCCACTACTAATTTTAAGATTGAACGTGCACACCACGCTCTGGGTCCGAAAATTTGATGTGGCACAAACCCAGGGCTTAGATCAGCGGCCACCGACCCGACAAGATGACATTAAAAAGAAACTGGTGGATTTCAGAAGGACAGATCAATGACTTCCTGGTGCCTTCTTGTAGATTTTACATGTAAGGGTACACATAGGCGGTAAGCATATGATTGGTAATTAATTATCGTATTCAATAGTTAATGGGGCTGGGTTAAAGACGTTTATATCGTGATAGACCTGGGGAACACCCGATTTGCATTGAATCTACAGTACGGATTGTTTTATGAAGGCTCTCCACAAAATGAGACTGATTGAGGCTTTCCCTCGGGGACAAGGAAAGACCACGAAGCAGGAAGTTCAAGTTGAGTTGTTAGTTAAATGTTTTATGTTCACACTTTCTAGAGATCATTTAAATGTTGTTTTTTGTTATCTTTTTTTAAGTTGGAGGGGACATAGAAGAGTGATATTTATTCATTTATTTAATTTTAATTATAGACCACAAAATACCACTTAGACTGGCCATGTAGAGAATTAAACCAAGGTGGATATTGTTTTCCAGGAAACTAATTTAGATAATATTAAACATGCTAAACTTAAAAGCTAGGGCTTTAGCCAGGTTTATTCCGCATCCTACAAATCAGGATGCAGAACAGAGGTGGCCACGTTAATATCAACAAATGCAATTTTTTGAGTTCACAGACAAGGAAGGCAGGTATAATATGATTGTGGGAAAGCTGGATGGCACAGAAATTACCTCATGAAATGTTTAGACTCCCCCGGGTTCACCATGGGGTAGGGCTGGGCGATTAATCAAATTTTAATAGAAATCGTGATATTAAAAGGCTTGATCGCAATTAATCGTGGGGTGTGTTTTAATAATTATGCCAAAGGACCAATGCAGCTGAAGAACTGCTTTTTTGTCAAGCTAACTGGCCAATCAAGTCAGAAAAAATGTGGTACTTAAAAGTAGCAGGCCCATGCTGGAAGGTAAAACGAAAGTGCAGCGTCAAAAGTGTAAGGCTGGTGATGAATTTGTAAGGAAAATGGACAACAGGGAAGATGATGAAATGACCAAATTGTTTACACTGAGTACAGAAGAGAACGCTGCCATGACATTGTGGTGCTCAGTAGTTTGGAAATGGCTTGGATAGTTCAGAAAGGACAGCAGCCAGACTAAACCAATCTGTAAAATCTGCTGACGGGCCATTTCAACAAAGCTAGGTAATACAACCAATCTGATTATTTACCTGAAATTCTATCAGCCCTTTGATTACAAAGAGACACACGCAGTTTTGAAGTGAAGTTGGTAGCAATACACCAGTAGCAGGATGCACACTTTTAATGCAACATTAATAGTGAAGGCTGTTTTCAATATAGTGAAAAAAGTCGGGTTTATTTTATTTTGATAATCACCCAGCCCTAACATGGCGGAATTATAAATTTATCTTCGACCTAATGATCACAAAAGGCAAGGGTATAGTAAACTGTGGCGAGGATTTTAACATGAGATTCAATCTAAAATGGGACAAGTCAAGACCAACTCGGTTACGTTGTGATACAGTGACAAAAAAAAAAAAAGAAACTTAATGCAGGAGATGGGGGATCTGTTAGGGATGGGCGGTATGGCAAAATTTTCATATCACGGTATAAAAAAAAACCATATCAGTATTACGGTATTTTTTTTTCATACAAGACCATTGTACGTTGCACATTATCTTATAGACACGTTGAATGTTATGGTTTTCATCCGGGTATTTTCACGCATGTGTACAACGCTGGAGGGCAAAAAGCTTCCACAACGCTATGCAAAGCCGTGCGGTCGCAGTTGAACAGTTAGACAAACAATAGAGCATTCTCACGAAAAAGGGCCTTTTTTATTATGTGGGTGGTGTTCACTGTCCAGCCCAGGTGCTCTGAAATGTACAGTCCAAGAAACCCGAAGCTTGTTGCCCGCTCAACTTCTTCCCCATTGATACTCAGGCCTGAGTACAGTGTGGTTCTTGACTTCCGAAAAATCAATAATCAGTTCTTTCGTTTTTTTTGGTGTTGAGGTGGTTTTCTGCACCAGCCTACCAGTGGACTGGACCTCCTCTCTGTACAGTGCCTCATCATCGTTGTTAATCAGCCCCACGAAATTTGTATCATCTGCAAATTTGATTAAGGTGTTGGGGCTGTGGGTGGCAACGCAGTCATGGGTGTACAATGTGTACAAGACTGGAATCTGAGGAACACTAGTGTTAAGAATTATGGTGGAGGATGTGGAGGAGCCCAACCTGACATGCTGGGGTCTGTTAGTTAGGAAGTCCTTAATCCAGCAGTTTTCTAGTCATACTGACCACTCAAAGCACTTTACATTGAAGCCAAATTCACCCATTCACACTCACACACAGATAGCCAACATGGCTCGGTAGGATGTAGAATTTTTGGGGTTAAGTACCTTGCCAAGGGCACATCGACATGTGACAGGAGGAAGCTGGAATCAAACCTACGACCCTCTGATTGCAAGGCAACTACTCTACCACTGAGCCACAGTGGGGCTGATTGAGTTAAATGCCGAGCAGAAGTCAACAAATAGCATTCTGATGTACGTTTGGGGGCTTTCAATATGGCTGAGAGCGGTGTGAAGGGCGATGGAGATGGCGTTGTCTGTGGATCTCTTGGACCTGTAGTCAACCTGGTGTTGGTCAAAACCAGGTGGAATGTGGGCCTTAACATGCTGTAGCACCAGTCTCTTCATTAATTTCGTGATCATCGGTGTAAGAGCCAAAGGGACGGTAATCATTTAAACCTGTGATGGCAGAGGATTTGGGCAAGGAGATTATGGTGGCTGTTTTCAAGCAGGTGGGGACTGTAGCTTGCTGCAGCGAACGGTTAAAGATGTCAGTGAATACTGCAGCAATTTGATGGGCACATGATTTCAGCACCTTCTCTGGTACTCCATCCGGTCCGGGTGCTTTGCTGATATCAATGTTGCGCAGGACTTGCAATACCTGATATTGTTGGGTGGTAGGGGGCTGGTCGTGCCCTGTGGGTGTCCGCTGGGTGTCCTCTTCAAAGCGTGAGAAGAAGGTGTAGAGCTGGTCTGGGAAAGAAGTTTTGGTGGGGGAGGGCGTGCTGTAGCATTGTTTATAGTCCGTAATGTGCTGAATCCCTTTCTACACGGAGCAGGGGTTGTTTCCCTTGAAGTTGTCCTATCTGCTTTCTGTACCTCGTTTTAGCAGCCTCGATGCCTCTATTCAGGTCTGCTCTGGCCTTCCTGTAAGCCTTGATGTATTTTGACCTCAGTGCTACATCCCTGGCCTGTAGTAGTGCTTTGATGTTAGTTTTAAACCAGGGTTTTTGGTTGGGAAATATTTTCACCTGTTTCCTGGTTGTCACATTGTCCATGCAGAAACTGATGTATGAGAGCACAGAGGATGTGTTAAGTTCTATATCCGGGTCCTACAAGACCTCCCATATGGTGTCCTAAAAAGCAGTCCTGCAAGGATGATGTGGCCTCCTCAGTCAAGCACAGTACTGGCTTGTACTGTGGCTTAGACCCGCAAATGAGGGGCTTGTAAGCTGGTATCAGGAACAGGGATAGATGGTCTGAGTGTCTGGAGTGAGGGGTGGGCTTTGTAGGATCCTGAAATGTTGGGGTCTCATTTATAAAGCTTGCTTACACACAAAACGGGGTCTGAAAACTACGTAAGCAACTTTATATGCAAAGTTTGGGATTTACAGAAAAAAACTTGGCGGAAAAATGTGCGCAACTTTAAGCACACTAAGGAGCTTGCTTGTGCACTTTTTGGACACGTAGGGCACTGACGGATATCAAAATTGTGAATTTAAATCACATTTTTAGACTTGAAGAGCATTGCACACACAGACTATCACAACCAACACACAAACCCCTCCCCCATCCGTCTATAGGAACTGAGAATAAAAATGAGAATTTGATTAAAAATATGGTGCACTTAAGAATTATGTTCATATGTATGTCTACAGATTGTATAGCAATTGCTTGTATTGGTGCATGTGTGAAGAACAAAAATGCCACAGCGTCCCAGCATAATGCTGCACAATGAATGGGCTGGCACTCATTGAAGATTCTTTTTTTATGTCAGGCACGCTGCTGCATCAACGGCATGTCACCTGCAGCTCTTCCATTTATTTTTATGACACCAAATCAATATTTTGCATGGATGATACTTTTTAAAAATAGTTTTGAAACGCACCTTTTCACCAGAATTTAAATATCTAGGAGTGCTCAAACTTATTATGTTTTAGTTTTAATTTGCTTTGATTTCAGTCTTACTGTCTCTACAAGAGAAAATCATAACCTATAATAGAAACTTTATATTTAATGTTCTTATTTGTTTCATCTCTTGTGCTGCTGCTTCTATTTTTATTTATTTTTAAGTTTTTATTTTTTACTCTTGTGTTCCAACACATTTTTTTGTAACTATATTTTTTTATGTGAAGCCTTTGGCTGAGTAACACAGCTAAGCACATTTCTATGAAGAGTCTGATTTATAAAGAGGAAATAGTGTGCAGCTGTGCGTACTCAAAGTTTGATAGATCAGAAACCAAAAAAGTGTAAGTAAAAAAAGGTGCTGAGTTTAAGTACGGTTTTAGTGAGGATTCTACGCAAAGTTTTATAAATGAGACCCCTGGTCTAGTGTTCTTCCCTTTCTTGTTTTAATGTCCAAATTCTTGTAGAATCTGCGAAGCACAGATTTTAATTTGGTGTGATTAAAGTCTCCAGCCACAATGAAGAAGCCCTCTGGGTGTCTGTTCTGCTGGTTTCTGATGCTGTTGTGCAGTCTGCTTATAGCACGTTAGCATTAGCCCGCGAGTGGATATACACAGCAGCTACAAACACTTGAGTAGTTTCCCTCGGCAGATAAAAGGTCTGCATTTTAACAATAGGAATTCCAGATCTGGGCAGCAGTGTCTTTCAGTAACTGCAGTGTCTGTGCACCAATTGTTGTTAATGTAGACGCACACACCCCCTCCTCTCGTCTTACCATAGTCTGATGTGCGGTCTGCCCGGAAAATGGTATGGCCTGCTAGCTCCACAGCTCTGTCTGTGATGTTCTTATGCAACCAGGTCTCCATTATTACCATGATGCAGCTGTTTATCTGGTTATTATTGTCTCATAGTTTTAACTCGTCCATCTTGTTAACAAGGGAGCGGATATTGGTGAGAAAAACACTTGGAACCGTTGGTTTATGTGGTGTAGCAGTTAGCCTAGGTCTGATGCCAGCTTGTTGGCCCCGCTTCTGGTGTCTTTCGCAGTGCTGCCGTCGCCTCCTCTCTGTCCGTTGTATCATCTCCGGCAATGACTCAAGCCCTTCTGGGATCCAGCCGGTCCAGTGTTTTTCCAGGTCGATAACTTCAGTCTGGGTGTAAGTCATTCTCAGTGTATATCTGCTAACTATGGAGGAGCACCGGGTTGCTGCGTCTACACGCGCCACCATCTTGGAATGTTGAGCGTGCAGTCCCTTGTGGTGCTCCTGTGGTGCTGAAAAACTGGTTTGACACACAATTCTTCAGTCTCACAAACTGTGGTCTGTTTGTCAGGTAGTCATTGCTTCACCTGTGTCCTCATGAGTTTCAGACAAAGTAAATCAGGCTAAATGCACTATAGAAATCAAAGAACTTGATTCTCACGGTGCTGCGTGCTTTGTCCAGATGACAGAGGGTTGGTTGATTCTTGGATATTATTTAACAACTTTTGATATTCTGTAAAAACTCGAAATATCGTCCAGCTCTACAGGAAGCCCAAAAGGGAGACAGACGTGGAGAAAGTTTACGCCCCGAAGAATACACTACTAGTAGTGCATTTCCAGTAGCTTTTAAGTTAAAGGAAATCGAGCTGGAGGTCAAAAAAGCCAATGCACGTAATTGACCTCAATGAAATCGAAGGGGAGACATTGGAGGGGGCAGCGTAACAAACAGAGGACATAAAACACAGAAGACGAGGACTTCAGTGGCTTTAATGAGAAGATGACGATCGTAAACAATCACTTTTTTTGTACTTTTTATTTTCTAACCAGGCATGTTACTGTTGTGTCGTGTTGATGCCAACTGCGTGCCGTATAGACAATTTTCAGGCACATTTTGGGGGAAAAAAATCACTTCTTAAATAAAAAAAATCTATGTACCGTCGTTCTGTGTAAAGATCTCATGGAGACTAGCAGGGTATATTCAGTTGCGGCATATATATTTATATATACAAAATATATTTTCTTTAAAAATTTAGGTGGTGCATCTTATACTCTGGTGTGCTCAAAATTACAGTACACTATGCTTTGGTCATTCACTCTTTTTGTAGTAGAGTTGGAATGAAGTTGTCTATCACCTTTGATTGAGATCTCCTTGCCCTGAAAGTCGTGCATGTATCGGAGTAACACTTCCTTCCAGTAGCTGCGATAACTGATGAGGCCCAGGTCAGATAAAGGCCTCTCTGGTGAGCCCACCTTCTCCTCGACTTTGGACAACAGATAACCTGAGCAGCACAAATGGTCAGTGAGTCAGCAAAACAGGAACACCCAAAATAAACCTATAAAACTCAGCAGGTTTTCAGGTGAATCCTATAAGCACAATTATTTAATTAATACCGACAGAATGAAAGAAAACTCAAAGTTTATATACATACTAAAATCAATGAGCATCTTGCCAAATCCCTGTCTCATGTACTGTGGCATTGTCAGGATACAGGACACATTGTAGTTCAAGAAGGAATTCTTCTCCTGTGAATAACAAAAAAAGGTTACAATGATTTTAGAAACAGACCTAGAATTAGCTGGGAAAGGAAAAGACTAGGGCGGAAAGAGGAAAAAGGTATCAATAAAGGGAATAATTATACTGATTGATATTAATTATCAAAAAATGAATTATCAAAAAAAATTATTCATATTGTTTTAAGTTAAGTATTTTTAAATGATAAAGAAAACAGAAATGTTTCAAACATTTATATAAATGTTTTTTCAATTGGTAGTAATTTAAATTCAAGACTCATCTTGATGAGTCTTGAATTACTCCATCACTGCAGTAACCACGCCGCATTACTCCATCACTGCAGTAATGCGGCGTGGCATGGACTCGATCAGTCTGTGGCACTGCTCAGGTGTTATGAGAGCCCAGGTTGCTCTGATAGTCGTCTTCAGCTCCTCTGCATTGTTGGGTCTAGCGTATTGCATCTTCCGCTTCACAATACCCCATAGATTTTCTATGGGGTTAAGGTCAGGCGAGTTTGCTGGCCAATCAAGGACAGGGATACCATGGTCCTTGAACCAGGTACTGGTGGTTTTGGCACTGTGTGCAGGTGCCAAGTCCTGTTGAAAAGTGAAGTCTGCATCCCCATAAAGTTGGTCAGCAGCAGGAAGCATGAAGTGCTCTAAAACTTCCTGGTAGACGGCTGCATTGACCTTGGACCTCAGGAAACAGAGTGGGCCAACACCGGCAGATGACATGGCACCCCACACCATCACTGACGGTGGAAACTTTACAATGGACCTCATGCAACGTGGATTCTGTGCTTCTCCGCTCTTCCTCCACACTCTGGGTCCTTGATTTCCAAAGGAAATGCAAAAATTGCTTTAATCAGAAAACATAACTTTGGACCACTCAGCAGCAGTCCAGTCCTTTTTGTCCTTGGCCCAGGCGAGACGCTTCTTACGCTGTTTCTTGTTCAAGAGTGGCTTGACACACGGAATGCGACAGCTGAATCCCATGTCTTTCATGAGTCTCTTCGTGGTGGTTCTTGAAGCGCTGACTCCAGCTGCAGTCCACTCTTGGTGGATCTCCCCCACATTTTTGAATGGGTTTGTCGTCACAATTCTCTGCAGGGTGCGGTTATCCCTAGAGCTTGTACACTTTTTTCTACCACATTTTTTCCGTCCCTTCGCCTGTCTGTTAATGTGCTTGGACACAGAGCTCTGCGAACAGCCAGCTTCTTTAGCAATCACCGTTTGTGTCTTGCCCTCCTTGTACAAGGTGTCAATGGTCGTCTTTTGGACAGCTGTTAAGTCAGAAGTCTTCCCCATGATTGTGGAGCCTTCAGAACAAGACTGAGGGACCTTTTAAAGGCCTTTGCAGGTGTTTTGAGTTAATCAGCTGATTAGAGTGGCACCAGGTGTCTTCTATATTGAGCCTGTTCAGAATATTCAAATTTTCTGAGATACTGAATTTGGTGTTTTCATTAGCTGTCAGTTGTAATAATAAAAATAAAAATTAATAAACACTTGAAATATATCACTATGTGTGGAAGGAAAGTATACAGCATACAAGTTTCACGTTTTGAATGGAATTACTGAAATAATTCAACTTTTTGATGATATTCTAATTTACTGGCCAGCACCTGTATACCCTCCAGCGAGTCCTGGGTCTTCCCCTGGGCCTCCTCCCGGTGGGACGTGCCTAGAACACCTCACCAGGGAGGCATCCAGGAGTCATCCTGACCAGATGCCCAAGCCACCTCAACTGGCTCCTCTGGATGTGGAGGAGCAGCGGCTCTACTCTAAGCCCCTCCGAATGACCGAGCTTCTCACCCTATCTCTAAAGGAGGACCCAGCCACCCTGCGGAGGAAACGAATTTCAGCCGCCTGTATCCGTGATCCCGTTCTTTCAGTCACCACCCAGATTTTGTAACCATAGATGATGGTAGGAACGTAGATCGACCGGTAAATCGAAAGCTTTCGTTTCGGTGGAGCTCTCCCTCTTCACCATGACAGAGCGGTACAGCGCCTGCATAACTGCAGACGCCTTACCAATCAGTCTATCAATCTCCCGCTCCATTTTTCCCTCATTCGTGAACCAGACCCCCTTACTTCAGCTCCTCCACTTGAGGAAAGACCCCATCCCCGACCAGAAGAAGGCACCCTACCCTATTCCGGGTCAAGACCATGGCCACTTCACACTTGGCTGTGAACCGCTCCAGAGAAAGCTGTATGTCATGTTCAGATGAAGCCAAGAGAACCACAGAAAATCCTAGAAATCCTGTCCATAAATGTTATGAACAGGATCTGTGACAAAGGACCACCTTGGCTGAGTCCAACTCTCACCGGAAACGAGCCTGACTTGTTGCCAGCAATCCGAACCAAACTCTGACACTGGTCATACAGCGACCTAACAGCCTGTATCAAAGGCCGGGTACCCCATACTCCCGGAGTACCCCCCACAGGATTCCCCTAGGGACACGGTCGAACGCCTTCTCCAGGTCCACAAAACACATGTAGACCGGTTGGGAGAACTCCCACGCACCCTCCAGGACCCTGCTGAGGGTGTACAGCTGGTCCAGTGTTCCACGACCAGGACGAAAACAGCATTGTTCCTCCTGAACCCACCTCCAGAACCCCTGAAAAGACCTTACCAGGGAGGCTCAGAAGTGTCATCCTCCTATAGTTGGAACAACAAATCCTATATTTAAGGAATCATAGTGCAATTGTTTTTTCTTTACCTTAGAAAAGTAGCCCACAAGATGGCAGCCGGTGTTGTCTGCCTCAGTCATCACATAGAAGAGAAAAGGCTCCACATCGTAGTAAAGCGTTTTGTGGTCCAAGAAGAGCTTGGCAAGTAAACACAAGTTCTGGCAGTAAATCTGGGGAGGAATGAACAGTTTGACATTTAAGAACTTCAGGGTTCTCGACTTTTCATGTACAAATTTCAATTATATTCCGTTTATTTATATAGAGCGAATATACAACAGATGTCATCTCAATGCACTTCACAAGACAAGTCATTTCACTAAAATTATACAAACATTTTAATCAGTTAAAGGTTTTCTGTGAAAGGAATGCCAGCAGATTGTGTTGAGTCATTGATGTGAAGTTGTGCCCTGAATATGCACACTCCAACCACAGCAATACCTCAAGAATTCCTCATAATGAAAAAGCATGTAGAAATGGTAGAGAGGAAAAACTCGTCTTTACCAGGAAGAAACTAGGGATGGACCGATACCGATACTGGTATCGGCCATGATACCGTCTAATTTACATGTTAACCGATACCATGAACCAAAACTTGAAATGTTGTAAATCTGCAATAAATTCACAAAAAATGATTTATTTTTCACTTTAAATTTTAGTTTCATTTTGATTTTTTATTTTATATCTGTTCATTTGTCTTAGTTATGTTTAGGTAGTAAAGTCTGGTGACCTTTAGTCTCTTCAAGAAACGTATAAGGTTGAAGGTATAAAGTTTCCGGTCAGTATCGGGTATTGACAGATATACAAAAGCAGGCAGGCCTAAGTATCGGGACTGAAAAAGTCGGATCAATGCACCCCTAGAAGAAACCTTCAGCAGAACCTGGCTCAGTACAAACGGTCATCTGCCACAACCAGGTTTTGTAAAGACGGAGACACAAAAAGAGCTGATTTATATCAGTTCTTTCAATATTAAATGGAAAATGGTAAATGGACTGAACTAATATAGCGCTTTTCTAGTCATACTGACCACTCAAAGCGTTTACATTGAAGTCACATTCACCCATTCACACTCACATTCATATACCGATAGCCAACATTGCTCAGTAGGATGATGTTTTTGGGGTTAAGTGCCTTGCCCAGGGGCACATTGACATGTGACTGGAGGAAGCTGGAATTGAACCTACGACCCTCTGATTGCAAGCCTACCTACTATTCTACCACTGAGCCACAGTCGCCCAAAGAAGGTAAAAAGTTCTGCATAGTGGTGGAAGACTAAGACTTTCAGAAAGGAAAATGTTGATCACTGCAAAAAAATTTTAAAAAACATCATTTGTATCGCTATAATGTTCACAATGTAACATATGTGTTTCCTTTTTTTTTTAATTCAACAGATTATAGTTAATGTAACATTTCTAGGTTCTCCTTTATTATAATTTATTTAACAATGGTATCCATTAGGCCTGGGCAAAAAATCCTTTGAATAAATTCATTCAAAATTTTTGTTGCAAGGTATTTATTTAAAAAAGTTAAAGGAGGGGGGGCATGTAAAATCCACTTTTTAAAGCTTTTCATTATATTCGTATGTCATTCCCTCCTTAAAAACATGCCTAAAGTGTTTCTTAGATTACTTTATGTATGCTTGAGTAATCTTTTAAAACTCTCACTGCTGTCATGTTGGGCTCTGAACGCGTGAGCCCTCCCAGCTACAACCTTACCTCACCCACCCTCCCTCGCTCCTCGAGCACAAAACAGAACATCGTCAACAGCAATCAGCTATCCCCTGTGGAAATCAGTATATACCTAGTTTTGGGAATAATAAAGTCTGGCACACAGAAAATGCAACAGTACTGTAGCTGTGAATGACATGGAGTCATGGCATCAGCACAACATGCAGGAAATACTGATAAACACTTTGGCTAATCACCCTGAGCTACATTTACAGGGCGACTGTGGCTCAGTGGTAGAGTAGTTGGCTTGCAATCGGAGGGTCGTAGGTTCGATTCCAGCTTCCTCCAGTCACATGTCGATGTGCCCCTGGGCAAGGCACTTAACCCCCAAATTCTACATTGTCCTACCGAGCCATGTTGGGTGTCGGTGTATGAATGCGAGTGTGATTGGGTGAATGCGGCTTCAATGTAAAGCGCTTTGAGTGGTCAGTAAGACTAGAAAAGCGCTATATAAGTTCAGTCCATTTACCATTTACATGACACCAGCTCTTTTCTATACAGACACATGAATAAAAAAATAAGTATTAAAAGGGTTAAATAATTTAGACAGGAAAACTCTTAAGAGGTTTGTTGGTGGCTCTTAAAAGAGCTGTTGTGGCTGCAGATGCACCGCTCTCTCCGCCAAAAAGTGATCCATGAACGGCTTCCTCACCCGGACAGCCTCTATGCAGGAGTAAAGACGACCCCGGCCTGGTAATGGCTCAACCAAGGCACGTCCCGCGCCAATCTCATGTTATAAATTTTTACTAACAGCCGACAGAATGACAGCTGCCCAGCATTGTGGTTGGTGACTTGGTGGGCGAAGCTTGGACCGAGGGGCTCCTCAAACTGAGCTTGCAAACGCAGCGAGGGGCCGGTGTTTACAGATTCCCCGCTGTAGTGGTCCCAGCTCTGCCTGAGGCCAGGCAGAACACGTGCGATCAGCTCGAAGACTAGAGCTCCTAGATGGTTGTGATGACACTGAAGACAGCTTGTGGAAGGGGGAACGTCTGAGGCTCTTAAAGGAAAATTCAGTTAGGACATGTTATGAGTGCTATATTTGAAATAGGCAGTATATGTCAGTTATGGAACTTACAGATCGATTTAGTGTAATATTATAGTTACTGTAACCATAGATAACCACAGAATTGCTCTGTAATACTGAGAAGAACGGGCCACCTCTCCATTAAGCAAATTTTGTGTAATAGCACATTTTTGGCTCCCCAGACCTTTCTCAGGGGAACTGGTATGGGTTTGCTGTGACAGACATGGAACAAGAGACCCCACGCTGTTAAATTTGCTTAAACCCCAATGCACTCAAAGGTAACAGCACCAAAAACCTATTCCAGCATCTGAAAAAGAGGTCTCTCTGAGACTGACATTTTGCTACTGGATTAGCTAATAAACCTGCTAACTATAGCTGAATACTTTGAACAGGTTGTCTGCCATCTGTACTTAATGCTTTTCTTAATAAGTGCGGGATGGGAGGGAGTCAAAAAATGTTTTCTCGTAAATCCAATTTAAAAAAGAAATTCTAAGTATCCGTCATCCTCCAAGCAGTCTATAATGTGGTTATTTCTCTTGCAGTGATCAGTTATGGCTGATTTCATGCAGGTTTCTTCTACTTTTATCACTGTTGTGTGCCTCTCCGTGGTTTATTTTACACATTGCTTTTTATGTTAATTCTTTTGTGTGCTTAAAGTTCTGTCTGCTTCTCTGATGTATGTTTTATTGCAGAATTTGAATGGTATTTTCTACATGACTCCCATTTTTCGTTCAGTAACTATCTTTGTCCTTGGTATCATTTATTTATAAGTGATATCACCACATGGGGTCAGTACTTCTTTGGCAAAACGTAGTTACATCCACAAATTCCAGTTAAAACTCTACCGTGTCAAAATATAGACCCATGTCCAGAAGTGCCATGGACCTTTCTGAGCTCGGAGGCATCTGGAATGGACCATCACACACTGGAAACATGTATTGTGGTCAGAGGAATCAATATTTCAGGTACTTTTGGGGGGAGAAATGGACAATGTGTGCTCCCGACCAAAGAAGAAAAAGATAATCCAGACTGTACCAGCAACAAGTCCAAAAGCCAGGGTCTGTCATGGTATGGGGTTGTGTCAGTGCCCTTGGCAAAGGTAAATTGACCTTCTATGATGGCACCATTGATGCTGAAAACAGTATATAGAGATTTTGGAGCACAATATGCTGCCTTCAAGAAGGCATATTTCAACAAGACATACTCTACACACATCACAAAGTCCTGGCTGCGGAGCAAGAGGATACGGGTACTTGACTTGCCGTCAGTAGACCTGTCAATAGAAAATGAGTGGCATTTCGAAGTGCAAAATGTGCCAATGAAGACCCGTACAGTTTACCAATTTAACCCTCTTAACCTCCTCGTGCATTTTTTGCGCAAGCAGGCGTGTTTTTGTAAATAATTTTGGCTGTGTTAATGCAATTTATGTAATTTTTTCTGAGGTTGTGTATTTTTTGGGAACTTAACAAAAAGTATAAAATTATTTTACTTACGCCATTTAATATAATGCTGGCGCCATTAAGTAGCGTTTTTCCTCCTCAGTCATTTTTTTTTGCTCCATTGACTCCTATGTAAACCATATATTTATAATAAGCCTAAATATGAGCATAAATAGTTTTTTTTCCATATTCTGTTTGGGTTTCTACAAATGTCACAGACTTAAATTTAAGTTTTTACTGATTTAGATCAGATGGAATATTTTCTCTATTTATGGCAGGGCAATATCTAAACCTCCTATTTAGATTGTAGGACTTTTGAGGGGCCTTGCCCTCTGACTGCACAGTGTAACATATATTTCGAACAAAAACTGTTTGGGTGTATTTTAGAGATGTCATACAATAATGTGCATGTGTGTGTTAAAATATTTTGGTCTGCATTTTTGTGCAGTTGTCCTCCAAAATCTAGTCCTCATGTAAAAGTAAAAATCGTCAAATGGTCTGAAAACCACCATTTTATACATGTTTTCTGTGTGGCCTTGTGCACCTGTGCATCCATGTAAAGTTCAAAGTGCTTCATAATTCTTCAGATGAAAGACTTGTGTTTACTTTTTCAGAAGGTTAGAGTGGGTGGGGGGACTGGTCTGTGTGTGTGTGTGAGTGTGGGGGGGCGGTGTTCTTATGTACTCTGTTCAAATTTTATATTTTCAACAATGCCTTGCTGTATATGAAAAATCATTCAATATGCTGCAAAAATTCTAAAACATACCAAGATATTTACTGTTGCATATTATAAAATCAACATCTAAAAAGCAGATGCAAGCATTTAATCTGAGCATGAGAACAAGATTCTCATGGATTAACTTCAAAGACGCAGGCTAGAGAATAAACAAAAAACAACACCTGAGCGGCTAGGTTTGTTTACACATGTGTCCTGGCTGAAACAAAGCTTATATACCTGACTCAGATAAAGTTTTATTTTTCTTTCTACCTCAACCATGAGAAGAAGGTACACAGTTGAAGCCCTAGAATTTTTGCGGGAATTTAATGAGGATGCTGCGCAAACTTCATCCACGGAGGACAGCACTTCTGATGATGAAACATTTGCTCCGGTGCCTGATTGTGATGAGGAAGCAGAAGATGATTCAGGTGAGGAGATGAAGACATGGAGGAGGGAGAAGGGAATACACGTCCTTCATGGATTTCAAGGAGCGGGATCACCTGGTCCCCGACGCCTGATGTGCGCATTCCTTTTCGGCCACTAAACATCCGCCGTCCCGGGATCACCCACTATGCGATCAGCCGAATTCAGTGTATTGAGGACAATTGACTTTTTTTTTTAACAGAAGAAATCATCATAATCAATCACACAAATACACAGGGAAGAAGAAGTTGCCCCAACTGGTTTGATGTTGATGCCGTGGAGCTCCGTGCTTTTCTCGGGCTGCTCATTCTAGCTGGAGTGCATCGCTCCCGGGGTGAGTCCACTAAAAGTCTCTGGGGGGAGAAGACCGGGAGGCCAGTTTTCAGTGTGTCTGGTGGGAACAGTGCGGCGCAACAAGCCAGAGTTGCCCCCACAGCTGCTAAAAATGAGGGGGAGGGAGCTCCAATCATCCCTTTTCTGCTTTGCTTCTACCACCACCGCCGTTACATTCCGAAGCGTGGCCGGAACGTGCTCCTCATTAGCACTAAACACCTGCAGGCGGAGGTCCAGGAGGAGCCGCAGAAAAAGCCAAACATAATTCTGGACTACAATTGCTGCAAAGGGGCAGTTGACAACTTGGATAAGGTAGGGTATTTATTCTATTTTTTGTATAATTCATTAGCCTATATTTACATATTATTTTTCAAAGTTCTGAAATGTATTTTATTTTACTCCAGCTCATTGCTACGTACACCTGCCACTGCAAAACCCGACGTTGGCCCATGTCAACATTATAGATGTGAGCGCCTACAACGCCCTGGTCTTGTGGCTGTCCATAGAACCGGCCTGGAACCTACCAAAAAATAACTTTCGAAGAAGGCTCTTCTTGGAGGAGCTCGGGAGCTCCATGTTGAAGCCAGCCATGGCAAGGCGTACATACTTGCCACGCACCCCCTACGCTTCGGCTTTGGTGCAGGCTCAGCAGTCTGTTCTGTCGGTTCCAGCCCAGGGACAGAAGGGAAGGAAGAAATGCCATCTCTGCAAAGGGAAGAGGTCCCTGCATGCACGCTTTTGCAGCAAATGTAGAGTTTCCGTGTGCAAAGAGCATGCAATTGTTCTTTGCTCTACCTGCAGCCAATAGAGACCCCCACACACACACACGCCCCCCCCCACCCCCCCGCACACACGTACCCACTAACATACACACACGACTGTTCTTTGTGTTCTAATCAACTGTTCAACTGGCTATGTTTGCATGAACATTTTTTTATGCATTTGGAGGAACAACGTCGCAATTTTAAAAAATCTTAAAATAAACAAAAAATACAAGGTGATCGGAATATATTTTTATGCCCATTTGTAACACTCTGAGGCTCTGACAATCCACCCCTAAAACATGTGCTCTGGATAATACACGCAAAAAATTATGATTGCTTTCAGTTTTTTCAGTTTTTTTACTGTCCAGGTATTTATTATAAACCTGGCAATAGAGGAGTTAAATCTAAGAAACATACAAATATTTTTTTATATATTTTGAGTACTGAAGCTAAGGATGAAATTCATGCAAAAAAAGGAAACATTTATGTGATATTATATAATATTTATCTATGAATTTTTTTAGCACTTTTTTGTGCATTTGGAGGAACGACGTCACAATTTTTGAAAATTTTAAAATAAACAAAAAATACAAAGTGATCGGAATATATTTTTATGCCCATTTGTAACACTCCAAGGCTCTGACAATCCACCCCTAAAACATGTGATCTGGATAATTTACGCAAAAAGTTATGATTGCTTTCAGTTTTTTCAGTTTTTTTTACTGTCCAGGTATTTATCATAAACCTGGCAATAGAGGAGTTAAATCTAAGAAACATACAAATATATTTTTTTAAATTTTAGTACTGAAGCTAAGGATGAAATTCATGCAAAAAAGGAAACATTTATGTGATATTATATAATATTTATCCATGTTTTTTTTTGCACTTTTTTTTTGCATTTGGAGGAACGTCACAATTTTTGAAAATCTCACATTAATCAAAAAATACAAAGTGATCACAATATATTTTTATGCCCATTTGTAATACTCCAAGAGTCTGACAATCCACCCCTAAAACATTTGCTCTACATATTGCACACAAAAAATTATTTAATTTTTCCCTTTTTTTTCCCATTTTTACACTCCAGATTTTAATTATAAACCAGGCAATAAATGGGTCAAATCTGAAAATATTTTTATATATTTTCTTAGTACTGAAGCTAGGGATGAAATTCTAACCCTAACCCTCCACTCTGATTCAGGCAGGTCTATATCACTTTTATATAAAGAAACGGAACTGCGACTTTCACCTGTGGAACATACCTCAAAGTGCAGGTCCAGCCCACCTTAAGTTCACTCTTCACTCCTTTCACCTGACACTACCCGGCACAACTTTACCGCTCCACATCGGATCTTCACTGGAGGTGAGCGGTCATGAATAAAATTAAGTTACTGCTCTAGACCTCCCAACCAGAACCGGTCAGCCCACAGCCTCAGCAGCTCACATCTAAAAATGTCACATTAACGGTACCTTAAAATGGCCAACTGCACCAACAATTTGGACTGTCGCAGGTATGGAAAGCCAGACGTGACACAATTTGATAAATCAAAACATTCCAAAATTGATATATATACTTGTGAAAATATTACTTGAAATGCAGTTGTCAAATAAATCAATCTATTCTTATCTTAATAAATATTTTCATTATTTAATTATTTAAAAAATGTTTGTTTTTTACCTGTGTGCTGAAGATATTAAAGGTTGTATATGGAACATGAGCAATGATGTGACATCTAGTTTATCTAGGTTGCAGTTACAACAAAAACATCATTCCAGCTGTTCAGTTGCCTAGTTTGCTGCCAGTGACCAACCTGAACTGTGTCCAGTTAGGAATGTATTTTGTAGTTTAACTGACGGTTAATGTTAGCAAAGTTAGCAAGTGAGCTAACCTACCAATCCAGATTCAGATTTATTCAGACATTTGAACATTTAACAGATAACGACATAGTTTAACATACAGTCTGAAATGGAATAGGAAGAAGATAAAGCTTATTAGGCCTATCCCAGTGTATATACAAAGCATAAACAGTAAAACCATAAGCTGCCAATGTCTTATGCATGCAGCTATACAATTTTTGTATGTTAAGAACGTCACAATGAAAAGAAAAAAAAAAGAAAAAAAAGAATTGTAAAAAAAAAGAAGAAAAAAATTCTTTAAAAAATAGATCATTATTCTTACATCCTTAGATTCCCTTCTCAATGTAATTTTTTGTAACTGATTTCTTCAAAAGAACTTTAAATTGAATTAAGGTTTTACAGTCTTTTAGGTCTTGGTCCAGCTCACTCCACGCATTATTCCCAACAAAAGAAACACAATGCTGCTTTGCACTCGTTCTCACATAAGTTTTTTGAAACATTTCTTCCTTGTGGAAATTATGAACGCAATCTCGTTTTTGAAACAATCCCCGGATATGCACAGGTAACATGCTATGGATTACATTATACATTGTGCTGTTTTAAAGTTTACCAAATCCTCCCATTTTAATGCATTTAATTTGATGAAAAGCTCATTGGTATGTGCCCTACAACCACTTTATTCACAATGTGGATCGCTCTTTTTTTAATAATACTTACTGGATTAAAATAGGTTTTGTATGCATTTCCTCAAACTTCTAAGCTATAGGTCATGTACGTCTGAACCAGGGAACAGTATAAAATAATAAAGTTTTTTTCATTTAAGAGTTCTTTAACTTTAGATATTATTGCAAGAGATTTACATAACTTTTGTTTGATATAGTTTATATGGGGCTTCCAGCTAAGTTTATTTTGTAAAAGTACTCCAAGAAATGTTATTTCAGTCGCTCGTTCTATTTAAATGTAATTTATTCCTAAGTTTCTACACCCATTAATGGCACGATTTCCAAAAACTATAAATTTGGTTTCATTTAAATTTAGTTAATTGATTAGAATCAAATGACTTCTTTAACAATCAATATTTTTCTACTATATCTATCAATGCTTCTAGATTTTTACCACAACTAATCATGTTGGTGTCATCAGCGAATAAAATTTTTTACGATTGTTTTGGAAACTAGACAAAGATTGTTAATATATATAAGAAACACAAATGGACCCAATACTGACCCCTGTGGCAGCCGGCAGGTAACTGTCAGCAGCTGGGTATCAGTGCCATTAGTGTGGACATACTGAGATCTGTTTATCAGATAAGTCTGGAGCCAAGAAAAGGCAACTCCTCTATTCACATACCTGTACAGTTTTTGAAGTAGTAATTTATAATTACTGTATCAAAAGCTTTGGTTAAGTCTAGGAGCACACCAACAGCATATTGTTTATTCTCTTAAGCTTTTGATATTTTTTCTACAAGGTTCAGGAGGATCGAGGAGGAAAGTCGCCATTTCCACGTGTGTTTGATGCCGTGGAAATGTTTTAAGTGGGTCCATCTAGTGTAGGCTTCACCTAAAATTACTCTAGTTTCTGTCCTTCTGCGGTCACTCCTCTCCTGAGACGAATAACAATATCTCTGTGGCTCTGAACCAGCTGTTTGACTTCCTGACTCCACCAGTCTTCCCAGAGTGAGTCGAGCTGCACCGAACATATAGTTGGATCATAGAGACTGCATCTGTCAACCCGCAACCGCTACTGGCTGGTAGATATGAACATAACGTCATTATCATGCACAATTTAAATTTACATTTTATTATATTATAATTCGAATATAATAGTTCAAGTAAATTTTGTACTTTTATTCTGCACCCCTCTAAAAGCCCTGTGGATGTATTATTTTTTTAATGTAACTTTGTATGAAAATGTTTCAACCTTTAATTTATTTAATCTCTTGACTTTAATAATCAAAATCTCCCAGTGGTGCTAACACTATACTATATAGTATTGTTAGACGCCCTTAGCTGGTTTAATCTTTAAAGCAGTCTGTAGCCGAGTTGCTATGGAGATTAACCAGTCAGATATTAGGGTTTATTTAGCGAGACGGCAGCAACTTATATTATTCCATAATGTCTTTATAATACTTGTTTATTCAGTCACCAGCTCTCCTATGGTCTTTTTAATGTTTACGGTCTTAATCAACACAGCCCAGCAGCAGCTTCTTAACAGCAAGATTGTCCCCCATCAGATAAAAATAGGCGGCTTTTGCTATTGGAAATAATAAATTTAGTTGTTTTAATGCACAAATACACATGCTCATTCTGTAAATATTTCAGATTTTTTAAAATTATATATTTTTAAAGTTTTACATTCCAATCTGGGTACATCATATTGATAAAGGAGCCTCCAGTCAGCATAGGTATCAGTGCTCAACCTAATCAACAGGATACCTGTTTAGTCCACTAGAAGAAAAGGCCTAAACAGGCACACTGCTGTACAGCGCTGACTGAGGAGAGATGGAGAAGTTTGTGACAGTGACAAGAAAGACGGTGGCAGCCCCAGACACTACCAAGAGAAAACCAATGTATCAGTTTAAAAAAGTTTAGAATTTTGCTGTGTAGTCTAAAAATCCTTCTCCCAGTGAGTCATTTACTCTTCTAAACAGCCGGAACTACCGAACTGCTGTACATAACATTCAAGAAGAATAAAACTCATTACTTTAAAGACAAAGCAATAAACAATAAAATTCAATTTGTAAAAGCAGATTAAAAAAATATTTAATTCAAATTAAATAATCATAAAAGCTGTCAGTCAGCCAAAGGATAAAGAAAGTTCATGCAATACTATTATCCATCGACGCAAGGCCTCTCCATCTAATTTGATTAGTTAAAGCTGCTATATGACCGCATGTTTCTCCAAGACTAGATTAAAAAAATTAAATAAAAATAGAATCGTGTAAGCGGTGATATTCAGCTTTTCACCAGAGACCAGAGGTCACTGAATTATTCAACAGGATAACTTAATTTGTACAACATCAACTTCATTTGCATAAATAAATAAATATGGATGATGATCAATCAGGACTTACCAAACGTCTTTCACATATCTAACAGGGGCTTTAAATACTTTCTATTTCACCTTCAATTAAGATTTTAAGTTTCTCTCTAAAGCTCTCCCTGTTTTCAGACATTAAAGTGTTTATATATTGGGCATTTTAACTCTCTTGGAAGTGTCTGTTGCGTCTCTATAGCCCTTCATTTTGTTTGTTTTTTGTCACGCAACCACTCGCGCATGTGCACAAAGATGTCAACAAAGATTCTCCTATGCAGCCTGCAAACTTGATGAGAAGTATAAACTAGGCTTTAGTGCTGCTCCAGCTTGTGTTTCAACTCTCACAGCTCAGACACCGCTGTCTCAAAACATAAGCGCCTCCACCAAGTCTGTTGATCAAATATGGTAAATGGACTAAACTTATATTGCGCTTTTCTTTGTCATACTGACCACTCAAAGCGCTTTACATTGAAGCCACATTCACCCATTCACACTCACATTCATACACCGATAGCCTAACTAAATTTAAGCCTAACTAGCCTAACTAAAATTAAGACTCAGACTAACTCTGAGTCTTAATTTTACTATCCAAGTTTAAACTATAGCTGGAGGAGGACTGTTTTAATGCTTCAAGGGGGCACTGTGCTGGTATTAGGCCATTCCCACCAAGTATTTGCATATATCTGTTGAGTTGTGCTAATATCCATGTTGTTTAATTTGGTGTAGATCAGATTATGTATGTTGAAATTACAGCCAAACATAATCCCCTGGCACCATGATGCCACAGTAAAAACGGTCAGCACTGGACAAGAAATTACCCCACCTTTTGTTACGGACCACAGCAAGATGATGATGAGGTTAAGGAGACAATTACCTACATTTCTAAATAAAACATGGCACTTCCTGTTCTTAGGGGGTCGGGCTTAAGTGGCATGAGCAAACAAGCCTTGTATGTCTACAGTGGTAGCATGTGATGAGACCCTGGAAGTTTGGTACAGCTGGGACTATGTATGTGGAAGTTAATACACCATCTACTTTTATGGCGAGAAGTATTATTTTGAGGCTCAGTCACACCTACTTGCTTTGATATAGAAAAACTCTTTTTGAAATCTTTTGATCTTCAATGACTCAACACTAGCCTTACTCATTTTTAAGTCTGTAAGTGAACAGTTCTAGGAGGATTTTGTTCAAATATCACATATATAAGTGGTCCAAATTGGTGTGTTTGATTCAAAATGGCAGATTTCCTGTTCAGTTTGGACAATGGCTCCAACAGTTAAAATGCTCGGTTGTTGGATTATTAACCCACACAATCTTTACACCGTCCCCGTGCATCAGAACCTGCAATGTGCCTGGTTAAGTTTTAAGTTAAACTTAGTTAGCCAGGGATAGCATCATTGGAAGCTAAGCTAACCCAGCAGCTAGTGCCTCGATTAGCATAAACCTGAAGTCGACATTTTTCAGAACAGAACACGATACATAGTACTTTTCTGCTGGGAAAGTGTTTTTTTTTTTGTAGAAAGGATGAGAGCTTTATTAACCTCTGCCAGCATGAAGAAGAATTTGCTGGAATGGAGTGGAAGGTTCAGCAAACTTGAGGGGGGCGGGGTATGCAGCGACCCCAACTGGATATAAAGGGACTGCAGCAAAATGACTTACCCCTAATTTCCACTGCATGCGCTCCGCTCGTCCACGTACTATGCAGCCATTCGATTCCCGCCTTAATTTACACTTTATGCGCTCCACATCAAACTGCTTAATCTACTTTTCTTTCCACTTTTAGAATTAGCTTCTCTTCATCCATGTTGTCCTGTTGGTTTTCTCTCGTTTCTAAAGACGTATTTCTTGACCCACGCACCTACTATGTTGTGTGGGATAGGAAATGACAAAATAGCTTTCAGAATTAAATACGTTTTTTATCATATTATGTGTGAAAATTATGTATAAACACGCAAAAGTATTTTAGACAACATATATGTATCAATTAATGCAAGATTATATCAATACAGCTGTGCATACAATAAAAATCTAATATTTATTTTCTGATATATATCTATAAAAAGGGATATTGTGCTTGTTCAGTATCCTGTTGGTGCTTTGTATAGATAGACTGCGAACTTGCTCCGGTGCATACTTGCCAACCTTGAGACCCCAGAATTAAAGAGACATTCAAAAGGGCGGCGGGGGGGTTCTTTTATTTTTCACTAATCACTTAAATTGTTTAAAAAGCAAGCAGAGTAACCTGAACAAAAAAAATGACATTAATTTTAAAGGGACTATATCATGCTATTTAATAGCTTTCAACTTCTGGGATAGAGATATATATGCTAAAATGTTAGTGTTATGCAGTATTAGGTAACTTCAGTCCTGTAGTTAATGTTGGACCACGAAGTAAACCCCCAAAACAAACCCCCAAACAAAAAGGGTGACATAACTGAATACAAGCGTTATATTTAAGATTCCTCAAATTAGCCACCCTTTGCTCTTATTAATGCTTTGCATTCACTTGAGCTTCAAAAGGTAGTCACCCAAAATGGTTTTCCAACAGAGTTCAAGAAGTTCCCAGAGATGCTTAGTACTTGTTGGCCCTTTTGCCTTCACTCTGCAGTCCAGCTCACCCCAAATCATCTCGATTGGGTTCAGGTCCGGTGACTTTGGAGGCCAGGTTATTTCCCACTTTTTTGTAAAAGTACTACATAATTCCATATGTTTATTCATAGCTTCGTTGCGTTGGAGTATTCCCTTTCCACTGTCACTACATGCTCACTATGAGGGATTGCTCTAGTTGGAGTCCGTATCAAAGGGGCACAATTGACAGTCAATGGACTCTGGGATTCCTTAAAAAGAAAGCTTTAAACTGACTGGAATGTATGTATGTATTATTGACTGAAATTACTTTTACTGTAAAGTGCCTTGAGATTGCATCTGTTGTGAATCAGCACTATATAAACAAACTGAAATGAAAAAAAAAAACTTAGAATCAACACACTTTGGGTGGATGAATAGAAAGATAGATGAAATGACAGACAGAAATTCAATAATTTTAAGTTTCTGTACCTTATTTTTTTTGCCATCCACTTCAAACACAGATATAGAGCCCTTTCTGTAGACCTCATCTCCTGGAGGATGCTTCCACACACATTTAGCCTGATAACATATAAGATTTAAGCAGCAAGATAACTATTAGCAAAAACTCAACAGAAATTGGACTTGTTCAGCATATTTAGCTAAGCCTTAGGGGCAAACTAAAAAGTATACTTTTTTTTTTTTTTTCAGCCAAAACTTTCCATATGTTTAAGAAACAAGGAGTATTGGTTGCTTTGTTGAATACAGTGTAAATCTCACCATGTGTCTCCTGAGAATGGTCTGACTCTTCATGTACTTCAGGCAGAATTCACAGACATACAAGCGACCGAGACGTGCGTACTCCTCGGGGTAGGGTGAGTGGTACCAGGTGTCTAACTCATAGCGGCCAAACACAATAGTTTTGATCATGTTGCTTCCCTCGGTGATCTGACCCTGGATACGCAGCTTCTCCTGCATAAAGACAAACGGCAGAGAAAACTACACCGTTAAAGAGTCTGTAGATGCTAAATAATCAGGAGCTGTACTGTGATTAAACAAATGGCAATACCAGGTCTTCGGATGCACGGGCCTGAGCTTTTCTGAACAGCTCCAGGTCATAATCGCTGGTTATGTTCTCCAGGAGAGGCTCTCTGGTGTTGCCATATGTCTGCCGATGCTCCTGTGGATGGTTACACAACACGCATGCTCTATGATGAAACTTGAATAAAAGAGACAGAAGATCACATGTGTCGGGGTGCAAATCATATACCATATGCTTTTCCTTCTGTTCCTTCTGCAGGCCACAGTTTCTTCCCTTCCTCACCTCAGCAACGTGATCCTTGTATCTACTCTGTTTCGGCGTTGGTGTCTAAAGAAGAAGATAAAAATGGTAAACAAATTACTTTTCTGCATGCACGAGAGTCATCTTGAGACAAAACGCTGTAATATCTTCAATAAATTAATCCATGATGTAGAGCTGCTGAAAAGGAAGTCAGCCTTCAGTTGATCCAAAATGCTGCAGCAAGAGTTTTTTGATGAAAATTAAAGAGAGATCACATTTCTCCTGTTTAAGCTTCCCTCCACTGGCTCCCTGTTGAATCAAGAATCGAGCAAAATACATTTTAAAGACATTTTTTAATCCATTTCCAAAAAATTGAAACACAAAAATTATCAGTACATAAACAAAGATGAACATATTTTGAATGAATTAAAAGCTAAATAATATGAAAATAAAGTTCAAAATTGTCTGCTTACCTGGTTAGTTATTTATAAATTTATAAATCACACATATGGACACCTGCACAAATTTAATTTAAAAATCTTTCAAAGATGAACAGTTTTCTTTTCCATTAAATGAAAAACAACACAACAAAAAATAATAATAATATTCTAAAGTGGAAATTTGTCTTCGACTCCACGGGTAGGTTTTAAAAGAAAAAATTCCAAAAATAGACACAATAAATATACAGACAGAGCAAACAACAAACAGATTACACAATCGTCATTAAAAGAAGCAACAATAAATAACACTTACACAAAACACCAGTACCAATATCTTGCCTGGACTATTGTGAACTGAGTAGTGATATGCACTTGGTATGAATGACTTTTTGCAAATGTTTTTAGCTGCTATTGCAGCCATGTACCTACTTCCTGAGGGCAATTTCCTGAATTCTGTAAACAGACGATCTACTGGGTCAGTCACAGTGAGCCGGGCCAAGGCGTTTCATGTGTGTAATATACATCTCTGCCAACTGTCTCTCGCCTTTACCAACAATTCTACCACCTATCTTAACAATTCTGGATAGTTTGTTTCTGTTCTTAACCCCTAGGTTCCCAAACAAAGTGCTCATATCAAATGTCAGCACACTCTCAATCAGACTCCTATACATAGTCTCTAAAACTTAAACTTGCAATATCTAATGTAAAGACAAACCCTAAAATGTCAGTATTTATCTTCCTTGTGTACTTGGTATGAAAAAAAAAGATGTAAAATGTAAAAACAATAATCTGCAATGATCACATATCAGGTAAGCCTTGGCTAACAAACAATCTAACACTGCTTACCAATATTTATGCAATATCACACGAGAGGGAGTGCTGTTGTGCCGAATATAAGCACTGGTGTGATTCGAGGCCACAAGCCGAGTGCCCTTGATAATAGCAACAGTAGATTATGATTTGATTGTTTGTTTAATCATTCATTTAGCTCCGCCAACACAAATACTTCCAACTGGATAGCATAAAAAGGCTGTTGCCAGGCAACACAAACATTTCCTATACACAAATATTTCAAATATAAACAGAGTTCACACTCGAGGTCATGCTGTTTGGAATATCAGCAATGGTGTGATTATCTACAACCGAATCACACCAGTGCTGATATTAGACACAACAGCACTCCCTCTCGTGTGATATGGCTTAATTATCTTGAAGTTGCAGTAACAGCAATGGGAACTGGAGCTAATTTAAAGTGCCAGAATGTCTTTCTTCAGCTAGGTTGTGTGCACAGCTGCTGTGTTGATAGACAAATAATCCCTCTATATAGTTTTATGGGAATATTTCTATGTAATTGGTATTAAATTAATTAGTTACATTCTTATTAAGTACATCTAGGATATTAGGTCATATTACAGAATAAAAAGACTCCAATCGGTCATGTTAAGCATGTAATGTTTTGATAGAAATGTATTAAAGTGCCTAAACAGATGTCAGCGAGAAGCTATCTACACGACATTCAGATATGAGTACGCACAGAGAGGCAACCAGAAATGGGTCTGAACATTAATTACTAAATACTAGTGGTGTCACAATCTCGATTTTTTTAATCAAAATCGTTCAAAATTACGCCACGACCTTGCGCACTGAAATCATCTGTGCTGAGCCCGTTCTTTTTGTAGGTTTTAAGTGTGTGTGTGTATGGCTGATGGGTTGGGAGGGGGGTGTAGTTGCGATGATGATTTTATTTTGGTTTTTGAAGGGGGTTGGGGGATTGTGGGGTCATTTTAAAATCTGTAAAGCACTTTGATAAACTGTATTTGAAAAGTGCTTTATAAATAAAATTTAAATTGATTTGAAAAGAGGATTGCGATCACCTCCTCCCATGTTTACATACCTTTGGATGGTCCCAATTGGACTTAAGTGCAGCAACTAACAGGCAACCGTGTATTTACTCAAAATCATAACAGATTTATTTCCTTATCACTAGGAACCGCGCATTGCATTTTCCCTAACAATTAACTCTCATCAGTTCTCCTACAACTCACAACAACACCTGGTAAAATTATTAACAGCTGTATCACAATATGAGCATCCCCTGTGAACAGCACACCTCTGCCGAGCACATTAGCAGACAGCAGCTAGTAGCTAAGCTACAGTAAAACAATGGCTAGGGCAGATGAATAAAGAAGCAGCGGGACCAGAGCTAAATAAACTCCTGTTACTCTCAAATCACCGGTGTGGAAAAATTTTTTGCGTTCCCGGTGAGTTGTCGAAAATTGCATTGTAAACGGTCAACTGTTTGTTTCACATTTGCTTGCTTCTATGACCATTTCCATACACAATCAGCTCTCTTAAGCAATCAACTACAGACACACGCAAACAGAAAGTAGCATTCTTATTCAGCGTAAAAAGTGCACAGAACAGCAGTAGAATAACAACTGAATCAACACGAATTTAAAGTAGTAGAGATGTTGCTGCGTTTCTGCTTGATCTGACTCGATCATAGGGCTGCAGCTATCGATTCTTTTTGTAATCAATTAATCTAGCACTTTATCAATTCGATTAATCTGATCATTTATTTTAGGGCTGCAGCGATTCGTCGAGTTACTCGATTTTGCTAGAGGCAAAAACTCTACCTCGAAGTTTACTTCCTCACTGCGTTTGGCACTAGACAGTGTAGCCTCCTTAAAAAAGAAGGTAATCAGCCATAGGAGGTTGGCTCCCTGGTTTAGTGCGGAGTTGCGTAATTTAAAGCAGAATACTAGGAAACTGGAGAGAAAATGGCACTCTACACACTTAAATGATTCCTTTCTAACCTGGAAAAATAGTCTACTACCTTATAAACACTTCAAAAAGCTAGAAAAGCATATTTCTTGTCATTAATGCAGGTAAATAAAAACAATCCTAGGTTTCTTTTTAGTACTGTTGCCAAACTTACACAGTGTTGTGGATTTTTCAATTAAAAGTAATTAATTAATTGATTGCCTGAGCAATATGGCGACCAGCAATGACGTCCTATAGGGCCGTCACTGGTCGCCTCCTACCGACGTCGTACGCAGCCCCTCGCGTGTACACGAGGAGGCGGTGTATGACGCGAACGCGCAGCTCGTTTGGTAAGGACAGGGGAGATGTTTTAGGACCCCGTTTTATGACTTGGAGCAAGAGGCCTGCGGTTCCTTCCTAACAAAGAAACCTTGTGGGTCTTATGAGTGGGTTAGCTTCTGCTAATACCGGCTCTGGTTGGGAAATGGAAGAAAATGGGTTTCAAAATGTCCTTTGCGTGTGTTCCTGGCAGGCACTCCGAGGACACTTCACTGTAAACTACCGGAGAAGAACCAAAACTTCTACAGACTAACAATTCTGCTCACTAATAAAAGACAAAACATACAGGAAACACACAACCGAAATACAAAAACTCACAAATTTACCAGTAAGCAAAACACGGCACGGAGGAATCTCAGAGCGCTCGAGATAGCTGCAGCTCATCACATCAATGGTTATGCATGCATATAATTATAAAGAAAAACGTCCTAATTTATCCACCCAGGTTGAGAGTAAATTTAAACAGTCTTACTTTAAAGAAGAAGCTTCCAGGTGTGGAAGAAAAAGTCGGGAAGCGAGATGCTTGGCTCGTCAGCCCCGCGGAGAATAAAAACAGAAAGAGGGGAGTTCAGCAGATCAAAAAAGGGTAGTTTGGGGCCAGCCAAACTATTTGGAAAACTTGGTTGCAGGGAGCAAGGACAAAATCCAGAACACGTGTTAGGAAAAGGAGTCTCCCCTTAAAGTTCTAAGAGCTGCCAACACCATCAGGCGAGTTTGGAAGTGGAAGAGGGGATGGCAGTTCTTGAGATTTAAACCCACCGGGTCGGCACCTTTCGTCCCTCCCATCGGTGCAGTCTCCATTCACGCCGCAGAGAACTGCAGTGAGTTTGATGGATCGGCGCTTCTGACCAACCAGCACAACAGATTATTCCAGCGCCCAGCTGGGAGGGGAGAAGTGCGCACGGCTCTGCCGTTGGCCCATTTGGAATGCTGCCATCATATCTCTAGGCCATTTGATTAATATTTATGCCATGTATCAGACCCCAACATCCCCCCTTCAGTTCCAAAGAGTGTGTTCATTCCATTCTTTGAAACTGGTAATGGTCTTTTTACAGTGTTCATTAGCAGTGAACCGAGGTGTAATGAAAGTCATGGCGTCGAGTCTAGCACGCAATTGTGTAACTTGCTTGTAAGCGGTGTAAGCCATCGCTCCAGTGATGACCCATCCGATTACAAGCGCGATCAAGGTAAAAGTCATAATGTATGATTCTGGCCAATTGTCTTTCTTTGGAAATCGAGACAGAGGGGTAAGTGTTAATGCTGCGGGTGTCAGATTAAATTTAACCAATTTGGTCCCCTCTATTAGCAAATGTTGCTCAATTTGTGCATAATAAAAAAGTTGTAGGCGTTAAACGCATCCATTATTTCAATTTCTGCGTCGTGTCTGTCCGTACCCAGGTGATGGACGATGGTGTCGCCGATTTGCAACACTACCCCCCGTGGAACAGTTACAACATTGTCTGGTTCAGCAATTTAATTTTGGTGATTGTGTCATGCTGCTTGAATGACATTAAAGATCCAACATTTGTATGCTAACCAGCCAGCGATTTCCCGCCCTTTCTATTTTTTATGTCCATTCCTCCATCCTTTATTGTAATAATGGCATGACAATTTTGTTGAGGAGCGTTAATTCTTAGGCGACAATGACAATTATTCACGTTTTAATCAAGGGTGCAACTCCTGTTTTGGTGCATGGATCAAATTAGGAATAAGAGTTTTAGGATTTAGTTAGTCTAAGAATGATGGACTTTAAATTTGGATATGGATGTTTCTTTTCCAACATTCCATATTTAGAATACATTTGAGCATCTATATCTAGTTTTCCAATGATTAGAGTTCAGTAAGAAATCAATTTCAAATCGATTTGGATTAATAGATTGGAATCTTCTACCCAGGTTGTATGCCTGGTGAATTTTGAGGACTTTAGAACTTTATTTAACACTTTGAGTGTCTTAACCATTTTGAATAGAAATAAATTAGGATGCGTCCTAATAAAAGATTGTCTACAGATAATTTAAAATATCACTGAGATTCTGTACAAAGTCTCTTAATTTTTTGTTATTATTTGTTTTACAGCAGGCTATTTTATCATTGCAAAGACTGCAAAATACGTATGGTTTATCTTATTTGTCCTTTAAGCTCACAACAGTTTTTTAACTGAGGATATGGTTAGACAAGCTGGGTTTAACAGGGAGTTTTTTTTGTGGTTTTTTTTAGAAATAACACACTTTATTAAACTAGCTAATTAGCATTGTGTTCAGACTATGTCAAATAATTTAACACAGAATATTAGGAATAATCAAAGCTCCTCTGTTCTTTTAAAACATACCCGTCTTCACCTCATGACACACTGATAACTATGAGTCTACAACTGTTGATCCAACGCAAGATCTTCACCCTCTTGGAATATGTAGTAGAGCTGGTACTAGTAAGTCATATGCATATTTTTTTCTGTTTTCAGTACCTGCTAAACTTCTGGATTTAATGATTTATAATTGTTAAAGCTGATTGGCCCTGAGGCTAAATGCGTTATTGAAAATACTCCCAGACATTCTCTGAGACAACATAAAGAATAAATACATTTTTTAGATACTTTAAGGGAAATATAAGTTTTGTGACTGATGTAGACGAAAAACTTGTGTGTATCAGAGTGTGGCCTCCCAGCATCTCTGTCTCCTATATAGATCAAAGGTGGAGTTGACCGGGCTTGCCATTGGGAAAGGTTTGGACTTGGCTGGCTCTTCGTCTTGTGGGAGTGGCTCCTTTCTGAACAGTTCAGAGGTGAAGAAGTTGGGAGTTATTAATCTGGAGTATGTGCGATTGTCTGAGAATCAACCATGCGATGATCGGTGATTGAACAATGCTGAGAATCTTTCCTTATGGAAATAGGCTGAAATTTGGGTAAAAGTTATATTTTATTGGCTGCTGTTTTCAACACATTAGCTATTTTAAACTGATTGTTGATCTTAGCTATAAAACTAGGTTTTGGATTTGTGAAAACTGTCTGGTATGTGTTATCTGTGGGGTCCTGAGGGGCCCTAGGTGAACTGTGGGTGTGGCTCCTCGGCCGACCAGATTGATCTTGGTGTCAGGAGCCGGATGTCTGCCTAGTCAATGCTGACGGGGTTGCTCCTCACTTCCTTTTGGAGGAGCAGGTGTAGTCCGGTTTTCGAGGCCTTAGGTTCTGCCAACCTCCGCCCCCTTGGTTCTGTTGTGTTGATCGGGTCGACTTCTGTGGTTTGATAGCAGCATTTGTTCTGGTGGGAGGAGTTTCCCCACCTTCCAGGTCAAAACTGCCATCCTTCCTAGCCTCTATCTGTAGGACTCTGGGTTCGTTATCTGGCTGCCTGGACCTGTTTCTGGTTTCCCATGCTAGCTGAGCGAACTTCCTGGTCTCCTCCATCTTTAACTTCTTCATCCTGCAATGCATAGTAACGTCAAAGCGTATGGTTTCATACAAGTTATGAAGAAACAATGACTTAAAGGTGGGGTCTTCTTCCAGGCCTGGAGCAGTCCGACCTTGGACGTACGCTGCGCGGAGACTCCTATAAAAATCTCTAGGTGGCTCATTTTTCTTTTGGTTCACCGAGAAGGCACCCAGTGTCGCCGACGCTGGGTCAGCATATACGGAGTACTCCTGTTTGAGTGCTTCACAAAGTTTAGCGTAGTCATCTCTGGTTGCTGGAAGAAGGGATTCCATGTGATTATGGACTACTCTTGACGTAGTCTTCCAAATCAATTTCAATTTCTCATGTGTGGAGGGATTGGGAAGATCCAGAAGGCATCTTTCTACTTCCCCCAGGTAATCATCGATGTTTGAGTTTTTATCATCTGGGTCAAACTTCTCTATGTCTTTAGCTAGTGACTCTAGCTGACGTGTCCTGATCCCATACTCATGAAACGGCTCTGTTTCGTCCGTCTCAGACCAAGCATGAGCACGTTCATCATCGTATGGGGGCAGATTTGATGGTATCTGTCTATACGGTTGATCCTGCCCCAGATAATTAGCCTGTTGGTGGGGGTCTGTCTGTGGGCCACTGTATGGGTAGCCACCCTGATTTAAACTGTCCGATGGATAGTTCAAGCGTCCAAAAGGACTTGATAGCTGCTGTTTTAACCCTCCTGGTGGGTTATAAAAGCGTCCAAGGGGACTTGGGTCGTGGATCCTCAAATCTTGGCCCGTTGGATTAGGGCTAGGGAAGCTGAAATATTCCGCCCCCCTCCCCTACCAAAAGCTGAGATATGTGCATTACTCGGGTCCGAGGTGAGCTGCCCCCCCCCTACCAAAAGCTGAGGCGTAAGCACGCCTTGGATCTGGGAGGAGCTGACCCCCCTCACCTCCTGCCTGTGGTTCACTACTTGCTGCTGGGACAGCTGGCATAGTCAACCTGGCAGCCCCGTGTTCCCGTGGAGGAGGATGGAGGGATGAGTTGACGCCAACCTGTGTGTCAGGTACAAAGGCGAGCTTAGGGTTTACAGCTGTCTCACCTGGTGGGATGCTGGATTGGTTTGGGTCAGGTCTTTTTTTTAAATTGGCTGGTGCTGACACCTGCTGTGTGTCAGCTGGGGAAGAGGCGTCCCCACTTGGCCACTGGGATGTAATAATTACATTCTGCTCTGAAACTGTTCTAGGGGTTCAGTAGTCTCTTCAGATTGCTGGTCTGCTTCTGCTTGGGCTTCAGAGAGTTCAGCTTTCACTGAGTTAAGCTCATTTTCCAGCTGGGCTGCTTTCTGTGTCTCCAATTGCAGACATCTCTGGAGCAGCATGGCTAGTTCACCTAGCAGGCTGGAAGTGGTTCTCTGCTCGCCTTGTGGATCCAGCATGAACTCTGTCAGGCTTTGAATCTGCCGGTCACATGACTGAGTGTCATGCTGGTCTACCTCTGATCGCTGATGCGAATTTAAATGAAGCAGGTCCCCGAGCAGTTCCTGCAACTGGCCTCAGCTGAATAAGCCTGAGCTCCAGATTCTGGATTGGAACAGTCCATCTCCTCAGAGATGCAGCACAAAAAGGGTTTAGGGATGTACAAACACTAAACAACAACAATGCTAGCAATTACAACAGACAATTAGATTAACAAGACACGTGTTAAAAGTGATTTCACTACAGTATCACTTCAAAATGCACAAACAGTCAGTTTGTGACTTACAGGGCTGTCTTTACAGTCCTGAAGTTGCACGAACGAATCGTGGCTTACAACACTAATGCTAGTTATATAGCCTTAAGTGTTATCTTGGCCAAGAAATTTGATGAACCGGTTTAAAACTACTGGTTCACAGTAGATAATTTTTAGGTCAAGTGAAATTCAGGCAGAGTTGATCAGACTCTATTGCTGAAGCTTCACGATAGTTTAACGTGCTGAGTTATTCCTTGGAGAGGACAATCAACTCTCAAGGTTTAGTTGGAACCTTTCCGTGTTCGAAAGGAACTAAAGATTGCTAAGATTATAACTGCCGTCTTTTAGACAGTGATCTTAGCGAGGGTAAACGCTCTAACTTGGTTAGATTGTGAGTCAGTTTAGATTGTGTAAAAAGAATACACAGACAAGACAAACAAATATGCGATTATCTGCGGGAAATGGCTGATTAGCTGCAGGTGAACTGGCTGCGAAGTCTAAAAATCAATGTGTAAGCTGAATTATTTATGTTAGGTTTAGCTTAATTATTTCACAATTGCTGTTACAACAGTGGAGAAATAATTGCAGGTTGTTACCAGGCTAAACAAAAATGTTCCTTGAACAAACAACTTAAGCTTGGACAATTTTGTAGTGAGGAGGCAGGATTAAATGATGACTGAGAAATTATCTTATCTCTGTGTCTGCTACTATGGTGAATTTAATTCAGTGTGCAGCTGTGGACTGCTTTGATTTACCACATCTAATAAGGGGCCTTTAAGTTGATTGTTTGCAAGTTTTGTTTGGAAAAGATTGAATAAATTTATCATCAGATGTAGGGTTCCAAGTTGGTTAAAACAAAGTGTTGAACATTAAGTTTATCAAAGGGGAAATCACAAAATGAGTAATAAATGTATTAAAAGATTTATGATTTGATTATTGATAGGTGGTTGAATAAATGTATCAGTATTTGGTTCTAAATTTGTTAATATAATGTTTTGAACATCAAATTTATCAAAATGGAAATCACGAGAGAAGTACGAAAAAACTTTTTAGGTTTATGATTTAGCTATTGATAGTTTGATGATTATATATTAATTATAGACTTATTTTCAATGGTAATTTTGAATTGTTGTGGTGCTGTGTTCTAAACAGCACACAGAAAGTGGACTTTAGATTATTGCAGGTTGGAAAGAATTGAACAATTTGAATTGTAGAAGAGTGAAAAATTCAAATGCAGATTGATTAATTTAGCTGTCAGGCCAAAGCTATCTTTTAGCAGGGCGTTGGCTCAGTGTTATATCTATAGCACAGAGCTAAGGTAGTTAGCTTCTGGGTTGAGCTAATTGGAACCAAGCTAGGCTAAATAGCACACCAATGTTGTTGGAAACGTGATTCAACCATTAGCATCTCAGATCAGCATTAATCAACAGCAAGGAATGATGTTCAAAACAGCAAACAGCACAGATGAATCCAAGATTAATTAATTAATTTCAGATCAGATTAGAATTAATTTTCTTTCTGTATCATCTCAACAACTTTTAACTTTCTTAAGTCGTCTCTCCACTAGTACCTTTTGTCGTGCCGTACTGTACCGTTACTATCGATAATGCGACTCGACACGGCTCGACTTGTTAAGTATTGCTTCACAGTTGTAACAAACCAGAGCGTCTGAAGTAGGGCTGGGTATCGATTCAAATTTCAAGAATTACACAAAAGTTAGCATCGATTATCTCGATCTGATCCAATTTGATCCGATTCAATCTGATCCAGCTCAATGTTGATATGGGTCAGTGCTGATGAAATATTTTTTAAGCTGTTATTTTAATTATATGCCTAATATTTAATGACTAAACACTGGATAAGTAACAGTTCACCATGGAAAACTGTATTAACCCTTTCAGACAGAAAACTTAAAATGGCCGACGGGACTTTTCCTTCGTACTTCAGTTTTAAAAAGGGAAAACAATTTTAAAAAATACAATCGATTTTTTAACTTGTGAATCGATTCGTTTAGATTTTTCGATTATTTCAACACAGCTCTAGTCTGAAGTGAGCGGGTGCGTCATATGGTGGGCGGCCGGAGAGTTCGTAGCGGGAAGTAAACAAATGCTCGGAGAAAAAGAATAACAATGGCGACCTCACTAGTGATCCTGAGCTTTTGGCTCAGTTTGTGGATTTCTGTAGACGCATGTTGAAGAGAAAGACTCATCGAAGAATACAGACCCCGGAAAAGCTACAGGCTGCAAGGAAAAACACGGTGGAGTAGTACAAAGGAGTGTAAGAAGCTCTGCAGGAGAATGACGCTACAGACAGGACCCGGCGCAGCTTGTGTGGGTAAGCCGATGAAAATACTACCCTGGTGTGGTGGGCTATAAATCTGCTCTGGGTATTTATTTATTCGCTAAAGCCCAGCGTAAAAACCTATGCTGACAAGTTGCCTTTATTAATAAGTGTTTTGTGTGTACGTGTTTCAGATGACTGCTCTATGAAGTTGTCGCAGCCGAAAGTCTGTTAGGTCGTTTAACTGGGCCTTGCAGTGATGGAACGTTGTTGTTCTGGGTTTCACCGAAGCTCAGAGGCTGCAAAACTTCAGGATGTGGGAACAAATTCATCTACATGTGCATAAAACTACATCAGCGCAAGAGCGAAACAGCTTTTCGCCTCTGTGTTCCCTTAAAGAAAGGAGTTGCCATACATACATGCTAAAATTTTTTGAATTACAAACCACAACTGTATGTTTTGTAATAAAGCTGTGTGCTTTGAAAATGTTTTAAGTTTTTTTAAAACGGCACCACTACAATGTGTTTTACTGCAAATGAAAATACAAGCGTATAACTTATATATTTTTTTTGGACAGGTATAGAAAAAGTTCAGAAACAAAAGTCCAGTTGCTCATATCTGTGGGTCATGGTTTAGTCTGCAGTATCCCAGGAAAGTTTGAGTGAAGGCAGATTGAAGGCATCGTGTAATTTCCACCCTCCGGAAACCGGGTTCCTGCTCCTGATGATCCCGCTGCAACTGATCGCAGATATATTTTTAAATTACTATGCTTACAGTGCATATAAAAAGATAAAGTAAGAATTAAAATTAAGGAATAGAAACAAATATTTCTGACTGTGCTGAAGAAAACTTAAGTAGGTCATTCATATTTACAAAAACAGCATCAAAACTAATTTGGATAACTGATAATAAAAAAACTGTCATACTGAAGATAATATGCAGCTGAATAGGTTAATATTGTGAATAAAATATACAAGCGGCATGAAATTTGCTTTTTACAGAGAGTATGAGACAGCGAGTTCAGGACTTCGGCGTTCTCCGTTTCTCTGCTTCGGAATGCAGGTGAGAGACATCGGCTCTGAACTCCAATCAGCTCCGACTCCTCCTTGATAACCCACTCACAGCGAGCAGCTCCATCCAGCTGACACTAAATCTTCTCTTCAGCCAACAAGCTCAGAAATGCTGAAACTCCATTTGGATCACAGCACTGGTTTTTAACGTTGTCATTGTTCTTCAGCAAACAACACATCCACTCGCTGAAGCAAGGTTTCAAAATTGCAGTTGGTTTGTTGTCAAGTTACTCTCATGTGACTCCGCCCTCCAGCCAATCAGTGACGAACAGCTGTCTGACGTCGCTTTTCAGTACCAGTTCAGCACGGATGGAACCACAGCTGAGGTGGTACTAAAAATAGTATTGGCTCAGCGAAGCTCGGAGCGGCTCAGCGAGACTTCTGCCAGTGGAGAGTAAAAGGTACTGGGGATGAGTCGATCCGAGTCGAACCGTACCGATTGAGAGACTCCTATAGTTATAAACACCCTCAAAATATGGGCTCAATTTCGAAACAGCTTTGGGATTACAAACCTTCTCCATTTCAGCCCTATACACAATAATCACCTCTTTCCCCCCGCCAGTTTATACTCTGAATTTGCTCTTTGGCAGAGACAAGGTATCAACACCTTTACTGATGTGTACATACACAGTGTTCTTGTAAGCTTTCAAAACTTGTCGCACAAATTTGGCCTCCCTCGGTCCAGTTTATTTAGATACTTTCAAGTTTGCCACTTCTTTCAACATTCCACTGAACAACACTTTCCACTGGACACATCAGAGGCATGTTACAGGAGCAGCACGTTTCACTCGCGTATTGTGCTGCTTGGCCCTTTCCACCGGGGGCGTGTGAGGTACGTACGGGGGATTTCACGTTCATAAATAGCATAAACTCACCATCTTGCCCCATAACAGCAGATAACTCACTCCATGTTTTATCCCTACCAGGTATCCTGTGTGACCGGGGTCATACAGGATACAGTGCTTCTCCACTTCAATGATCAGCTGGTCATCGTCATTGATGAAACACAAATGAGACCCTCCAGCGAGGTACCCGCTTCTTACCAGGCCGCACAGGTAGTGACCTTTTTTTTTTTTTACACGTTTCAGAGGCGTAGCATGTACAAAATAGGCCTGCCACGCATATTTTGTGCTGCGACATGACGCTCCTGTGAGGGGGACAACTCGTGATGCTCTCGCCTCCGATGGAAAAGGTTGTATTGACTACAGTGGTGGCTATCAGTATCAGTATGACGTGCTGCTGCTGGAACATGCTGCTGACGCGGTATCACGGAGGTCATACCAATTACTGGTAGAGATGATCTGTTAATTTCCAAATTTAAGTCTAAAAGAATGATTTCAAGAATTAGCAACTGTATAGCCTCCTTTAAAAATACAACAATGGCAAAGATTAGAGCACACTGGTAGGATGAGCTGGAGGTAGACTAGTTCAGACCAAACTTGGCTGCCAGGCGTCAAACAGCTCAAACGGACGAAAGTTGCTGCTTAGAAAACTCAAACCCCACTTGCACATTTGTACTCTGTATCGGTTGCAGCCAAGGGGCAAACTCCACCCGCAGAATGTGAAGCCAACGCGGAAGTGACAAAAATTGCAGTTCAGCCCTCATCCGCTGGGGGCTGGCTGCAAAAAGGAGCAACTTCCCATTGACTCCCATGTTAAAAACTTTACAGCAAAAATAAACATGTTTACAGCTGGTTCGAAAAACCATTTTAGGTTAGATAGTTCAGGTTTACTATGACAACTCTGAGGGGGGTGAATTTTTTTCTAACTCCTTCGCGTTTATTTGTAATTTAATTGTGAAATTATGAATCATTGGGGGCGTGTCCTTTTGATTGACAGGTCCGTCTAGGCTAACGCTGGTGGCTAATGGTGGCTAACTGTAGGTAATAGCTGCTCCGTAGTCTGCTTGCGGAGCTCTTCACAGCCTGGGAATAATGTAAAGACTTCAGTCATTTGGTGTTTCTGAACTCCTCTATCAGTTGCCTCTGCAGTTTTTTTTTCGGTTTTGGATGTTAATCTGCAATTATTGCGCAAAGATGGCTTGCTGTGGTTTTGATTACAGTAACAGACAGTCCAAAAAGTTTATGTTTCGGGGGAGGCTTCATACCGGCTGAAGCTTAACGAGCTTGGGGGGTCTCTGTCAGGTGGCAGAGAGGAATGATGTTCTGGTCGGAGCTTTTATCTCTTTTTACACGCGAGTTGGAGCAGGCGATCGGTCGGGTAGCAGCAGAGCAGCAACTTCTGGAGGACCGGGACGCCGCGGCAGACTGGTCAGGTAGAGCACGTCGAGACTCAAGAGCGGGAGACGGTTAAAATCAGGCTGGAAGACTACAGGGTTGGACTCTAGACAGACTGGATGATCGCTGGTTAGATCAGTACTGGTGTGAGGAACACAGGTGGAGGCATAAACTAATGGATGTCTGATGTGAGGTGAGTCAAAAGCCTTTTATTTTTCTTAGGGGATCTGAATTTTCATGATGACTTTGTGACTACTTTTAGCTGGATGTGTTGTTAAGATAAGCCGACTAAGTCCTCACCCTCCACCGATGGTAATGGAAATAATACAATATCAGGCCGTATTGATCCGACCCATTTGGGTCTTATTATATTGATCTGTTTTCTCTACTCAAGTCTCTCAACCGCGCTCTTCTGGCTGAAACTGGCTGCAGCCTACGTTAGCTTCAGTTAGCTCCCGACTAGCTTCTGACTAGCTTGTAGCTACGTCGGCTTGGAGCATTAACCCTCCGCCCCCAGCCTCACAGCGCCACTCTCAGCTCCACCCCTTTGCCCATTTTTGGAGTTTCTGAGAGTGACGAGGCGAGTGACGCAGACAAGATGGCGGCGGTGGGAACCGCCCAACTGGCCTCATTTTTGCTATTCAGAAACCTATGGGGGACGTACCGGAAGGTTAGTCCATTGTTTTATATAGTCTATACAGCTCGGGCGCGATGAGATGCGTGGCAGCTTGCCGCCCACCGGCTGCAAAGTCTATGGTACCCATAGTACCCACAGACTTTGCATGTAATCCAGCTGCCATGCTGCCAAGTGCGGTGTTATAAAAACATAATTGTTTTTACTACACTAAGCCTGTGAATATTCTTATTCATCCAGGTCATGGTTATCTCAAGGAAATGTCAATCGAACGCAACTGGACTTGGAAATTTGTCTTGGAAATTACGCCGCTTGCAAGCAAAAGGATATTATTACATTGGAAGTCAAAAAAGTCACCCAAAGTGTCTTTAAGGTTTAGTGACCTGACACAATTCATACAGTTGGAAAAACTAAAGTACACTCTCAGAGGGTCGAAGGAAAAATTCTTTACTAAATTATTTAGAAAAAATTAAAACCATGCCATATATATATATATATATATATATATATAGGTGGGGTGGGGTAAATATATAAAAAGGAGCACTGTGACCTTGCTATGTACCAAATTGTTTATGCTAAATAGTTAAAAAAAAAGAAATAAAAAAGCAATAAAGAAATAATGTACTGAATTATCTTGTTTGAGAGTCTATGGTTGAGAGTTAAATGCATCTAAGTTATAATAATAGAACACTAAAAGTCAGTGAGATGGCCTCTCTAGAGAGACGAGGATGGCCCAGACGGGCTCATGTTCAAGTCTGGCCATAATAAAAAATGCAGATCCAGACCACTGAAGGACAAAACTGTTTTCAGTAGTACTACCTGGTGGCGAGTTGCATGCCGTGGATTTCCTTCATCCTGTGTCTTCAACTCCTCCTCCTGTTTCTCACGGCTGACTGCTTTCACCTGACAAGAGAATTAAATGGAGTGAAAGCCGACTGGGATAGTATTGTTGCAGAAATAAGAAGACCACCTCAGTGAACGTTTTGACATGTATTCTTAATTTGAAACAGAAAAAAACGCTGTGTTGATTTATATTAGCAACTCTAATCCAACTGAATTTAAGAAACCATGTTGATCTTTAACCTCACCTTGCACTCGTCAGCAGAGAGATTGTGGTAAAGAGGACACCCTGATATAGCAAAATGACGCTCATGCTTCCCAGTGAGGTGGCCTACACAAAGGAAGGGCAATAATTTGAATCAAAACAAGATCTGATGGTCCAGAAATGAATGGAATACAAACAACTGACATATTGATGGTGATAGAAAGCAAAAAAGCAAAATCATTAGCATTGCAGCTTACTGAAGCCAACAGAGTAGACAGCAGATGATCCTACAGTACCTGCCCAATATGAGAAATATGTTGATCATCTTAATCTGATGGGAATCGCTCCCTATATGGCTCCTCTTGTTCTGTGTCAGATGTTTAGCTACAACCCCCCCCCCCCCCCCTGAAAATCCCCTTTAATGATAATGATAAGTAGGGCTGCAACAAACAATTATTTGGATAATTGATTAATCGGATGGGGTCTCGTCTCGCTTAATCAGATTAGCTGGACAAATTTTAAAAAGTACTATGGAATTGTTTTTTCTCTCCTTCCTTCACTTTATTTAACAACAGAATACTAGTATAAAACAGTTCAATTGCTCACAAAGGAACATGCTATCACCTCAAATGTCTTACAGCTGTTGAAATATTTAACAATAAATGAAAATAGTTTCAAATGGCTATGCTTCATCAAGGTGCTGTAAGGACAAATGTGCCATATTACCAACATAATCAGAAGTATTTTTGTAAAAGTGGCCTGAGCTACTAGAAACACAACAAATTAAGATTAAAATCTAAATCAAAACATCACAAAATGCTCCCACCTCATTTCCTACATCTATTGAAATATTAAATAATAAAGAATAAAAACATTTTTAAATGCTTTATCAAAGTTCTTCATGGTCAAATTTGGAATATATAAAAATTTTAAAAAAGTAGCGCAATAGATCTAAACACATTCTCCACAGTCACGCTTAACCAAATGCCGGGCCAAATACATGATAATGTAATCATAGCTTAGTGGTAAGCCACTTTTATGAGACCTTTTATTTTGATTAGTGCAGTCAGCCAGGAAGTGTCGCGGAATGCTTTTATTGTGAAGACTGGAAGCTGAACATGTTATTGAGAAAACCTGATTGCTGCAGAGTGTCTCACTGTAGTGATGTTGCCCGACGTCGACGCTGCCAAGCCAACCACAATCGGCGATTGTTTAAAACATCCAGCAGAGAAAGGCTATGAGCTTTGCAGGCTTCATCTTAAAAATATATCTTCTGTATATATGCATCAAACTAGTCGCTATATGATAGTTGCTTGACGCTGGCAAAGCTTGCGGTCTGCACGCACCATTACAGACTTCTCTTTCCGAGACACTAGAATCCATTACTTAAAAAGTAACCGTCTTTCGTAACATACACAGAGACTGAGCTCTCCTGTTCTGATAACTCCGACATGCTTGTGTTTATGATGCTGCATACTCCCATGTCATGCAAGTTCAGACTTACAAATTTTGCAGGTACATGTGAGGAACACGTCGTTTAAATTGAAGTACTCCCCAACTTTTGAAGTTTTTATTGTCTTAGGTCTACTTGCTCCTGCAATGCTCAGCTGTAGCCAACAACCTCGTAATCACGCTAGACAACGAAACAATAAGGAAATTCATTACCAACATTTTTTATCATCAAATTCGATTTTAAATTCGAATCGATTTTATCAATTCGTTGTTGCAGCCCTTATGTTAAGTGTAATACATGTAGCATTTTCATAACTCTGGAGGCAAGGATTTCAGAGTTAGAGGCCCCGCTCCACACTGTTGTGAATCCAGTAAATAGTCACGGCCCGTTAGCTAGCGTGGAGCCAACGACAGCACCACCTAGTCTTCCTCCAACAGAACCCACGCAGCTGGGGTCTCAGGCCGACTTGGGGGACGGCACGTAGAAAGTATAGTTCTAAAGGTGCGTTGACACCAGCCAGCGCATCGAGGCAGCAGGGCAGCTAGATTACATGCAAAACCAATGGTACCTACGCACAAGTGGGCGTCAAGCTGGCACCCGGCAAGTCGTGCATGCTGGCACAGCAGATATTAGCGCGTCCACGCAGCTGCTACATGAAGTTGGGAAATTTGAACATTGGGGAAGCAAATGCTGGGCAGCAAACAATTAGTGACGAGTTGCCTGCTGGAGCTGCTTAGGCCGTGGGAGACTGAGGATGAGATGCCTGGCGTTGGTAGCTGCAGGGCCGGAGATACACGACAGGAGGAAATAACGGCGGTAACTATTGGAGATATCTGAGGACATTGGAGTTCCAGGTAATAAGGTTAAATATTTTCTTTAACTTTCTTGTTATATTAGTTAACGCTAGCCAAACCCGGTTAGGGCAACTTATGGTACTAAATACGTATTACTTGTCAAGGAAGAGCAGAGCAGAGAAGCAACAGAGAAATCCCCAGTCCTCGCTGACGAACTGACATGATGCGGAGTGATGCAGAGAACCTAGTCCATGCATTTGTTACTTCAATGCTGGACGGCCACAAGGCAGGAAGTCCACAGAATGCAATAAAAAGCCTTCATTTGATCCAAAATGCTGCAGCAGGAGTTCTGATGAATATTAAAAAGAGATCACATTTCTCCTGTTTTAGCTTATCTTCATTGGCTCCCTGTTAAATCCAGAATAGTTTATGCTCCTTCTTACGTATAAAGCCCTTAATAATCAAGCTCAATCATTCATTAGTGACCTGATTGTTCCATTTGTTCCTAAAAGAGCACTTCGCTCTCAGACTGCAGGTTTATTGGTAGTCCCTAGCATTTCTAAGGCTGTATTCGCACCTGATAGTCTGGTAGATTTTTTGGTTTATAATCACGTTTACCGTGAGCGGTCCAAATTTAACAGAATCGGTTACAATCTGTTACAATCCGTTATATTTGTGTCGAGTGTGTGGCAGTAATGAGCCATCGATCTACCTGTGGAATGTTTGTATAATTGTATTGAAATTACTTTTGTTGTACCTTGCCTTGAGATGACATTTGTTATGAATGGGCGCTATATAAATAAAAAAATAATTAATTTAAAAAAGAGAAATAGAAGAAGTAATCAGCCAATAGGAACACTTGTTTTTCATGACGTATCACGCAAATGGCTGACGCGCATGCTCACACTGAGCAAGATAGCGGAGCAAGAAAAGAAAAAAAGAGAAAAAGAGGAACGATAAAACTGAAGAAAAAACCCGAACAAAGACATGTGTAAAGAAGATCTAGCCTGGCATGGAAGCATGACTTCTCTAAATGAACATCTGAGACGAAAACATGTTGGAGTTGATGCAGCAGAGGAAGAGCCAGCCCGGTAAGTAACTTACAGCTAAAGAAAATAAACACACTATATACATACATATGAATAATTTTATACTTAAAAATCTACAAAGGTTTTAACTTTGAGAGTATTTAAACTAGCGAGAAAAATTAGACGTTTTATTGCGTCTAAAGCTGCATTCACACCGCACATTTGGTCTGCGTCAGGCAATGCATTCAACGGATGAAGTTTGACGTACAGTGGGGCAAAAAAATATTTAGTCAGCCACCGATTGTACAAGTTCTCCCACTTAAAATGATGACAGAGGTCAGTAATTTTTTATCATAGGTACACTTCAACTGTGAGAGACAGAATGTGAAAAATAAAATCCAGGAATTCACATTGTAGGATTTTTAAAGAATGTATGTGTAAATTATGGTGGGAAATAAGTATTTGGTCAATAACAAAAATTCAACTCAATACTTTGTAATATAACCTTTGTTGGCAATAACAGAGGTCAAACGATTACTATAGGGCTTTACCAGGTTTGCACACACAGTAGCTGGTATTTTGGCCCATTACTCCATGCAGAAATTCTCAAGAGCAGTGATGTTTTGGGGCTGTCGCCGAGCAACACGGACTTTCAACTCCTTCCACAGATTTTCTATGGGGTTGAGGTCTGGAGACTGGCTAGGCCACTCCAGGACTTTCAATGCTTCTTACGGAGCCACTCCTTCGTTGGACGGGCGGTGTGTTTGGGATCATTGTCATGTTGGAAGACCCAGCCAGGTTTCATCTTCAAAGCTCTCACTGATGGAAGGAGGTTTTGGCTCAAAATCTCACGATACATGGCCCCATTCATTCCTTCCTTAACACGGATCAGTCGTCCTGTCCCCTTAGCAAAAAAACAGCCCCAAAGCATGATGTTTCCACCGCCATGCTTCACAGCAGGTATGGTGTTCATGGGATGCAACTCAGTATTCTTCTTCCTCCAAACACGACGAGTTGAGTTTATACTAAAAAGTTCTACTTTGGTTTCATCTGACCACATGACATTCTCCCAATCCTCTGCTGTATCATCCATGTGCTCTCTGGCAAACTTCAGACAGGCCTGAACATGCACTGGCTTAAGCAGGGGGACACGTCTGGCACTGCAGGATTTGATTCCCTGTCGTTGTAATGTGTTACTGATCGTAACCTTTGTTACTTTGATCCCAGCTCTCTGTAGGTCATTCACCAGGTCCCCCGTGTGGTTCTGGGATTTTTGTTCACCGTTCTCATGATCATTTTGACCCCACGGGATGAGATCTTGCGTGGAGCCCCAGATCGAGGGAGATTATCAGGGGTCTTGTATGTCTTCCATTTTCTGATAATTGCTCCCACAGTTGATTTTTTCACACCAAGCTGCTTGCCTGTTGTAGATTCACTCTTCCCAGTCAGGTGCAGGTCTACAATTCTTTTCCTGGTTTCCTTCGAAAGCTCTTTGGTCTTGGCCATAGTGGAGTTTGGTGTCTGACTGTTTGAGGCTGTGGACAGGTGTCTTTTATACAGATAACGAGTTCAAACAGGTGCCATTAATAAAGGTAACGAGTGGAGGACAGTAGAGCTTCTTAAAGAAGAAGTTACAGGTCTGTGAGAGCCAGAGATCTTCCTTGTTTGAAGTGACCAAATACTTATTTTCCACCATAATTTACAAATAAATTCTTTAAAAATTCTACAATGTGAATTCCTGGATTTTTTTTTTCACATTCTGTCTCTCACAGTTGAAGTGTACCTATGATGAAAATTACTGACCTCTGTCATCATTTTAAGTGGGAGAACTTGCACAATCGGTGACTGACTAAATACTTTTTTGCCCCACTGTATGTACTTTTTGGCTTCCATAGCCTGCTTCTGAGGAAAAAACAACGCATGGGCGGGGCTTCCTCTGCTGCCGCACAGAGTGACTTGGCTTTATTAGCTAGATAAAGCTAGACAATGTTGACATCGGGTGCATCAGCGCCCACTATTCAGATGCGTTCTGAGTTCGGGGAGTTTAACCATTTGCTCCAGGAGCTGCATATGGATGAGGTTCGCTTTCAGTGCTACTTCCGTCTTTCCCGCGCCTAATTTTACGACCTCCTTGGCCGCATCGGAGTTTAAATCTCCTACCAGGACACCAACTACAGGTTCTCTGTTCCTCTTTAGGAGCGCCTGTCCATCTGTCTTCAGTAAGTGTTATTTCTGATTTTTTAAGTCTGCGTTTGTTGAAAATGTTTTCACTGGGCCCGCATAATGACATAACTACTGTGAGACGCTCTGATTGGTTGCCGCACTGCGTAAACTGCGCTGGATCCGTCAAAAGTTCAGCTTGCTGAACTTCTGTGACGCATGCGTTGGTACGTTGCTGTATGAAACGCAAGCGTCGTTGACGAAGCCAACGTACTCAACGCAACGAAGAGCCCTTGACGGACCTCTGACGTACTCCACTATAGACTTTACATGTAATCTTGCCGCAGCTGATGCTGCCGCATGGGCTTGGTCTGAATGCAGCATAAGAAACATGTTAAAAGTGCATTGCAAGGTGTTATACAATCTTAAAACATTTCATTGTAAAAAATAAAGATGACTTCTTAACGCATTTATCCTGTTGCGGGTGATGTTAATTAAAGTGAACCGAATAATTATTGGAAGCAAATACTAGTTTTATAAGAACAGTTTTCTCATTCAAATGTTTCAACAGCAGCTAAATTGCTAGGTAGAAGATCAAATCTTTAAGGTGATGCTGATCATTTCTAAACTGATCTACTGAATGTGGAGAGGTAAATGGTCCCTTGATGTTTATTCCAAGTAATTTGTGTGAACTTTTTGAGTGCATTTACTCCAACACCCAAAGATCATGAAAATGTTGTGTTTAGTGAAAGTAGGTTAATTATTTCTGAGAGCTCCAATGTTGCCCCAAAATACTGCCAATAGTCAGCCATGAATGTGATTTTCATTTCATGGAGAGATATTTTTGTTAATACACTTTACACTATACACTTATTTTCTATGGAATTCTCATTTTTTATTTTGATAACTAAAAATCATTCTGGAGAAATATTTTGCACTGTCAAGCTCATTTTACGCCATTGACTGTGCTCAGGGCCAATAAAATAGATTGCACTGAGCTGCACAATTCTCTTGTGTTTACCCTGTTCTTAATGAAAATGTGTTCTTAACTTATATAGGTGAAAGAAATAGCCAAATATTATTATCAATAAAAGTGATTAACCGATTAATCATAAAAATAATCGACAGATTAACTAATTATGAAAATAATTGTTATTTGCACCACTCGGTGGCGCTGTTGTAGAGCTGTCCTCCCTTCTCCCTCAGCGGACACTTCCAGTACAGTTGAATGTAAACAAACCCGGAAGAGAAGCAGATTGAGCAGATATTTTGCACATGTAAACATAGCTAGAGTTTTTCTCTCCATAGAAGCAGCACCTGGTCTGGTATCCTTCTCAGCTACAACACCCTGCTGGATGGGGAGCATTGGTTTGGATGATGATCAGTAACCGAGCATCCTCATGTCCTGTTGTCAACTTTTTTACTTTCTTTAATATATAAAGTACTCTTACATGAGTTCTTTTGGGGGTTTTTTGTGTCTCTTCTCTGACTTCTCAAACCCCCAGAGGGTTGTGGAAGATGACCTCTTGAACTGAGACAGGTTTTGCCTGAGGTTTCTTCCTGTTAAAGGGAGTTTTTCCTCTCCACTGTCGCTACATGCTTGCTCAGTATGAGGGATTGCTGAGGAATTGCTGTGGTTGTAGTCTGCATGATCCAGGCATAATCTCACATCGATGACTCAATGGAATCTGCTGGGATTCTTTACATAGAAAACTTTTAACTTATTGGAATGTTTGTATAACTGTATTGAAATGATTTTTCTTGTTAAATTCCAGATTAGTAAGATTATAACCAACAATTTTGAACATTACATTATAGATCTCCTATCACGACACAAGCAATCTAGATCACTTAGATCCCTCAAGCACTAGTTTACTGACCGTCCCTAGAACTAGAACACACACACAGGCAGGAGACGCTACTTTAGGGGAGAGAGCATCGGGCCAACTGAGCTCCTTGTACTGTGGAAATAAATCATTTTTAAATTCCAATGACGACTGCATCATCCTTATCTACAGCTATACGGAATTCTGCCATATCACCACAGACTAAAAACACCAGTATTAAAAGGCTTATCTTTTTTTTCCCAGCATAAAATTTTAATTATAAAGAATTTAGTTATTTTAAAGATTTTTCTCACGTTTATGAGTGCTGTAAAAAACATAACCTTTTTAGGAAAATGTGCATCATAGCTGAACTCATACCAAGGGAATTACACCCAGGGGTTGGGCACTTCATGTTGAAGTTGTACGTTTCATGACAGCGCCGGCGCTTGGGGCGATGGGAGAGGTCTTTATCAGAGTCTCTATTAGCCTGATCTTTGGACTGGCTCTCATCATGAGAAGCATTAGGGCTGGAAATATCCAGCTCGGACTCAGAGGAGGGGGCATTTCCAGTGGGTGTGAGTGGTGGAGATTCATCGTGGTCCACAGCACGCTTCAAATCTTGAGTATCTGATGAGAAACAGACAAAATAAAGTCAAAGAACAGTTTTTAATAATATTGTTTAAGATTTTAAAGAAGAAAAAGAAATATATTAAAGTGGAGGTAAATTGACGGTTATGAACAGATTATATCGCCGGTGACAATGACAACAAAAAGACACTGAGCCTCAATCAGCTTACATTATTTTTGCTAATTTTCTACTTTGATTATTTATTTTGTATATCATTTCTTTTTGTATATGGATGCTTAGAATGCAGGGTTTAAATCATTAAGATGCATACAAAATTTGGGGGTTTATGTGAGAGAATGAACGGCTGTTTGGTTTCTTTTTGAGCTTATTGTCCACCTCTTTTTGAGTGAAAGCATATGCTGAAGTATGGCAGCAAACAGCTCCAAAATACCACCAATCTGAACTTTTGAATTTGCATCTTTTAGGGCGTATTCATTCAAGGAAGGTAATATGCATGACAGGTTATGGCACGATTTGGATTCTCTGTTTTGTTTGTGCTGACTTAACATTTTCATTTCTTTAAGTTTATTAATATTTTAATAATTTTAAAAAATGATGGGGGAAAGTTGATTATTACAAATACACATTACAAATCAAAATGGCCCACAACCAAAGAAGGTAGAGACATCCAATACAGCTACAGGATTAAACAGAAATGTTTGAGCGTTAAGACTGTTTGATGCAAAATGTCATGGACAATAGGGTGCAAATAGATGGGTTGTGTGGATTTAACATAACATTATAAATAAGAAAATAATATGAATAGACTGTAATGATGTCACCTTGGAGATATTCAAAGCATACTTATGAAAATTTCCAGGCTAAAAAGCTAGTGTTTTTGGGGTTATTTTGCTCACTGGGCCAGATAAAGTTACGTTGCATTCACACTTGATTTGCTCCTCACTAGGGCTGCCACAAATTAATATTAAGATAATCGACTAATCACTACTTATTTTAATTAGTTGACTTATCAGAGCGTGTGTAAAATGCATGTTATTGCGGGAGCAAGCAGTAATATTTGGACATTAACTCGAAATGTTATATAGTATCTAAAATAGTGATTTTTGAGATGATAGCTCATTTAACATTTGTGAACTTTATAAAAATAAAGCCGTGTTACAGCAGACACATATGTGCTAAGCCTAGTGAAGATACCATCACCACTGTTAATGTTGCAGCTATCAAGTAATACAACAGCCTCTTCAGTCAGGAGCTTCATCAAAACTACTGAATGATCCTTACAGAAAGATCCTTCCTGCCCACAGCCATTTAACATCGAAAGTCAGAGTAAACATTACATTCTGAGAAAATAAGTATTCCAATGCAATAAGCAGCAGTTTTTTGTTGAGACATCTGCACCTTGATGTCCTGTAAGCAGCAGCACCTGTGCTCTGTTCTGTCTGACAGATCAGAAGCAGCCTCCAAGCAACAGTTCGGGTCATAAAGGACGTCACATGGGAGAATCTAGACATTTTCATCAATGAATACCCCCGATATCTAGAAGAGAAGGTAAAAAGCTTGTTGGGGTAAAAGAGAAAATTGCTCTACTGTTGATGCTAATGTTAGCTGCTAACAAGCTCACATAGACTACGGTCTGTGTTTGTCGTCAGCCACGGTTGGGCTTTCCTTTAAGAAGTTAAAACCACACTTTTACTGCTGTAAGCATCTTCTACTTTGTGAATTGTGCATTACAACTGATTCTCTTTTTATTTAATAAAACTCTCCAAGTTGTCGGCTCACTGCTGATAATGCTTCTGGTGATGCTGAAGCTGACACACATTGCCAAACCTGCGGATGTGTGAAAGGCAGAAAGCAGACAGAGCAGATAAAGGGACAGCAACCCTTTAAAGAAAAATAAAATAAAATAATGTAGATTATTACATTTTTTGTTGCCAATTTTACTCATTGACATTGTGACAAATCATGTCAGCCCTACTCCACATAAAATGTATTAAATTTGCTTCGAGACCACCTCCTCAGCTGGGTACCGGTTAGCTTGTTTGGTGCACACCAGAGTTCGCTGGCTAGTATTCACACCAGCACAAAAGGTCAGGACCAAGGGACAACATGCATTAGGATTTTTTTTTAAACAAACTAAATGAAGCCGGTGTGAATACACCCTTTCAGTTCATGAAATTCTTTTTTTCATGTTATAATGTTTACATGCTTATAGCAAACCAAAATTTCTTTTATTAGGACACTTAATCTTAGATGTGATGGTGTTGTTTATACACTCCCTGCTTCTATGTGAGAGGGATGGAGAATAAAGTATGTTTCATTTGTATGCAGTTTCCTCATTCATGACATGAAAATCATTGGCCTGTGGGTGAAATTCACAGTTTTGCATCCAAAATATGTCACCTACGTGATTAGTATGCCCGATGAGGAAATCAATCAGCTGTAATTTGTGATGCGCGCAGCAGCCAGCCGTAAGTTTTCAGAACGGTCTAATGTGACTGAAGAAGCCGCGATTTCAATTACTTTTTAAATATTCCGAGTTATTTAGGATTAAAAATTGTTTCAACCAACCTCAAGTCTTGCTTTCATTTTGAGCAAGTTTTAAAATGATTAATAAGTTAATATTCCTAAACGTCAGTGGTGCTGAGCAGGGGCATATCCAGGTTAGTAGAGAGGGGCTAAAAGGGGCCAAAGTGGGTCTGGGAATGTAGCACTAAAATAGAACCAGACCTATTCTTCTAGTGCAGACCCAATCTGAGCTGGTCACATTTTAAAGTTATTAAATTTTAAAATGAAATTTAAAGTTATTTTATTTTACTAAGGTTTATGTGACAATTTAGCCTCTAACTCTGCTTGCGTTTCAAATAACTTAAGCGAATGGCAAAAAATAAAATACAATCACAAATAAAACATTGCAAGTTTTCACAAAAGTTTTTGTCACAAAGTGTAAGGACTGTATAATTTTGGCAAATACATAAAGACTTTAAAATTCAAGTTTTTGATTTGTATTTTTTATCTGGTAAAACTTAATGTAATAAAGACTGTAACTAGAGTTATGCCAATGAACGATGTCATCGTCCATCGTGATGGCTGACCAACATCACGATGGAAAGCCACCATCGTGATGCCACGCCCCCCACCCTTTCAGATACGCACTAATCCTATAGTCTCTTCTATAGTTTAACTAAAACCTTTGCAGGGACTGCTCCGTAAACATTGAGAACATAAGTGACTAATGAGTGCAGCACAGTGGAAAATATTTGTGTATATATTTTTTTTTTTACGTGATTTGTTTGTGTGGAATTGGTGTGTTTTGTTTGCATTTGTTTCCCTCTGTGAAGGTCCAAAAAAAAAGAAAGAAAAAAAGAATTGATCTGGATGACTCAGGACGAGCACAGCAAGCAGTTGCTTTGTTACAGCTGCGCAAAACTTGTTAAGCTACAAATAAAAAGAGCCGAGCTAGACGGCAAAGACTGAACCCACTGGCCAAACAACACAAGCGATTACTGCGCACTAGAGCTGAAGATCTTTGCCCGAATCTCTTGAGAATGAGAGCGTCAAATAAGATCAACTGTTCACTTGTCAGCTGACGTAGTGGAGTATGCTCGGTTGGAAGAAATTAACCCTAACCTGTTACCTGGAAGGAGAACGACCTGCAGTGAGTTTATTACGTATAGCTTAATCCTCTAATTAAGGTAAAGGAGTAATGCCCTTTTTTCAGTTCAAAGGTTTGAAAAGGTCCAGAATGATGCCGAAATCCATGCGCACATAAAAGCATGAATATGGATTTCAAATCCATTTGACAGTTTGCAAATCACAAAATGCTTGTATGAGTGTAGTAAAATAATCAAAGCACAGTTTACAAAATTAAGGTTTTTTTTTGTTGCTCTATGTTAACATTTTTAGGCTGGTGCGAAGAGATAAGTGAAAAAAAACAAAAGAAAACAAAAAACGCACCCCACCCCACCCCGCGATGTCATCGTCCATCACGATGTTTTACTGTAAACATCGTTAACTCTCAATTTGGGGGACATCGCCCAACCCTATGTGTAACCAACTATTAATTTTTTTCTTTTTTATTATTAACCTTTAGGAATTTTTAGTATTCAAATTTTAGCGGACAGGATAGCCTTTATTGCTGCATCAGCTCAAGTTTAATGACACAAATTTGCTCCGTAGTTACTTAGTTATTTGTCAAAGACTCAGAAAATAGCCAATTTTTGTTTGTTTTTGTAATACAAAGTTCTATGAACCTGGAATTGTTGTTCTGTTCTTCTTGTGTTCAAGCAATTAACTACAATGTTGGATTTTTAGAATCTAAAAATTAAATGAAAATACATTTTCAAGTGATTTGGTAAAAAATAAAAGAAAACCACAAATAAAAACAACTTTCACTGAAAATATTCACAAAAGCTGCCGCAACATCAGGCAATTTAGGCCGCAGCAATCACAAAAAAGTCCTGTAAATTCCTGAAGCGACTTGTATATGTCTTGCTGAGATATAATGACCAACCCTGAGAGCTCTGGCTGAGGCGAGTAGAAGCTCTGGTGAGGCGTTGTCTCTTGGTCATGTTTCCATCGCTCTCAGAGCTGTTTGTCTGTTCTCTTTCAGCTGAAGAATCTGAGTCTTCAGTTCCATCAGAGACGCTCCCCGTCAAAGTCCTCTGCCAAGAGAAAGGAGCATAAATGAGGCCCACCACAAACAAAATAATGCAAAGTATTTTAGAAAAAGTATTTTTAAAAATGAAATATTGAAATAGCCGCAACGTACTTTAATTCCTGTTCGCTAGGTTATTAGAATTTTTATTGGTGTGTTATCACCAAGTCTGCAGCTGCTATTTGCACGCACGTTTCCTTTTTTTTTCTCACTGTCCAACATGAAATCGGAATAAACTTTTCCTATTCTAGGTCAATTACAATTAATACAATTATTTCTATTTACTAAATGTCAAAATAAAAAGAGGAGGATTTTTTCAGACATTTCTAATAATTTTTTTTCAAAGTCAGAAGTTTACATACACTAAGATCACTATGCCTTTAAACAATTTGGGAAAGTAAAAATATAATGTTTCCATCTCTTTGGAAGCTTCTGATAGGTTAATTGATCTCATTTGAATGAATTAGAGACACCGATATTGGTCCGATATGTCCAGAACAACCCAAGGACTAAAGCAAAAGACCTTGTGAAGATGCTGGCTGAAGATTGTAAAAGTGTTTCATTATCCACAGTGAAACGAGTACTGTACAGAAGAGGGCTGAAAGGCTGCTCTGCAAGAAAGAAGCCTTTACTCCAAAGGAACCACAAAAAAGCCAGACTAAAGTTTGCTAATGCACACAAGGATAAAGACCTTATTTTTTGGAAACATGTCCTGTGGTCTGATGAGACTAAGATTGAACTTTTTGGACACAATGACCATCGTTATGTTTGGAGGAAAAAGGGCAAAGCTTGCAGGCCTCAGAACACCATCCCAACTGTGAAACATGGGGGTGGTAGCATCATGTTGTGGGGTTGTTTTGCAGCAGGGGGGACTGGTGCACCTCACAAAATAGATGGTATTATGAAGAAGGAACACTATATGAAAATATTGAAGCAAAATCTGAAGACATCTGCCAGGAAGTTGAAGCTTGGGAGTAAATGGGTCTTTCAAATGGACAATGATCCAAAGCATACTGCCAAACTGGTTACTAAGTGGCTTAAGGATAACAAAGTCAATGTTTTGGAGTGGCCATTACAGAGCCCAGATCTAAATTCCATTGGAAATTTATGGGCAGAACTGAAAGGAAGTGTATGAGCAAGGCGACCTACAAACTTGGATCAGTTATACCAGTTCTGTCAGGATGAATGGGCCAAAATCCCCACAAACTATTGTGAGAAGCTTGCGGAAGGATATCTAAAACGTTTGACCCACGTCATACAGTTTAAAGGTAATAATACCAAATACTAACGAAATGTTTGTAAACTTCTGACTCTGAAAAAAGTGATTAAAAAATGTCTGAAAAAATCCTCCTCTTTTTATTTTGACATTTAGTAAATAGAAATAATTGCATTAATTGTAATTGACCTAGAATAGGAAAAGTTTTGAATGTATAAATACTTTTTTTAAGATGTATTCTATTTACGATATCCAAATGCTGAGTTCTTTTTGCCATCCCTCTAAACATGTCTCAGACAAACCTGTTTTTTGTCCCACATTTTTTTGTTGTTGTCTGTTTGGGGCTAACAGATAACGGTCGTCTAAATAGCCATATTCCGCAAAACTAAACAGTTTTTTAAAATGAATAATTGGTTAAATTTGCCTGTAATGAATCTTAGTAATTTATCAGACGAAGCGCTGCAATCAAGAGGGCTTGGGCTCAGGCGTTGCACTCTGGGGAGCCATGTTGATTAGGCCACGACCAATATGGATTTTTCAGGTCCGATACAAATATAAAGCAGTAGCAAGGGCCGATAGCCAATATAATGGCCAATAAATTTCAATAAATAAAAAAAAGTACCATAAAATTTAACGCTGCCTTTTTAATGACCACAAACTTCTCCCTGGTCTATTCTACACATTCTGTACATATTTCTAAATAGTTTTTATTATTTAAACATCTTCAAGTATCCTGCTCTGTTTCACATTACAACCTGGTTATGGCACTTTATCTGTATTTTTTTATCTTAATAACTGCACAGTACTCTGTTTTTGGAACTCTGTCCATAATGCATTTTTTTTCTGGGCTCTTAAATTGTGTTCTATTCTATTCTAAACACCATATAACAGTCTATGAAACTCACTGTGGATGCCAAATAATGCAAATAAGATTTATTTAAAAAAATGATTTTCAAAAAAACGAAACCCTGAACACACAACTAGGGCTGGACGATATGGAAAAAAAGCATACCGATAAAAAAAATACTCATATTGATCGACCTCGATAATTATCGATAAAAAAAAAAATCACATAATGTAAAAAATATATTTTAAGTGCCTCTCAAATCATTTTGTTATTCTTCAATTAACTAATTTTAACCAAGAATCAAATTAATAACATTTTCAAACCATTCTTTTTATCATAAGTTTGTAAGACACAAAACAAACCAAGAGACCCGAGTAACATCAGTAAATACAAAGAAAAGTAATATAGTTACCAGTATATTATATATTTTTTTAATCATGTTAGTAATTTAAATTAAAGGCTTATTTTTATGCTTTTTAATCTTTTGACACATTTTATGACACTTTATAATATTAATGGCTGAAACCCTCGGTTTAGTTTGTCAATAAAGCTAATTCCAATTAACTTCAGCTCTTCAGCTATAGGCTAAAGCTAAAGAGCTACTCACCAGTGTTGATGAAGCCCAGAACACTGCAGCTCAGTCACTGAGCAGAGGCCAGCAGGTCTACCAACCCCTGTGGTGTTTTTTTAAAGCTTTTTTTCGGTTCTGAGGACCGGGAACAGAACCGAGGGGAGATTTTAACAGCCACAAATGCGACCTGGGTACGTTTCCCGTGTCTCTCTGTAAGAGATTCGTAGCGAGCTGGAGAAGGGAGTCCTGCTTAAAACACATAGATCATAGTTTTATATTTCGCTCATTATTGCTACGTTTAGTGTTTTAGTGCGTGGAGGATCGGTTCAAAACCGGACACAAGTTTATCGGAGCCACTGAAACATTTATCTGGAACAACGTCCTCCGCTGCTGCCTTGTTGTGAGGTCTGAGCACGGCGAAGGTACGGTGAAGGTTCGCTTAGGGACTATTAAAAAATTCTTCTTCAGCTCAAATTATTTCCTCCTTTTTGTGGTTTGAAAGGAGAGAGGGTGTCTGACAGAGCTGAATGGGTCATTGTTAATGATTCGTTTGGAGTAAGTAATGATTGTTGTATTAAGCTGCCTGATAGGATATAATGAAAAAAATGAGGCGAAACATTTTTTTTCTATCTAACTTTTTTATCGACCCCATTTGTTTCTATCGCATCACACGTCTATTGATAAATATATATTGCTATGGAATTATCATCCAGCCCTACACACAACATTTCTTAAATGCACAAAGTGTGCGTGCAGATTAGTGCAGTGTACCCAAAACCGTTAGTTTAGTTCCCCAAGTGGTTAAACGATTACACTGCACTGCAATTTACTGGCATTCAAATCCTGCATTCTATACGGCTAATCTCGGATTATCTACGTAGACTTGGAATAGTGGTGACAGCAGTGGTAGGGTATATAACATGAGCGGTCTTGGAAACACCTCTGTAGCGAGGTACCATGAACTGCCTGCAGCACAATCGGCTCCAAACCTGGGTGCTCCGTTATGCAGGAGGTTAACACCTACTTACTGACATTTGCTCATTACCTATGACAAAGGGTATAACGGATCATTAAATGGAAAATAAAATAAGGGCTAAGAGTTCATTTTTAATGCAATAATTGTGATGAATTATGGTGTGGGTTTTTTTGCACAATAGAAAAAATGTGGTGCAATTGAAAATTTTTGCATGGACAATGACGTACAGTGGCCGCAGGTCCTCCTGTCCTGGCAAAGTCACGAAATTACTCAAACTAATCTATATTTAGCATTAGATTTAGCCAACAACAGTTGGCTACACTTTGAGACGACGCCCATTCTATGCTGCGATACAGCCACAGACTCGGCATCTGCTGCTACCCCGCACAGAGAACGAGACGGCCTGAAACGATATGGCGCCACTTCACTATCTCCCTGTGCTCTCTTCCCTTTGGAGAAGGAAGTTAGTTGAGGGAAAAAAAACTCTATATCCAGATTATTTCCAGGCAAAGGAGCTTATATTCCTACAGCTCTCTTCATCTTTCTGGCTGCCTGCGACTCTACGCTGCACTCCTGTCTGTCAGTCACAGCCCAGACCACACCCAGCCACTCATCGCCCCCGTATTTTTCCTGGTCCGCCAAGCAACGCCTCCTTTTGACCAGTATTTCAAAAATAAATGTGGGCAGGGTTATACTCTGGTAGGGGGGCGAGTTACTCTTTAATGTTTGCCTCGTGGCTTTGTGTGGAAAATTCACCGTGTAAAAGGTTTAACCTGCCTATTTCCTTGCTAAAACTTAGATTTGTACAAATAAACTCCTTAAGTTCATATCTTAACTGATGCGTTAGATTAAATTTACTTTTACTTTAACAGGGTTTTTCATACATAGGAAGCTCAGCGGCAACCACCACTGTCTAATTTATTTCCACCACCGGCTCACGATGGGGATATAAATATATACTTTCAGCGCTGCTGTAGGTTCTATGCACTCAATGGTCGAGATTTGACTGCAGTTAGACGAAGTAACAACAATACTGGTTATGCGCTTTTTCAATGGCACAATTTTTTCCCCTAAAAATTGCTTACCAACAAATCTGGTGACATTTCTGACCACCGTTTGTTACGTTCTGTGAAAATTTGTCTACGATATTCCCTACAGGTTAGAGAGCAGTCTTGTTCTTCATGTTTGCAGAAGTTTGTCTGCATTATAAGCAGTGTTGGGAGTAATGCATTACAAAAGTAATAAGTTACAGGAATAGATTACTTTTTTCAGTAACTGAGTAATGTAATGCATTACTTACAAAACATACAGCAATATATTACTAGTTACAATTTCAGTAACTCAAGTTACAAAAACATTTTAAATTGTTTTTATGGCCAACTAATGCAACAGACCAAATCAAGCTGGATGCGGTAGACCAAGAGCCACCATCCACGTCCTGTTGGTTAAAACCAAAACATCAGAGAATCAGGACAGCTGAGGAAAAGATTGACTGTATATTTAAACAGCGGCATATTTCACACTGTTTTCCTAACCATCTGTTGTAAGACTTCAGACATCGGAGTCTCATCTTTGTCAACCATCTTTGTGATGAGTACTTTCAGCACCTTCTTTTGATTAGATTTAACAAACATTACCATGAAATAGAAGGCATGCAAAGGAACTTTAGACTTAATTTTAATGAAAGTGTTAAAAATACAGTATTTATGGTGTGATACTTGTGTAAAATTTAAATTAATAAGTTACGGTGGTTAGAAGTGGTGGTAAATATTAAAGATATTTTACCAGAAGTAACTTACAGTAGAGTAACTCAGTTACATTTTTAAGACAGTAATATGTAATGCAAACATATTACATTTTTGACATTGTAACTATTAATGTGAAATATATTACAGTTTCTTTGTAACTTTCCCAACACTGATTATAAGCTGCATGCACATTTGGTGCATTCAAGAAACATTGTGTGTTCTGTGTTGTTTTTGAAAATCATTGCTAAATAAATGTTATTTACATTATTTGGAATCCAGCGAGTTACTGAGACTGTTATTTGGTGTGTACAATAGAATGGACTGAACTTATATAGCGCTTTTCTAGTCTTACTAACCACTCAAAGCGCTTTACATTGAAGCCGCATTCACCCAATCACACTCGCATTCATACACCGACACCCAACATGGCTCGGTAGGACAATGTAGAATTTGGGGGTTAAGTGCCTTGCCCAGGGGCACATCGACATGTGACTGGAGGAAGCTGGAATCGAACCTACGACCCTCCGATTGTAAGCCAACTACTCTACCACTGAACCACAGTCGCCCTTAATAGGAATAGGAAAATAGAACAATCCTTTATTGTCCCACAAGGAGAAATTAATTTGTAACAGCAGAAAAAGCTCAAATAGACCACAATTTTAAAGTCCAGGAAAAGAAAACATTATGGACATAACAAAAACAGAGAACTGTATGGTTATTAAGATTAAAAATAAAGATAAAGCAGCATAACCAGGTTGTAATTTGCTACAGAGCAGGATACTTAAAGATGTGTAAATAATGAAAAATATTTAAAAATATGTACAGAATGTGCAGAATAGACCAGGGAGACATGTGTGAGCATCAAAATGGCTAGAGAAGGCAGGGTTTAAGCTTAAAGTACCTATCGGCCTTTGCTATCGTTTTATATGGGTATCGGACCCCAAATATCCATATCGGTCGGGCCCTAGATATAACTAAAGGGAGTCTTATGCAGTGCATGCTGTACACCTAAGCTACGGCTTTTTTTAAGGCAAAGAAACATTTGATACATTATTTAATCTAACGCACCAGTTAAGATATGAACTTAAGGAGTTACACATTTACACATTTAAGTTTCAGCAAGTAGGCTAAATTTGCAGGTTTGAGGTTATCAAAACCTTTTACACGTTAACTTTTCAACACAAAGCCACGGGGCACACATTTAGCTTATGAAGGAAGAGGGGGGGTACACATTTTGCCATTGCTTATTGCAGAGTTCAACTCACCACTGAAAACAAATCGGGCCTATGTTCAAGACTTTGTTTTTACTCACCTCAGCCGCTTTCTCTTTAGAACACCTAACGTAACAGGCTGAGCTGCTGTGTGTATGTTAATCCGGGCACGACTGCCAGGGACTGGAGCATTAAGACCTGATTTGACAAATCTGGCATTACCTCCCGGATAATTATCTTAATTGCATAACCCCCCCCTCTTCAAAAAAATAAAAATAGCAATTTTATTACAGATAACCTAGGTCTGGACGATATAGAAAAAAAGCATATCGATAAAAAATAGTCAAACTGATCAATAATTATCGATAAAAAAATCCCCCAAAAAAAATCACAAAATGTACAAAATATATTTTAAGTGCCTCCCCAGTCATTTTGTTATTCTTCAATGAACTAATTTTAACTAAGAATTAAATTAATTACATTTTCAAAGACTTTTTATCACAAGTAAATTTGTAAGACACAGAAACAAACCAAGAGACCTGAATAACATCAGTAAACAAAAAGAAAATATTATTAACCATTATATTAATTTTTTTATCATGTTAGTAATTTAAATTAATGTATTAATATTTATTTTTATGCTTTTTAATCTTTTAAACATTTTATGACACTTTATAATATTAATGGCTGAAACTCTTGGTTTAGTTTGTCAATACAGCTTATTCAAATTCACTTCAACTCTTCAGCTGTAGGCTAAAGCTAAAGCTAACAAGCTACTCACCAGTGTTGATGGAGCCCAGAACACTGCAGCTCAGTCACTGAGCTGAAGCCGTCAGATGTATCCAACCCCAGTCGTGTTTTTTAAAGCGTTTTTTCGCTTCTGAGGACCGGGAGCAGAATCGTTTGGAGTAAGTAATAATGTATTAAGCTGCCTGATAGGGTATAATGAAAAAATGAGGGGAAACTTTTTTTTCTGTGTAACTTTATCGACCCCCTTTTTTTTCTTTTCTTTTTTTTAATCGCACCACACGTCTAACGTCTATATCACTATCGAATTATCGTCCAAACCTACGATAACCGATACTATCCATGACCCCCATATCAGCCGATAATATCAGCCGGTGATATCTCGCTCGGGCCCTAATGTTGACAGCCTCATGAGTGTAAATAAATCCTAGATTGACCATAGAAACAAACAATAAATTGCAGGAGAAGCAAAGTTGGAGAAAGAAATTAATATACAGCATGTTTAAAATCTCGAAAAGTGCAGGGAATATACACAGGTAGGCTAAAAATAGAAGCCAGGAACATGGCAGTATATGGACAATATTTTGCATTTTAAACAGCTTGAACCCATACAAAATATCCACTAAAGACAGGAGTACAGACGACGACTTATCACTGCCGTAGCTCTGCATAACAAACATGTTCATCTATCTTGTTTGTGGTGTGAGCACTTAACACTTCAGAATAGTTACAAAGCAACAGCTTGTTGTAATCTTGTGTGCATTTTTCAAATGGATGGGTTCTGGACAGACAGGGTAATTCGGCCAAAAGTAGGTTAAAGTGCGTTCTACCATTTTTAATAACATTTAGTGCTAATACAATTCACATGTACTTTTAAGAATGTGTTCCAAAGTGTTCAGGTGATATTACGCTACTGCCGTATTACCCCTAATTTACACCCGGGGTGTCTGGAGGACGTCACAGCAGCAGCGTAGCTAAAGCTTGGTTTATGCTTGCCGCATGAACATTCCGTGCGGAAACGAGACGAGCGGAACTGGCCGAGACGCCTTCGAGCAGCGTTAATACTTTTTGCATCTTGTCCCTGCTGAGAGCCAATATTCTTGACGACTGTAGGGGGCAGCGTAGGGCTCTACGGCATGCATACAACACTACACCATAGTAGAAGTAGTAATCACTGTTGTTTACAAGATGGTGATACACGTGAGCTTAAACAAAGCAGAACTTTTATGTTGTTTACTTAGGAAAAAAGACGAAAAAGGAGACTGTCCTCTCTTCCATTAAAACACAGTTGATCACAGTGCTCTCTATCGGCCGAATCATAAAGATGTCTATTTACGAACCTCCGGCAATATGAGCTCTTGCCAGTCTGCCATGTTTTTCCGCGTACTTACAAAGTTTCCTAGGTGCGTGGTGCGGAAATTTTGGGGTGGGAGGAGGCCGCGCGGAGAGGCGTTGTTGCTCAAATGACGTAATTTGACCGCTTGGAGCCGTGCGGACCTCGCGGACGCGGCAAGCATAAACCAAGCTTTACAAAGCAAATAGAAACCACGTTACTCTAATAGTTACGCTTGGTTTATGCTTGCTGCGTCTACGAGGTCCGCATGGCTCCACGCGGCCAAATTCCGTCATTTGAGCAACCACGCCTCTCCGCTAGGCCTCCTCCCGCTCTAAAATTTCCGCACCGCGCACCTAGGAAGATTTGTAACTACGCAGACAGTCCCGCGCAGAAAAACATGGCGGACTGGCAAGAGCTCATATTGCTGGAGGTTCGTAAATAGACATCTTTATGATTCGGCCAATAGAAAGCACTGTGAACAACTGTGTTTTAATGGACGAGAGGACAGTCTCCTTTTTCGTCTTTTTTCCTAAGTAAACAGCATCAAAGTTCTGCTTTGTTTAAACCTACGGGTGTCAACATCTTGTAAACAACAGTGATTACTACTTCTACTATGGTGTAGTGTTGTATGCATGCCGTAGAGCCCTACGCCGCCCCCTACAGTCATCAAGAATATTGGCTCTCAGCAGGGACAAGCTGCAGAAAGTATAAACGCTGCTCGAAGGCGTCTCGGCCGGTTCCGCTCGTCTCGTTTCCGCGCGAAATGTTCATGCGGCAAGCATAAACCAAGCTTAAATTTAGACCGCAGGTCGTTTCCTCCGCATCTCGGAGGCGTCCTACCGTGCCGCACCGCTAAAGATAGGATCGAGCTCTATTTGTGACACGCACCGCTTTCACAACACATCAAGTTGCGGAGGAAAAACGGGCTAAAAAGGAAAAAGACCCACCCTTCCTGTGTAACCCTTCCGTTAAATTTCAAAATAAAATACACGAGAAGATTAGCGCTAGCTTAACTCTGTGAATGTTACGTTTTACACACACATAGGGAGAGACTATTTTGTGTTTTTTTCCAGCATGGATGACAAAAAAACTTATCCTAGCAGTACAAAATTACAAAGTCATTTATGACACTACATATCCTTTCTACAAGGACAACACCAAAAAGGAGATGGCGTGGACAGAAATGCCCAGGGTAATGGGAATAGATGGTAAGTATAAAAACATTTGTCTTTTTTTTATACAGAGGAGAGCCTTGTTGTGATACCTACGACGGAATATTAGGGTCATTGTAAACAAAATACAAATATTTTTGAGTAAATTTCCCCAAAACAATACTCATAAATTCTGAGATTGTATTCACATATTTTTAAGAAAAAACTTGAAAATTCTGTGTCAAGAACAAGTAAAATTGTGTGTTAAAAATCGGAAATTCTGAGATTAACTTAAGAAATTTGACAGGAAAAAAAAACTCAGAAATTATCTGATGCAGAAAAGTTGAACTTTTGCTAGAGATATCTAGGAATTTCTTTGTAATTAAAGGTAGACATTTTTGCTACCTAAACAAAAATTTTCTGAAAGAGGTTAGGAAATTGCAAGAAAAATACTCTTAAAATTATCAGAAAAAGAATAGTTTAGATTGCAAAATGTCTGTCTTTAATTACATTTTTTTTTTAGTTTATTTAGAATTTCTGAGTTTAATGGCCTTAATACTCTGTCTTAGATACCGTTTGAAAGAAGTTACTTAGATTTTATTGAAATTCAAGAATCAAGAATGTGTTTATTTGTCCCAGAGTGAGAAATTGTTTTGGAAATAAATTACATATGGACCTGAAATCTGTTTTTCAGACATTTTTATAAAGTTATGTATGTTGTTGCTGAAATTACTCGTTTACCATTCATTTTTTATTGAACTTGCTATCTCTGCCTGTAGTTATACTAAGGTAAATAGGGGCATCAACAGAAGGCCACCACAGGTTTTTATAAGCATCTCATAACAATGTTTAATTTAATAAAATACACCAAAATTTACCACAGTTACATTTAAAAGAAAAAGGAATATAATTGACAGTTTTAAGTGAATAGCATGTTAACCAGTAATACAATACCAAAGTGACAAAACTATTTACTATATGTACAAAGGGTTTTAGGACAATAGTCCACAATAAACTTCAGATGGACCCAGCTTCAAACCATCTGGTTCTGCCAGGACACGCGGCCTTCAGGTGAATTGAAGAAGGTGTTGAAAACCTCCCTGACATCACAGGCTGCTCTTCCTGCTCTGTTGCCACCCATGTTTCGAACAGGGGCCATCCTTTGCCCTTCCTGCTCTGCTTCATTTAGCATCCTCACGTTGTCTGTCGGGAAAAGCAGGAAGCTGTGTAGGATGCAAGCTGCTATTACAACACTGTCCACATGTTGTGGGAGTAATTTATTTTTCTATAAAAAATCCGCCACCTGGAGGCCAAGATGGCACATGCATTCTCGACCACCATCCTCGCTCTGGAGAGTTTGTAGTTTAATACCTTCCTCTTTTGAGTTAGATTTTGTCTGGGGTAAGGCCTCATGAGATATGTCTTGAGTAGGAAGGGGGATGTCCTGGTAAACGGGATGTCACCAAGGTGGGGGACACCAGGTAGAGGGGCACTGGGTGGCACACGCAGAGTTCCTTCCTCCATACCTCTTCCCAAGTCAGCTCTAGCATAGACACCGCCATTGCTGGTTCTTCCGAAATCTCCAACCTGAATCACCCGGAATCTGCAGTCAGCATCCACTAGTGCTAAAAGCACTATGGAAAATGTATTTTTATAATTGAAGTACTGATTCCCAGACCAAGCATGTAGCTTGAATAGCTACATGCTTTCCATCAATAGCCCCCAGGCAGTTTGGAAAGTTCCGCTTTTCCCAGAAGCCTTTTGCCACCTCTTTCCATGTGTTTGCTGTAGGAATGGGTAGGAATCTCTCAATCATTATGTTTTCAATTGCTGCAAACACCATGTGGACCGAGTTTGGAACTGTTGTATGTCCCAGGCGATAGCTAAAAGCAAGGCTAATCAGCGAGTCCCTCTAGGCCAAGTACCTGTAAAAGCAAAGATGGGGATAAGTTACATTTCAAAATATGTTAAAATGTGTCTTCTTTGTTTGTAGTTGAACTGTGCATAGCCAGATGGAAAACACTGCGAGATGCTTATGTTCAAAGCAAGAAGAAAAGTTATTTGCCCAGCGGGTTGGCTGGTGGGACACAGAGGGCATGGAAATATGCTGAAATTATGTCCTTCCTTCAACCACATCTGCAGCCAAGAAGGTATGTGTGAAGTGTTCAGAGCATGTGATCTTAACAATAACAACCTTTTATCACTGAGTAGGGAAAATCAGGTCAAAAGAAGCAAAGTTACAACCAATCTATGCATATAGATTGGTTGTAACCGCCCACTTATGCAAAACTAAAAATATATTAACACAGAATTAAGAATACCTACTGTACAGTGGATGATCATCAAAAGAATTTAAATACTGTGTTTTGTAACAAATTCAAAATATGTAGAACAGAGATTTCAGAAATTTACCAAAACATGCATGTTTTTTGTACATTAAACACGTGCATAGAATTAACTATAAGGTAAAAAATATATTAAGACTGTAAATAACTGAGATTTACGATGAAAAGTTTACAATAACCCTAACCGTTTTTAGAAGTGACACCTATTAAAGATGTTAATCATGTCACAATCACATTTGTAATCACTGCAGCACGGTCAAATTGTTTATACATCTGGTAATTAAATTACAACACTGTTATCCTATTTTGCTTATGTTGATAACTGAAATAAATTTTTACATAGTGCAAGAGGCAACTTGCGGCAACCAGCATCTGCTGATGTGGAGGAGGAGCGATTCGATACTCCATCATCAGAGTCAGGATTTCAGGAGGCCCCCACTACACCACTGATTTCACGACAGACATCATCGCAGATTCAGTCCAGTCAGAAGAATCAACCTCTGCTGAAAGAGGATTAGTCTAGGTCCCGAAGCTCCAGGGAAGGGATTTCAAGGCCACGTAGCACCACCGACTGCAGAAGAAACCCTGGATCAACACCTAGCCTTGAGGAACAACTGGTCTCCATGTTAAAGGCACCACCACCCGAACCACACAAGCCCAAAGATGCCCTGGACGAATCATAGTATTTTGCACTAAGTCTTGTGCCAATTCTGCACAGGCTGGATAACGTCCAGAGGAAACAGGCCAAAGTATTTTAAATACACTGCACAATATTGAGACAGGGACAGAGTCAAGTGCTCCATCTTTAAATACATCTGGTTGTCAACCAGCACAACCAACACTACATTCAGTAACCAACACAGGATATGACAGTCAGGCCACACGATCAACACCTTCCAACTCAGGATACTATTGTCAGGCAACACGATCAACACCTTTCAGCCCATTTAGCCCCCCACAGCACAACATTTCAACACCAACAGGACCATTTATACAGATGTTATCCTCAAGTCAGGGAGAGTTGGAGGACCAAAACCCTGGGGGAGGCCATTTTACAAGCTTTTAATTTAAAGCAATGTACAGAATGGTTTCTATGATTTCCTTTTTTGCTTTACACTGCACATTTTGTTTGTTGTTCTTGTTCAAGTTTTTACCATTTGTATATTTCTAACTATATTTATTTTTAGACCTTTCTTACAAGTTTAATACCTTTTCTCATACATTTAAGATACAGGAATTTAAATTTAATGTTACAATAAAACAGTTTTATAGTTTTCGTCTGTGATTTTTTTTAATGCTTACCTGAGAGCAACAGCCAGTCTCTGTTTGGGCTCTATAGCAGCTCTGTAGTTAGTCGACTGCCTATTCAGTTCAGGGCCAATAAGCGAAAGAAGTTCATCCATCTTTTCTGCACTCATCCTAAAATATTGATGGTGACGTTGGTTGTCCATCCTCAATTCGTCCACTAGGTGGTAGTAGTCCCCCGGTTGCCTGCGGCGCTGGTTAAGCGGATGCACCCAAATCCGCCTCCCTCGCCTCCTGCCTCTTTACAGGCGAAGGAAGAGGAGCAGATCTAGTGCTCTCCTTCTACAAACTATTTGTAAAACATAAAAAAAAAGTCATTTTTAATATGATTGTATTTACATTAACCATATGTCCCTGATCGGACTTTAAACAATTAAAAACTAAAAGAGAAAATCATTAACTTACCTCTATTTTCCATACCGGCCGTTAGGACGAAATCACACGAGATCTCGCAATTCTCGCGTGATTTTGTGAGCTCTGCGAGGGCCGTACTCCTGCTGTACCGCTTCATAGACGCTCCCGGTAGGGATTGCACGCCGTGAAGGAGGAAACAAAACCGTGCCGCTGCTGTGATGCCCTCCAGACACTCCGGGTGTAAATTAGGGGTTAGGGCTGGACGATAATTCGATAGCAATATCTATCAATTGATAGAAGTGTGGTGCAATAGGAAAAAAAAGGGGTCCATACAAAAGTAAAAAAAAAAAAAGAACTCTCCCTTCATTTTTTCATTATAGTACAATACAATCAATATGCCGCTAAATATATATATATCTGCCTTGGATATCGATCTAAATAATCGGCTTTAGATATCACCTATCGGTGACTAAATTTTTTACAAATAGGTATCTGCCTTTAAAAAAACCATATCGGTCAGCCTCTACTTACAAACTTAGTTATGTTATAAGGAAGTGTTTGAAAAATGAATTAATTTAAATCTTAGTTAAATTTGTTTGAAGCATAACAAAATGACAGGTGAAGCACTTTAAATATTTATATATATAGAAACACACACATATATACACACAGTACAGAGAGGCAGGAGGTGTGGCCGATCTGTCACAAATGTGGCCAAAATGTAGCGATGGTGACTAATCTGAATGAAAGATATACATTTCATTTGCTGATTTTCCTACTAACACAATGAAAATTGTCATCCCATAGAAGTGTAGAAGAAGAACCTGTGCTGTGTTTCAGTGTGCCCACATTAGCCTAACAGTATGCATGTGTAGCCTAGGTATATATTGGTATACATGTCGCGGTTGAAGGAAAGAAACACACATCAACACTGGGATACTCTGGAAGGTTTTTTGGTCATCTTAAGCCTAGGTTATACTTCTTAGTCAGAAAGTCTGCACCCAGAAGCATCAGTTTTTTTAGTTTATAGTTCTCAATTTCTGTTATTTTAGTATGATGATGATGATGTGAATAACAATGATTCCCCCATGTGGCCTTAAAATCAGAGCCTTATATAAGAGGCCTCATCATGTATTACTAGTGTGTATGTGTTTACAGTAGTTACTATACGGTTGCCTTCTTGTCTTTCATTAGTTACTTTAACCTATAACATAAGCATAATGTGAAATCCTGATTGCTAATACAAAAAACTTCAACTTTCAAGAGTGCTGCCTTGGAGAAGTTTTGTATCCCCACCAATCTCAAAATCAAACCTACTCCCTTGGGAACACGTGATAGAAAAAAAGGCATCTATTTCATTTAACTAGCATTGTTATGCTTGATATGGGTTTTTTGCCCCGCCCCTATATGCGTACTGCAGTCCGGGGTAAGCCCAGTTTATGCTTCTCCGACCGCAAATTTGCACTCAGACGTATTGACGGAGACGTTTTCTGTTTATAGTACTCCGCTCTTCCACTCCATTCTTTATTCTTTTTTCACATTTGCTTGACCATATTTGCTTTCATGGAGTCTCTGCCTACTATCACAGCGCCACTTCTGTTTTTTTTCTAGGCTTGTGAACGCATTTCTTCCTCAAGGAGCAATGAACGACAGAAAGTAAGTCTTGATTAAACTGTAAAGCTTTTTACTAGACGTGCGGCTTATAGCATACTCTAGAAACACATGGAAACAAAACACAGCAACATTTTTTGTTGTTTTCCTACAACTCATTGTGTTCAAAATTGCCAAAAGAACAGAGTAGATAAATTATCCTTTCAATATAAAGTATGCAGTGGCCAAACGCTGCATTAACTATTGATTACAGCGACTATAATACCACGTTCTGGTGAAGCAATCTCTGATTGTTACTGAAACCGACCAGTAAGATGCATACGCTCTCCATCTGCGGATTGTTAAAATTCGGGCCTGTACTTCGCGCGTCCTCGCATAGGTGACGGAGAGCCCTTGCGTTGATGGAAAATGCCATAGCGTCAATCCGTCAATCTATCAAAATCATAGACTGTATATATTATAGACAAACCTTCGTTGACATCACCCATCCGTTTCTGAAGAGCAAAAATGAAAACAATTGGGCGGTTCCCACCGCCGCCATCTTGTCCACGTCACTTGCCTCGTCGCTCTCAGAAACTCCAAAAATGGGCAAAGAGGAGGAGCTGATAGTGGCGCTGTGCGGCGGATGGGTTAACGCTCCAAGACGACATAGCTAGAAGCTAGTCAGGAGCTGACTGAAGCTAACGTAGGCTGCAGCTGGTTTCAGCCAGAAGACCGCGGTTCAGAGACTTTTATCCAGCTTTTCAACAACGATCACTTTAGACCCAGAAACATCTCGACTAGAGAAAACATATCGATATAATAAGACCCAAATGGGTCGGGTCAATACGGCTTCATATGGTGTTATATGCATTACCATCGGTGGAGGGTGAGGACATGGACGGGCTCATCTTAACAACACATCCAGCAAAAAGCAGTTACAAAATCATCATGAAAACTCAGATTCTCTCCAAAAAAAAAAAAACTGCTTTTGACTCAGCTCACATCTCTTCCATTAGTTCATGTCTCCAGCTGTGTTCCTCACACCAGTATTGATGTAACCAGCGATCATCCAGTCTGTCTAGAGTCCGACTCTGTAGTCTTCCAGCCTGATCTAGCCGTCTCCCGCTCTGGATGCTGCGTTTTATCGGTCCTGCCGACTTTGCTTCTCTACTGTTACCCGACCGATCGCCTGCTCCAACTGGCGTGTAGAAAGAAATAAAAGCTCCGACCAGAACAGCATTCCTCTCGGCCACCTGACAGAACCCCCAGCCTGATGTAACCGTCTCCCGCTCTTGAGTCTCGAGGTGCTCTACCTGACCGGGTCTGCCGCGGCGTCCCGGTCCTGCCGACGTTGCTGCTCTGCTGCTACCCGACCGATCGCCTGCTCCAACTCGCGTGTAGAAAGAGATAAAAGCTCCGACCAGAACAGCATTCCTCTCGGCCACCTGACAGAACCCCCCCACAGCTTGTGAAGCTTCAGCTGGTATGAAGCCTCCCCCCAAAACATAAACTTCTTTGACAGTCTGTTACTGTAATCAACACCACAGCAAGCCGTCTTTGTCCAATAATTGCAGATTAACATCCAAAACCGAATAAAAACTGCAGAGGCAACTGATAGTAGAGATCATAAACACCAAATGACTGAAGTCTTTACGTTAGTCCCAGGCTGTGAAGAGCTTCACCGCAAGCAGAGGGGGACAGCAGACTACGGAGCAAGCTATTAGCCACAGTTAGCCAGCATTAGCCACCAGCGTTGGCCTAGACCAGGGGTCTCCAACCCTGGTCCTGGAGAGCTACCGTCCAGAAGGTTTAAGATGCAACTCTGCTCCAACACAGCTGAATCAAATAATAGAATCACCTCTGCAGCATGCCATCAAGTTTGAAAAGGGCCTGCTAGTGAGTAATTCATTGGATTCAGCTGCGTTAGAGGGGGCATGCACCTAGAACCTGCAGGACATTGGCTCCCCAGGACCATTTCACGATAAATTACAAATAAACGGAGAAGTTAGAAATAAATTCACCCCCCTCAGAGTTGTCATGATAGTAAACCTGAACTATCTAACCTAAAATGGTTTTTTGAACCAGGCTGTAAACATGTTTATTTTTGCTGTAAAGTTGGCCTTTTTAACACGGGAGTCAATGGGAAATTGCTCCTTTTTGGAGCCAGCCCCCAGCGGTTGAGGGCCAAACTGCAATTTTTGACACTTCCGGGTTGGCTTCACTTTCTGCGGGCAGAGTTTGCCCCTTGGTCAAAACCAATGGCCGCTGGCCACTCTCCTTTGTGACCGCATACCATGGAGGCCGCCATTGCTGCTCCATTGCTGTAGTACCTCCATTTGGCCGCTAGGCCCCCATTGAAAAGCATTGGACTTTAGATACGTTAAAAACAACTTTAATGTCTGGTGCCCATTTTTTTAAAACTTTCTATGGCTACATATTCTGAGATAATGCTGGGCTCATAAAAAACCTGGGCACCAGGCTGGTTTTTGTAAGATCATTTTTTTAAATCTTGCACAATTAATGAGGGGGCCGAGACAAGTTTAGCATCAGAGCTAAAGACGCGGGAGCAGAATGGGCGTGATTACGACCGCACTACATGCCCATACATGCCCCGCGAGGGCAGAGTCTACAGTGAAGACCCCCCCCAAGGCCTTTTTAGGAACATGCTTCGTCAGAGCTGGGGAGGAGTCGTCTGTGAATCCGCCATGAATTCCCCCGTGAAAGTGTGTCATTCTGGTAAACGGGGAGGAGTGAGGAGGCGCTGTCTATTTCTTTTTTACAGTCTATGGTCAAAACGCAGAAGAAACTAGGCTTAAAGTAGGTTGTACAAGCAAGCCGACTACACTGTTTTTCAGATACTCCGTGATTATACCTCCAAGCAGGAAAACTGTGAAGTTTGTAAGTTCTTTCCCTTGCAATCATCTATTGCACCCAACAACATGGTAACGATTTACCATGGTTGAGTAATAATAGTATTTCGAATAGCTTAAATTAAGTGGCAAGAGCTGTTGTCTCAGCAACAAGGATGCATCCAACATGGCGGCGGCACTAGGTGATGACGACACGATCCCATACCCCATTGTTATTGTCCGTTAGCTTTTAGCGCCGCTGTGAGGGAAATAGTGTTGATTTTTTTTTTACTATTTGCAAACACAATATCGACTGTGTACAGTAAAAAACACATAACATGCTCACCTCGTAAACAGTACCAAGATAAACTCGATATTGATCTGGCCCATATATTTGACTATATTATCTCTAAACAAAAATATTACATAGGATTTGTGTCTACAACGGCCACATATGTTACATTGTATCACTTTTGGTTGACAATAGCTAAACATACAAACGAGTAAGCGAAATAATTGATTGTTTAAACGTTGTCTGGTAGAAACGGTAGCTAAAGTTTGCTTCAGGTCGGAAAATTACTGGTTAAATACACAATATTAAATATCGTGGAACCTTGGAGAATGGAACACTCTAAAGCTAGCGCTGCTAAAGCTAACGCCATTTTCGCAAGCCGATGCATCTCTTACCTGTCGTGTGCGCGGCATGCCTCCTTAGATTAAAGGTTTTTCAACTGATGTTGGGGCTAAAAATATAAATTCCTTAGTAATTTACTATAAAACTGAGGTCTTGAGACTCTAATAAATGGTTATTGTCATGAATCTGTTTGTGCTCGCCAGCATTCTCTGGCGCCACACTACACAGACTGAGCAAGGAATTACATTTCCGGTGACGAAAGAAACAGGCTTCCTGACCCTCCATTTGGCCGCTAGACCCCTATTGAAAAGCATTGGACTTTAGACACGTTAAAAACAACTTTAACGCCTGGTGCCCCATTGTTTTAAACTTTATATGGCTACATATTCTTCCTGAGATAACGCTGGGCTCATAAAAAACCTGGGCACCGGGCTGGTTTTCGTAAGATAATTTTTTGAAATCTTGCATAATTAATGAGGGGGCCGAGCCAAGTTTTAGCATCAGAGCTAAAGACGCGGGAGCAGAATGGGCGTGATTACGACCGAACTACACGCCCCGCGAGGGCAAAGTCTACAGTGAAGATCCCGCCCCTTTGCCCTTTTCAGGAACATGCTTCGTCAGAGCTGGGGAGGAGGAGTCTGTGAATCCGCCATGAATTCCTCCATTCCCCCATGAAAGTGTGTCATTCTGGTAAACGGGGAGGAGTGAGGAGGTGCTGTCTATTCTTTTTTACAGTCTGTTCCTGACCAGCAAGGGCAAGGGGTGGCAATTTTTATTTTCTTAGACATTTTGGCAAGACATTAAAGATTTGTTTTTAGGATTGTTTAAAGAATTATCAATTATCTCCAACAATGAAAACTGGTTTAATAACTTTATTGCCAAAACCAAATAAAAATCTATTATTTTTAGATAGTTGGAGACCCATAACACTTTTATGTAATGATTACAAATTACTAGCTTTGGCATACGCAAACAGGATTAAAAGTGTTTTAACAAAATTAATTGATGAGTGTCAATGAGCATTTATTAATGGTCGAGATATATACAACAACATAAGATTAATATTAGACATGATAGATTACCGATCCTTTATTAATACAGAAAGTTTAATATTATTCATCGTATTTTTTAAAGCAATTGATTCAATTGAACATTATTTTTTATTCAGAACGTTTTGGATTTTGGACAAAAAAAATTGTAAAGTAATCAAGCTATTTTATAATCAGATTTATACGTTACTCTAGTGAATTTAGGATAAGTCCGTTTGCGGATGACAGTGTTTTTTTTCTTTTTTTTTTCTTTTTTTTTTTGAAGGATAAATCAAGACTGAAGAAAGCCTTAAATGTGATTTCAGTTTTTTCTAAGGCATTTGGTCTGTGTTTCAATCTGATGAAATGTGAAATTTTACCTCTTTATGACTGTTTGGAAACTAACTTGGAGTCAATTCCTATAAAAAGTGAAGTTAAGTATTTTGGTATTTATTTAAATAAACCTATTAAAATTAGAGAGTCAAAAAATGTAAAAGACCAAAATTGATGTTATGTCTAAAACACTGAGTCGTTGGTTAACAAGGGATCTTACAATTTTTGGACGTAATCTATTATCAAAATCAGAGGGTGTCTCAAAAATGGTTTACCCAACATATTCATTATATATTGCCCAGCAAAGTATTAAAAAGATCAATTCCATAATCTATCGTTTTATTTGGTGTAATAAAACTCACTACATCAAAAAATCACAAATGGTTAAAGAATACTCTAAAGGTGGTTTTAAGACAATTGATTTTCCATCTTTGGTTGGAGTTTTTAAAATAAACTGGTTAAAAGCTTTTCTTTTAAAACCTGACTCCATTTATTTTCACATTCCTAAGAATATTTTCAAAATGGTGGGAGGGTTGGATTTTCTCTTGAAATGTGATTTTGCTATTTCGAAGTTGCCTATTAAATTGTCAGAATATCATAAACAAATGTTGTTTTACTGGAAAATGGCATTTACCCACAACTTCACCCCCCAAGGCTCCACCTTGTGGAGCAATAGAACCATTACAATAAATAGGAAGTCATTATTCGTTAAAGAGTGGTTATAAAAAAGGTATTTACTTGATGAGAAGGGTCAGTTTCTTGAATTAGGTAATTTCAATATCAAATATAACATTCAGTGTTCCCTTAGAGATTACAACAAAGTGTGTAAAGTGATCCCTTTGCCTCTGTTGAATTTGATACAGAACCATTTATGCTACTATAAAGGACAAATAAGCTTACCTTCTTTACAGCTAAATCAGATTCATTTAACAAATGAAAAATGTTGTAATAAAACCTTAAATACAATCATATTTTGTATGTATATTTTTTCTGTTGTTCTTTTTTATCTTTTGTTTATTTTTTTTTGGTGATGTTGTACTGTTGTCTCCCTTTGAGAGTTTGTAAATTTGTCTAATTCCCATCCTAAATAAAAACTTGTTTCTTCTAGTTCTTCTTCTACTTCGTAGGATCTTTTTGGCGGTTATATATATATATATATATAAATTTAAAAAAACAAACAAAAAAAAAACGTATATCCTACATGTGTTCGTTTTAGAAACTGAAATAACGCAGAATAACTTTTATATCCCAAATTTCTTTGCAAAATATCTTTTATGTCTGACCTAGTCTTATTTCTTCCCAAATTATAAATGAGTTGTCTTCTTTCTTCTATATAATTTTGACAATATAATAAAACGTGTTCTATAGTTTCTTTTACTCCAAAATAATAAAATTTTCCTGTTTGGTGATTTTCTATAATAAGTAATGTGCTGTTAAACCCAGTGTGTCCAGATCTAAGTCTAGATATTATTGTTTCCTCCCTCCTGTTCCTCTCTGTTCTTCTCATGTCTCCTGTTTTCCTTTAAATAGAGTAAAACCATCTTCCTGTCCCTTCCTCCTCCCATCGTTTTTATATGGACTTACTATACTTCTCTGTGGTTTTCCATAATCAACCGTATAATTCTCAGAATAATTCTTCCCTGTTCTTACTTGTATTTTTCTATTTCAGAGAAAATCCTTTAACCATCTGTAAATCCAACCTTTAATACCCATTGTCTTCAATTTAATCAACAAACCATCCCTTCACAGCAAATCATATGCTTTTTCAATGTCAAAAAATACCACTATTACACTTTCTTTATTTACCTGTGCTTTTCTAATTTCATTTTCTAAACATAAAACTGGATCCATGGTACATCTTCCTCTCCTAAACCCACTTTGATTCTGAGATGAATGTCCTTTACTTTGTATATAATATATCAATCTATCATTAATCATTTTCTCCATTATTTTGCATAAATTAGAAGTCAAAGCTATTGGTCTATAATTTTCTGGTTTTGTATCGTCCTTACCTGGTTTACGTATTGGAATGATCAATGCTTCTTTCCAATTCTGTGGTAATTTCCCAACTTCCCAAATCCTATTGTAAAACTCCAGTAAAATATCTTTAGATATCTCACTAAGTTGATTTATCATAATATAACAAATTAGGTCTTTTCCTGGACTTGATATCTTAACTTTCCTAAGTGCTCTGTTCAATTCTCCTTTTGTAAATGGTAAATTTAATGAATCATTATCCTCTTCTTCTTTCCTTAATAGTTCTTCATTCTCAGCTAAAGTCTGCTCTTTCCCTCTTTTCCTTTCTTCATCAATATTATCTGAACTATGAATTTTAGCAAATGCTTTTGCCATATTGGCTTTCTCTTTATGTGTAAATGCTACTTTTCCCCCATCATTTAAGATTGGATATCCATACTCTTTATCCCATTCATTTATCATTGTCCACACTTTATTCAATTTAGTCTGTCTTCCCACTGAATTACAAAAACTTCTCCACATATCTCTCTTTGCATTTTTTATAATTCTTCTCAATTTACTTTGTGCCCTTTTATATTCAATAAGGTTCTGAGTACTATGATTTATTTTCAACATTTTGAGAGCTTTATTTTATGCCTTAATTGCTTCATCACATTATTTTGTCCACAATCTTCCTCTTGTTCTTACCTCCTTTCTTCTTTATACTTTGCTTTGATTCTTCTAAAATTGCACAACATACAGATAAGTTTAGATAATTAACATCACCATTTAAATCAACTTTTTGCAATTTCTTTTTCACTTATTAACTTAAATGATCCCCAGTCGAGTCCTCAGTAGAGTAGTTGTCTTGCAATTGGAGGGTCGTAGGTTCAATTCCAGCTTCCTCCAGTCACATGTCGTTGTGCCCCTGGGTAAGGCACTTAAACCCAAATTGCCTATCAGTGTATGAGTGCGTTTGTGAGTGCGAATGGGTGAATGTGGCTCCAGTGTAAAGCGCTTTGAGTGGTCAACGTGACTAGAAAAGTGCTAATAAATTCAGACCATTTACTACTTAAATTTCATCTCTCTACTGTTTATAAGTTATATTTTTCAGCACTAATATTTATTTATATTGTTATTGGATAATGATCACTACCTATTGTGTTATCTTTAGGCAAGGCAAGCCAATTTTATTTGTATAGCACACTTTCAACACAAGGCAATTCAAGGTGCTTTACATGATTCAGTGATAATGAAACCACAGGATTCCAAACAAAACATATAAGTTAACAGTAATCAATCAGTAAGAAAAGATAATCTAAGGAACAAATGTATGTAATTAATACACAATAACTTTAAAAAGAAATACAAAAAGTAAGAATAAAAATTAAACCACGACAATAAAAAATAATTTAAGTAACAAATTTAGACAATTAAAACAGATTAAAACAGATAAAACACAATCGGGTAAACAAAACAAAAAGTGATCAGAAAGCAAAATTTAAGATTCAAATGCAGCTCTGAATAGTAGAGTTTTTGTCTTTGATTTAAAAGAGCCTAAGGATTAGCCGTTTTTGCATTCGTCTGGAAGTTTATTCCACATTTGTGGAGCATAGAAGCTGTAAGCTGCCTCTCCCTGTTAAGTTCTGATTCTAGGGACGATTAGTAGGCTAGAGTTGGAGGACCTGAGTGGTCTGCTGGGTTGATATAGTGACATGATATCTTCAAAGTACTTTGGTGCTAAACCGTTCAATGATTTATAAACAAGTAGGAGTTTTTAAAGTCTATTCTCTGAGCTACAGAGAGCCAGTGTAAGGACTTTAGAACTGGGGTGATGTGTTCTACTTTCCTGGTTCTAGTGAGAACACGAGCAGCAGCGTTCTGGAGCAGCTGGAGCTTTCTGATTGATTTTTTAGGTAGACCTGTGAGGACGCTGTTGCATTAATCGATCCGACTAAAGATAAACGCATGGATCAGTTTTTCACGGTCCTTCTGTGACATCAGTCCTTTAATCCTAGAAATGTTCCTCAGGTGATAGAAAGCTGACCTTGTTATTGCCTTTATGTGACCCTGGAGGTTCAGGTCTGAGTCCATTATTACACCTAGATTACGAGCCTGATGAGTAGTTTTTAGTTGTATTAGCTGAAGCTGTGTGCTGACTTTGAATCGTTCCTCCTTAGGTCCAAAAATAAGTATATCTGTTTTGTTTCTGTTGATCTGGAGAAAGTTATGGGACATCCAGTCGTTGATTTGTTCAATGCATTCATTTAAGGTCTGGATAGAATCAGAGTCACCTGGTGACAATGTAATGTATAGCTGTGTTTCGTCTGCATAGTTATGGTAACTTATCTGATTGGCTGCTATAATCTTGGTTAGTGGGAGCATATAGATATTGAACAGGAGGGGGCCCAGGATGTAGCCCTGGGGGACCCCACATGTGATTTCTGTTTGTTCTGATGAGAAATTTCCGATGGACACAAAGAACTTCCTATTTTTGAGGTAAGATTCGAACCATTGAAGAGCTGTACCAGTGAGTCTGACCCAGCTCTCTAATCGTTCCAGTAATATTGTATGATCAACAGTGTCAAACGCTGCACTGAGGTCCAACAGAACAAAACACTGTTGTTTTACCGCTGTCCATATTTATGCGGATGTCATGGAAAACTTTGACTAGGGCAGTCTCAGTGCTGTGCTGAGCACGGAAACCAGATTGATAATGATCTAAGGAGTTGTTTGTTGTCAGGAATGTGTTCAACTGTTGAGATACAGCTTTTTCAATAATCTTACTGATGAATGGGAGATTAGAGATTGGCCTATAATTCTGCATCAAGGTATTGTCTAGGTTGTTTTTCTTTAATAGGGGTTTGATAACTGCTGTTTTGAGGGCCTGGGGTAAGACACCTGACTGGAGGGATGCGTTAACTATTTGCATCAGATCGGACTTAATGACAGGGAGAACTTTCTTTAAAAAAGGTGTGGGTGAGATATCGAGGCAGCAAGAGGAGAAGTTCAGTTGTTTAATAATTTCGTCAAGATGTGATTGATTCAGTTTTTTGAAATCAGACATGTTATCTGCATTATTTTTTTGTGGGAATGATAATGTTGGTGGGTTGGTTGCTGCTTTACAGACTGATCTTCTAATTTCTAGAATATTTGCAGTGAAGAAGTTGGCAAATTCAGTACAGGCCCTAGTGGAGTGTTGCTCAGGAGCTGCTGTCACTGGAGGATTGGTTAGTCTTTCAACTGTTGCGAATAAGGTCCGAGTGTTATTCATGTTTTTGTTAATGATTTCAGAGAAGAATGATTCCCTTGCAGTTTTCAAGGTTAAGTTATATGTGTTCAAACTGTTTTTGTAGATCTCATAGTGAACTTGAAGTTGAGTTTTCCTCCATTTTCTTTCGGCCTGACGGCACCAAAGTTATGGAGAGTATCACTTAGTATTTTAGTCTGTCTATCCTTGGGGTTGTCAGTATGAATGTTCAGATCCCCCACAATAATTAGTTTGTCATATTCAATACATATTAAAGAAAGAAGGTCATTGAGATCGTTAAGAAACTTTGAGCTCCCTTTGGGTGTTTTGTACATATTTATGACTAAGACTTTGTTTGGTTCTTTTATCTCTGTAGCAAGGTATTCGAAGGTTGCCTCTGTCATTTCTATTACTAATAATCACCGGAATGCTATTTTCTCGGTAAACAGACTGGTGCTGGTTGACAAGTTTTCTTGGAGAAAAGTCTGGCAGCCTGAAACATCACACATCAGTCATCTTCAATGGTGGGAGGGCAGAATCGTCGTGTCCAGTCGATCTGAGTGAGAACCTTGGGGTCAGTTGTGTTCCTTTAATAATCTGATCCTGTAGTTTTTTGCAGAATTCAATCGGTGAGCCTAGTTTTGCTGAGTCATCATTATCGTTGTCAGACGTCTGTGATAGGCTGAATTCCCCGTCTAATGGTCTATTATTATCACCACACTGAGCTGAGGCGCTGACCTTCGTGGAACTGTGAGAGATTGTAGCAGTCTGTGTGAAGCTGGAGGCGCCGGCGTCTGGCAGCTTATCTGTTGGAGTTGGGGTGCTGACCTTGGGTGAGTTTTGAGCATTGCTGTTCAAATATGCAAATATATTAGCAGCCAGCAGTTTAATTCCAGCCTTATTGAGATAGCGTTGATTGTCTTTGAATAAATGATTCGCCGACCTAAAGATCTTCCAGTTGTTTACATATTCGACAGAAGTTTCCAAAGATTTGGTTTTCATCCATTTGTGAAGAGATCTGATTCTAGAGAAACGTTCGTCCTTACCTTCTGGAACTGGGCCAGAAATCCAGGTGTTTGAGATATTGATTTGGCTCAACATTACCAGCAGTTATGACACACCAGCTCTTAATAATTCACTCTGACGTAGCGTGATGTCATAAGATCCAGCATGTATGATCAGTGAGTGAATTGCAGGGTGAAGAGCAAGAATTGAGGGGATTTTTTCCATAATCTGTCTTAAAGTGTTCTTTGGAAAGCAGTGAATGCTGATGTGATTACTAAGGAAGTGTTGAATCCCACTTATGGAGCCGTCATGAATAATCAGAACCTTAGCTCGGGGGGTTACTTTAAAGTGTGTACGCTCTTGTTCTTTGTTTCTTTTTTCCTTTTTTTCATCCATAGCGGTGTTCCTCAATTTCTCCTGCTAGCCTTGACCGGTCGGAGGGCTCGTGTCCTGCAGACAGTCTAAGGCCATGTCCACACGTAGACGGTTTTTTTTTTAAACGAAGATTTTCCTCTGGTCCTTGAAAAAAAAATCTCCATCCACACGTAACCGGATAAATGCGTTTTTCAGCACATTCATAGACGGGGCAAACCTGTAGGGCGCAGTAGTTCTCCCCAGTCCTATCCGCCAAGAGAAACCTTATATCCTCTATCTTCAGCACGCAGCAGTCATACAGCTTATAAAACGAAACAAACAAGACACGCTTTAACAATGGATGATACCAACACAGCGCTGAGGAAATAAATGCTGTTTTCGAGAGTAAACACAGGTCGCACATGTGGTGTTGGAGCATTTTTTGTTGCGGATAGTGCTCTTAAAACTCAGTTTTCAACCGTCCACACGCAGATACTGAAAACGGAGAAAACGCAAATCTCCACTTTGGCCAGAGTTTTTAAAAAGCTTCGTTTTTGGTGCCGAAAACCTCAGGCTACGTGTGGATAACAGGCCAAACCGTAGAAAAATATCTCCGTTTTGTGAGATACCCGGCTACGTGTGGACAGGGCCTAAGGCTGTAAATCTGTTCTTTAAGGGAATTCCAGGGGAGAGAGTGATTCCTGGAGCTTCCTCCTCTGCCTGTTGCGTCTCGTTGGGAGTGGTGTCGAAGTATTTCCAGAGTTTCGTTTCAGAGGCGGCCAGTTCTCCTCAAAATTTGAGTTTGGCGTTCTGCTCGTTCCACGTCTCGGTGAGGGAACAGTACTTGTCGGTGCTCCAAACGGCGTAGTTTTTCTTCCATATTCCAGAGCTTTTCCTCCAGGGCATTCTGTCTTTGGAGTAGCTTATCAAAGTTCTCGGCTGAGCAGTATTTCATGTTGTTAATCCACACAGTGTTTTCAGAGGTGTCCGGAAAAGGTTATCTGGTTTAGTAGGTAGCTGGGCACAAGTCTTCGGCTTAGTAAAACGCCATGAAGTTGATCCACAGTCTCACAGAGGTCCTTTGGAAGCGATCCACTAAAAAAGTTTTGTTAAATAGTGTAGTTCCAGAGGCTCGGCACATAAGTTAAGAGGAAAACTGCAAAAAACCAAAAGTCTAAACCTAAATCTTAAGGGGAAAGTAAGGCAAAATTTTAGATAGAACAAGAGAGATCAGGAGAGCTCAGAGAGAGCTGTTCCTCCTCCGGCAGCTAGATCAGCTAGATTTAATTACTTTCCAACTACTTATACCTGCTATTGACTCTGAAACCAAAGTTAGATCAAGAACAGGTTCCGTTCCCATTCTAACATTCAGTCTCGTCCCACTCCCATCATTTAAACATACATAATTTTTGTTTTCCATGATTTCCTCAATTACGTTACCATTTTCATCATTATGATTACCCCATACTGTGCTGTGAGCATTAAACTCTCCACCCCATAAAAATGTTCCTTTTAAATATGTATTTAGCTCTATTAAATCTAATAAGAGATTTTTACATGGATTATAAAACGTAACAATTTTAATACTTCATTTCTTTGTCCAAATTTCAATTACAGTATATTCTAATTGTGTACCTTTTCCTAATACTCTGTATTGAATGCCTTCTCTTACAAAAATTACATATCCTCCTCCTTTACCTTCTTTCCCATCTCTACGTACACTGCTATATCATCTGATCACAAAATCTAAATTTGGTTTCAACCATGTTTCTTGGATACAAATTATATCAATTGTTTTCCTAAATGTGTTAATGAATCCCTTAAACTGTTGCCCATTTGCTAATACACTTCTACAGTTCCATTGCAAATGTATCATGTTATCTCTTTTCCTGATTATCCTGACTTCCCATCTCCCCTAATTTTTTATGTATATGTTCCCATGAGATTCCCTTCATACCAAAACAGCTCTCTGCTCCTTTCCCGATCATTTTGATTTTTTCTGTTTTGTGTTTTACCTGATCTGCACAGTTGAGGACATATGCAATGAATAACATGCTCTTTTCCACTGTAATCACTTTGTCGGTTTTCTCTTGTGACAATCCTGATATTGATGATGATATTACCTGCTGAACTCTTGGTACTTGGATCTTTTCTTTATGAACTTTTACTCTCTTAACAGCCTCTGAGTAACTGATATTAGTATCCGTTTTAACTTGTTCAACTTCAACGGCCTTCTTCCTATAGCTTGACATCCCCCATACGTCACCCTGTGCTGCCCCCCCACAGTTACAACATTTATCCTGTACATTACTCTCACATTCCTCAAATGTATGATTCTCCCCACACTTAGGGCACCTTAGCTGTCCTCTGCATATGGCTGCTACATGTCCGTATCTTTGACATTTATAGCACCTGAGAGGGGGAGGAATATTTGGCCTGACTGAAAAACTCCTATTTTTTTTATTTTTATTTTTTCTTCTTATTATTTTTTTTTAAATTACGTGTCCTGTTTAGCTGTTTGCCACTCAGAATTGGTGTCTGAGTACCAAGTACAAGCCCAACAGATTTACTTTCCCAAGCAGAGTATTACAGCTTTGCTGTAACACTCCACTTGATGTATATGTATTAAAAAATCTTTATTAGTGATAACTGAGGGTTCAATTTCCTGAAGTCATGGACACGAAACCGAGAAAAGAAGGAAGAAGGTGAAGAAAAGAAACCGCATCAGCAGAGGCGCGAACTGACGACACAAGACAGGGAGGCAAACAAAGAACACAAGAAAACATCCAAGTCCTCCGCCTCTGCCGGATGGCAGAGAAGCGGTAAAACAAAACAAACAAAAACAACGAACTGAACAGAACCACACCAATAGTTCAGATACAGTAATAAAAATTAAGAATTATACATTCACTTCATACAGGCATGGATTAATAAACACAATACTAATGTTTCTGTTAATCTCCTGGTAAAAGCTAACTAATGACAATAACCTCAGATATGTCCGTCCACACCAATGTCCCCACACCTATGTGTGTGTCCGAGCATGCAGGTCTGAATAAGGTTTCCCCATGCAAGTGATTGATAGCTGGTGTAAGGAACCGTCAATCCGTCCTACAGGAATCGACACAGACATGAAGGAGGCAGGAGACACATGCATCCAGAGTCCCACAGAGCGCAGGAGCCGCAGGCGGACCAGTGCAGGGCCGATCACCCACCAAGAGAGGAACAGATGGAAGCCCCAGGGGAACATCAAGCAGCCGCAATGCTGGGGCCCCGAGAGATTGCAGGGACGAGCCCATGGGCTCCGCCGGAAACCGGCTACGCCAGGGCGGGCCCGGAACATGACCCGGAGGCCACGGGGATCAGGGGCACCCCGCCCCCCAGCAGGGCCCCGACCAGGGACCCGCCGAGAGGGGTCCCCCGCCGCCGGGCAGGAGGTGCCTGCAGCCGATCGGCAGACAATACACTCCGCCGCCACCCCAGACCAATACCCACCGCAAACAACCCGCCCCCCCACACACACCCACACGCCAGGGAGCCACAGTAAAGCCACAGCGGATGTACGCCCTCCCCAGGCCGCGCACAGCCAGCACCTGGACATCCAGATCTACCAGCTCCCGGGTCCAGATCCCGCCCCATGCAGACCGCCAAGATCTGGGGTCCAGCCAATACCGGACAGCCCCCCCAGATGAACCGACCAGGCAGTAGAACTCATGGAACTGGCAGGAGCTTGGGCGCCGGGCACTGTCCCCACCGATCCTCCGGACGGCACCAACCTACTTACAACCCCGGCACCCCCATAAGAGGTACCCCAGTCAACCCAAGGAGGATGTCGGCCCGAAACATCGGCCGCCCGACACACCGGCCCACCCAGGACCAGCCAGGCATGCACCAGGACCGAGCCGGGCCGCAACCCCGGCGAAGCCCCAGGCGTCGAGAGCCATCATCGACCAGCGGGCAGGACCATCCATCACCGACGGGGAGTGACGGAGGGGTTGACGATGCACCAGGCCAGAGGGCAGCCAAACACCCAACCTGACAAGTAGACATAGACAGACAGAGACACTCATACGTACCCTCCCTCTCATGCGCACACATTCTTATATATACAGGACACACGAAAAAAGGACGCTGTACACTCATTCATACACCCCATACATACTCTATGCTCCCAGGCCCAGGGACAGACGCCCCAATAGAGCACCCTGCCCCTGCACCCGGGAGACGGACCCCTTGCCCACCAGGATGGGGACAAGCAGACCGCTAAGGCCCCCACCCCGGCAAGAGTATCCCACTAGCCTAGGTCCCCGACCATCCTATTTTAATTTTATCTGGCAAGGTGGATTCTTGGAACTCCAACATGACTGATAAACTGCTAAATCGCTCTCTATTGACTGTTCTTAATAGTCTTTTAATTTGAGTCACTTCCAAACCTTGAATGCTCCGTTTTAATTTTTCCAGATCCTCACCCACTGGTATCCCAGTGATTACTCCTCTTGTTGTTTTATTCTCCCCTATAACTTTCCTGGCTACTACAGTCTTTTTACGTATGTTCTCAATATGCATGGTTTTATTTTTTTTGCTCCTCTGTCTTACCTACTACCAACAGATTTCCGTCTCTTAAGATCTTCTTTTTCAATTCCTTTGACAGCACAATAGGACTTAATCGTATGTTTCCTTCTTCTCTCTTGAACTTCAAAATGATCTTGAATTCCTATCTTATAACCTTGCTAATTATATCACTCCCTTCATCTGAACTGATTTCTTCTATCGCTCTTTAATTCGGCTTCCCAACCAAACTATCATCCTCTCCCACCTTCCTACCTCTTCCTCGTCCACATCCTCTCCCGCCTGAAACTTGTGACCATTCCATATCATCCCCATCATCTACCTGAGTTGCAATTCCAGCCCAATTCCAGGCCAGTTTATGCCAACCGTCTTCAACCTTCCGCTTCTCCAACAATTCAGGGAATCCCCCCCCAAAAAAACACCCACTGCAGTTGTGTTCTCCCAAAAAAAAAGTAAAAAAAAAAAAAAAAATGTTTCTGCTCATTCTACACATTTTCCTTATAGGTGGTTCACAAACTACACCAACTTATGGAATTCGGTATAAAGTCAGAAAAATAGTCACCGATTCGGCGTTTCGGGATCAGTAACTTTTAATGGGAGAATTGCTTTTACAAAACTGATACCTCAAGGCAATCATATTAAGGTAGACTGTGGGCTACAATTGTATTTTCCTCAAAAAGACCTGTCCTCCGCGCTGGGAGACTTAATTTTGCCTCTATGCAGAGTCTGCTGATGCGCTAATGCGCAGGGACCGTCTACAAATTGCCACACCGAAAAATATGATAGAGTTATTTCCCCCTTCCCCTAGAACAGGTGTGGTGTCATTGAATTTGTTAGACATGCTCCCCTTGATCATACTAGAAAGCATACTTTTGGAAAATAGGCTTTAAAGTAAATTTTAGGTATTTATGTCAAAAAACAATAAAATGTTCAATAACAAATTACACAATGTTGTACCACCAAATGCTCAAAGAAAGTAGACAAGCTCCCCTTGATCATACTAGAATTCATACTTTTGGAAAATAGACCTTAAAGTAATTTTAGGTATTTTTTATGTCAAAAAAACAATAAAATGTTCAATAACGAATTACACAATGTAGTACCACCAAATGGTCAAAGAAAGTAGACAAGCTCCCCTGACCATGCTACAACTCATACTTTGGTAAAATGGGCTTTAACCCATTAAGACCCGGACCCATTTTTACCTCAAGGAAAATTAAGGGGAGCATAAAACAGGTTAAATAGGGCATATAGAACACATTTCTAAAAAAAAAAAATGTATTATTGGCAAACATCTCAAAAGTGACATAGATGTCACTTCGGGCGTTAAATTATATGTTAAACCTAGCTAGCTACTTGGTGCCCAACAGGTCTTACTGCAACCCATGAATGAAATTACATAACTGATATTGGTTCAATTAAGCTATTAAATACAATATATGACTAAATTTAATTTAATCAGCCAAGTATACTGATCAGATCATGATTATTGTGATATATACGGCACTACATTTTTTTTCCAACCATTTTTAGACTGACTGCCCGATGTGACATATGTGTCACACCAATATTTACTTGATGGTTTTATGCAAAGTTCTTCAAGAAATTCGGATACAATAGTTTATTTTTGACAAACAGCATTATGTGTAAACATTGCAACCGTTGAATTGAATCAATCTACCTTTTATCCTCAGAAAGAGCTTGCTCCAAATTAGCTGGCTAGCGGGTTTTTCCACATGCAACTTTCAGTCAAGTTCCGTTGGTTGTATCGAAACACATGATCACCCTAGTGGACACATGACCTATTATAAATGTGCTATAGGTGTTATTCTGGGACTTCATGAGAGAAAATCAAGAATCTAGGTTAACATGGAACCATCCAGAACATTAACAGGGAACGAGACACCAGTGTCACTGTGGGTCCTTATGGGTTAAAGTAATTTTAGGGATTTTTATTATGTCAAAAAAAAGGTTCAATAACTACATAATTACACAATATAGTACCACCAAATGCTCAAAATAAGTAAACAAGCTCCCTTTGATCATACTACTATACTTTGGTAAAATAGGCTTTAAAGTAATTTTAGGGATTTTTTATTATGTCAAAACCAATAAACTGTTCAATAACTACATAATTACACATTGTAGTACCACCAAATGCTCAGAACATGTACGTAATTTCCCCTTGATCATAGTACAAGTGAAACTTTAGGAAAATATGCTTTCAATTACTTTTAAGGATTTTCTTATGAAAAAACAAATCACACATGCTCCACCTGGTCTGGTACCTTGCTCAACTATAATGCCCCCCTGCTGGACGGGGAATATCGGTCCAGATAATGCTCAAAGTGACCGAGCTTCCTGCATGCTGTCTCTTATGTGTCTTCTCAGACCCCCAGACGGTCATGGCAGATGACCGCTTGTACCGAGCCAGGTTCTCCCGAAGGTTTCTTCCTCTTAAAGGGGAGTTTTTCTTCTCCACTGTCGCTTACATGCTTGCTCGGTATGAGGGATCGCTGAGGAATTGCTGTGGTTGGAGTCTGCATGATCTGGGTACAACCTCACACCGATGGCTCAATGCAATCTGCTGGGATTCCTTACATGGAAAACGTTTAACTGATTGAAATGTTTGTATAATTGTATTGAAATTTACACCTCGTCGGGCATTATCCCTTACATATACAACTTCTGAAATAGCTTAATCGGATAGGAATAAAAAAAACGTATACAATGAAAAGAAATTCGTGACCTGGTAAAAATTACCATTTTTGGGGGAGTTGCCAAAGAGCCTTGTGATTATTTCACATGTATTATGCACTAATGCGGCAGCAGGCATGGATATGAATCTAAAAGCTCTAAATTCTCTACCATCGCTGTGAATCATCAGCTGCTCCATCTAAATAAAAAAACTAAATAAAAGCCACACAATATAGAAAGTCCCGAAACATACAATAGTCACATTCTGCATTCAGATCTAAGTTGTACTGAGAACATAGCTCTTTGCTTCCTGCTTCTCAAGAGTGCAGACGTGTTTTCAGCTCGCTCTTGCTTCTTACCTCTTTAATCAATTTTTAACAAATTTCTAATCATTTTTGGATATGATTTTATTCTCTTCTTTTAAGTAAACCAAGACTTTTTATTTAATTTATGACAATCTTGTCAATATGGCTGAGGGAGTAACACAAACATTGGCTTGCGAAAACTGTCGGATACATCAACAAGAAATGCGCTTAAAGGACTTCATGACACGCTCCCAATGGAATCCGGTAAGAAAACTAGAAAAACTGATACTTGCAACCTAAAGCTAGATGATACCATAACTTTCCCAAAACTTAACAGACAACTTGGTGTTAGACAAAAGCAAAAACATGCTGGTAAAAATGTACATTGAATAAAGTTAACAGACAGATATTTACCTCTCTCATAAGCGGAGAAAAATGAACAAATAGAATCAGAGATAAATAGAGAACAAGAAGTCAAAACAAAGATGGAGAGAAAAACTGAATAATACTGAATAATAGGCTCAAGGACAGAGATATCCTGGTGCTTGGAGACGGAGCCATATCTAATACAAACATGGACACAATTGTTACAAGCAGCTATCAGAGTGCCACAGTTTCTGAAATCATAGATGTTCTAAATAAGGAAATTACAAATAACCCTGGGATTAAACAAATGGTAATACATTTTGGTGCAGTGGACATAAGAAATCAACAGTCTGAAATCTTGAAAGACAACTTTAATAAACTTTTTGAGAGACTTGATTGTCTGAACAAAGAGGCAATAAAAATTTTCATCAGTAGACCTATTCCAAACATCAACAGGACAATAAACAAATTCTCATGGCTGTTTCAATTGAATACATGGCTGTCCAAAGTCTGTGAGTCAAAAGGGCTTTATTTTATAGAGAACTTTAATCTGTTCTGGCAACGTGATGGTCTGTTTAAAGCAAATGGCCCACATTTGAGCAGAGGTGGAGCGAGACGACTGACAGATAACCTCCTCCAGGGAATCAGGGAAGGCCAAAGCTGCAGGAGAGATCAGAGAGGAGCGAGAGAAGAGCTCCAGGCTCGCCAGCAAAGGCTTGGCCTGCATCCCCGACAAAAGATTCAGGCAGAGCAATGTCATCAGCATCTACAGCATCTAAAGCAAAGGACTCCGCTGCAGTTAAGGATTCAGCCACAGCTGCACCGTCTGCGCCAAAAGTAATGGATTAATTGAGCAGAGGTGGAGCGACAGGCAGGCAGCTGCATTACATTCCCCTGCATCACAGGGGAAAAAAAATCACCTGAGGCACCACCTGTATCTCTGGGAGAAAACTCAGCACCGTCTGCATCAACAGGAAATGATTCAGCCACAGTAGCAGCACCACCTGCATCAACATTAAATGATTAAACCACAGGAGTACTCTCATCTATTCCACCACCGTCATGGAACCCAACTGTTACATCTACATCTTCCAGAGCCTTTTCAGGATCGTTCGTGTCTCCAGAGTCACCTATGAGATTTCCCAACCACTTTGAAAACTTGGTACAATATGGGATTAAAATGGTTCCCTTCACTCCAGTCATGTCAAAATCAAGGCCCTTGTCCCCAAAGAAGTATCGTGCCCCACTCCCGTCTTTTTCACAAACCAAGGTCTCCCCAGCCCCCACCACCGGTGCCCACAGCTGTTACGTCCAGCAGCTTTACTGCTGCTGTCTAGGATGTTAAGGGCCTCTGCGTTGCTACCATGCATAGCAAACTCAAAACCAACCAGAGGTCCAGAGAGGGAGTGTGCTCTTCTAAAACAATCAGTACTGTCAAACCACGTAGATTAGATAACAGAGGGACAGTCAGGCCCCGTCCACACTACTGCGTTTTCGTTTAAAAACAGAGACCTTTTGCTACGTTTGCAGCTCCCATCCACACTAAAACGGCAAAAACGGAGACCCAAAACGGAGAAGTTTAGAAACGCTGCCGACCCTGTTTTTCATTTTGAAACTCTGTAGGGCGTTTTGGTGTGGACCTCTCAAAACGGAGGACTTTAGAAACGATGACGCAGCTGATCACACTCGGCTCTATGATTGGGTGTCATCGGTCATGGCGTATCCTTTCCTGATTCGTCAGCCACCCATCACATGAACCGTCCCCGGAAGATAACATACAAAAACAGCCTGGAGTACATTACGTTAGAAACTGCAACATGGATAACGAATTACAAGCGTTACTGGCTTTGATGTCTTTGCTAGCAGCTGAGGAATGGTCAATCTGTTTCCTGTTTATACCGGCGCGCGCCTGCCCATTGTTGGAGAATGGTCACGTGATCCGCGTTTTCAGTCGTTTTAATGTGGATGGAGATCAATTCTCATACGCAGGGAAAACGCTAGTGTGGACGGAGATGGCTTTCGTTTTAACTCCGTTTCTAAACGAAAACGCAGTAGTGTGGATGGGGCCTCAGATCGAGTAATCAAAGACATTTAATCTATATCCCTTGCAAAAAGATTCCATCTACTCAAACACATAAATCTCAAACATGCTTTTCTCAATGTCAGTTCATAAAAAAACAAGTCATTTTTAGTAAATAGTTTAATTTCCTCTTATAATCGGAATTTTATGCTTTTAACTGAAACGTGGCTCGAAAAAAAACACTGGCAATGCAGTTTTTATTGAGTGTAGTCCGTCTCACTTCAATTTTGTGTCTGAAACACGCCTAAACCAGAGGGGAGAGGGTGTTTGTGCCGATTTCAGGGACAATATATTGACCAACAAACTGTAATTAGTTTTTTTTCTCATCATTTTAGTATGTGTCATTCAAAATGGAGATTAAACAATCTTCAATACTTTATATGACAATTTACAAACCACCAGAGGGTTGTTTTATTGAAAATTTTACTGAATTACTTACATTTGTTTTCGCAGCATTTGATTGTTTAGTAATTTTAGGTGATTTTAATGTGCAGGTGGATGTAACCAATGATAGGCATGCCAAAGAACTTGGTGCTGTCCTTGAAATGTTTGGTTCAACTCAACATGTGAGTGATGTGACTCCCAACAAAGGCCACACTCTAGATCTAGTCATTACAAAAGATGTTAATATATCAAATGTCAATCTTGTTGATGTTGCTTTATCTGATCATTTTTGTGTCTTCTTTGACCCATCTGTTGCACCCAAACCAGACATGACAAAACAATCGAAGAGGTTATCTCTGGTCTGAGTTCATGTACGTGCTTGCCTTGATGAATTACCCACTCGAGTGTCTAAAGTCTGTGCTGAGCAGCTTGTTACCACAACTTGGTCAGTTAGTTAACATCTCACTTGAGACAGGAAAATTCCCAAATGCCTTAAAAACTGCAGTCATTAAGACTCTTCTAAAGAGCAGCCTTGATGCCACAGTACTGAGCAACTACCGGCCCATATCAAACCTACCATTCTTAGGAAAAGTCCTAGAGAAAGTAGTATATCAACAGCTTACTTACTTTCTCCTGTCTAACAATGTGTTTGATACTTTCCAGTCAGGCTTTAGGCCCCCACCACAGCACCGAGACAGCTCTGATCAAGGTGACAAATATCCGCATTAACACCAACACTGGCAAACTCTCAGTTTTAGTTCTGCTGGACCTGAGTGCTGTCTTTGATACAGTGGACCATGGGATCTTACTTCACAGGTTATAAAACTGTGTGGGAATCTCTGGTACTGCTCTAAACTGGTTCAAGTCCTATCTCGAGGACAGGACGTACTTTGTCGAAATTGGCAACTGTGTCTCACACAAAATTCCCATGACCTGTGAAGTCCCCCAGGGGTCAATCTTGGGACCACTTTTATTCAACTTGTACATGCTTCCATAGAGTTAGCTAAATTCACTCAGATCTACGTGTCACTGACGGCAGGTGAACATGGGCCTATAGATACACTCTGTCACTGTATTGAACAGATCAGTGTGTGGATGCTAAACAACTTTCTCAAACTCAGACAAAACTGATATCTTTGTTTTTGGCCCACAGATACAAAGAGAAAGTGTTATCAGTCACCTTGAGTCTCTCTGTCTTCAACCAAAAATCAGACTAGAAATCTAGGGGTAGTCATAGACACGGACCTGAACTTAAACAGCTACATCAAAGCCATAACATCAACAGCTTTTTACCATCTGAAAAACATTGCTAAGATCAGAGGAATAGTGTCAAAACCAGACTTAGAGAGACTTATCCATGCATTTGTCTCCAGCAGGTTAGACTACTGTAACGGCCTGCTCACTGGCCTCTCTAAACTCTAGACAGCTGCAGTACATCCAGAACGCTGCTGCTCGAGTCCTGACAAGAACCAGGAAGTACGACCATATCAGTCCAGTGCTCCGGTCTCTGCACTGGCTTCCTGTCGCTCAGAGAATAGAATTTAAAACTGCTCGGCTTGTGTACAAGTGTTTTCATGGTTTGGCACCAAAGTACATCTCTGACATCTTAGAGACACATGAACCTTCTCGGGCCCTGAGAACTTCAGTTTCAGGCGGCTAAAATATTGAACAGTCTTCATGAGGATTTGAGACAAGCCTCAACTCTAACAGTGTTTAAATCCAGGCTGAAAACAGTTTTGTTTTACATATGAAAATTGAAATTATTTTATCTGCACTATTGCTTTTTATTGTAATTAATTATTTTTTTAGGTTGATGTTTTTTTTTTGTTTATCTGCTTTCTTAATTTATGCAACTGTGAAGCACTGAATTGCCTTGTGTATGAATTGTGCTCTTCAAATAAACTTGCTTTGCCTTGCTATTTATGTATCCCAAATTATCAATGTATCTAAATAAGCAAAACACTTCATCGCATTTGTGTAATCTTTAGGGGTGACCACCCGGTATTTTCAAGGGGTGTGTGGTGTGCGGAGGACGGCCCGCCGGGCGATCGGTTCGGGTTCGGAGGAATGGGGTGTCTCTCTCCGAGTCACCCCCTTTCCCTCCCTGCCCTGCCTTCCGTCCGGTCCACCCCTCCCCTTCGTGCTTCCACGTTACCCTTGCGGCCTGCCGGGGGGGATTCCAACCCTCCCCTTTTCCCCAAGCCCCTCTCGCAAGGGTGGGGCTGGGATTGGGGGGGGGCGGTGTAGACTCGACCTTAGTCTGGGACCATGTCACCCACCGAAGGCGCCTCTGGCGTCGCTCGACCCCCTCTGCTCCAATTTCCAAGAACGTTCCAATTAATCGAAGATTCGCTGCATCAATATGCGGAGCCTGATTTGACCACCAATCTCAAAGTCATATCTTTGTAGGTGAAACAAGCATCATTCCATTTTGGCATTATGGTAATGCTCAATGTGTAAATCCTCAAAAAACTACTAAAAGTTTTATGGTTATATGAAGTCTATGCAGCCCGTCAATATGATGATGTGGTAAAACCAAAAGTGAATAGAACACAAATAAGAACACATTAAGAAGGCGCACTCCTCACATCTTTTGCACCGCACGACCATGAGGGGGCTTTTTTTTGGCAGCTCTTGCAAGTTAAGGTAGAAACATACGGCAACTTAACAATCAGGGATAGAGCTGAAGATCTTAATTTCGATCATTGTCCAGAGGCTAGGGTCGGGCTCTGGTTGACATTAGCATGACATTTTATAATAAAGCCCTGCACTGGAACACTGATATTATTCTGATCTACCTGTCAAGATCTTGTATGCACACGACATGAGTCACATAAAACTTGCTTTGACTACTGCACTGTACTCTCAGACAGAAAATGCTGAAGTGTAAATGCACTATTACCAGGCAACCCAAGTCTCAAGTTGCAGAAGTCTCCTGCATGTATATAGCAGCTCCCTGATGCCCAGAAGTCAGATACAATCTCCTGAAATCTAGAGCAAGCGGTCAAGAACGCATACTGAAACACACGCAGGCGAAACTGACTTTTACGCAACATAAGCAAGTGTGTAAAACTGAGGATCTTACAATTATCTCAGCGACTGCCAATGTCTTATTTTTGGGGGTTTTAGACTATGGTCATCCTTCAAAAATTAAAATGTCATAATATATGTTCAGGGAGATTTCAGGTTTTCAGGAGTTCATATTTTTTATTCAATTTTTTAAACATTATTTTCATTTCAAGTCCACAGGATTCTACGTTATCAAAATGGTATTACCAACTCCAGATGTGTTTTTGTTTGCAAAATAATTTAACCTGATGATAGGTAGGCCTTCAATTTCTTTATGATCAAGTTTAGAGAGGGCAGGCTTGTGGAACAGCCTGCACAAGCCTGCAAGTGAGATAGCCTATTGACGGTACACATTTTAATTAATGTAGCTGCAGACGTAAAGATTATGAATCTACATGTCTTAAAATTATTTTTATATGGCCCCATTTATCATTTTAAATTTCAGATTATAGGCCTATTTGACCAGGTTTTTCAAGCATTTTTCCAGTAAAATGAACCTGGTGTGTGACTTTAGAATAATGTCAGGCTGTAATCGGGTTTGCTGTCGATTAAAATATAATCTTCAAGATCAGGCTGAATTCGCTCTGTGGCTCGGGTAGTACAAACTTTTAATGGCAGCTCCAGTCAGGGCAGACATGCCTTTACTGTGCACCACAGACAGACAGACAGACAGACAGACAGACAGACAGACAGACAGACAGACAGACAGATAGATAGATAGATAGAAAGATAGATAGATAGATAGATAGATAGATAGATAGATAGATAGATAGATAGATAGATTTACAGTTCCAGTCATCCTCCTGCACCAGCCCAATAAGAAAACACACACTCACCCTTTTCAGTATTCCATGGGTATTTCCATATCGATGCAGGCGAGACCCCCACACTGACACAATTAGTGGCCGGCCTTGCTTTTGTTACCTTGGCCTTCACTGTGGGCTTACCAAATTAATTTTGTTGTGACAATATAAATACCATCAATACTATACACAAATGCAATATAACATGGCCCAGTATTTAAGAGGTCCTGTTTAATAGCGTTAATAGCAGTATTGAGTGAAGGCTGATGGATTACTTTTTTGGGAGGTTTTCCTTTGCTTTTAGTTTATTATTTTATTTACCTATTCATCATAATACAGCTGCAGCATGTTTATGGGGATTGCCGAAAGAGGGAGTAGGGTGAGGGAGTAAGAGACAGAGCACTGTGTAATTAGATTACGCATCATTGTGGATTTTTCAATTAGTGATTAATAAATAGTAATTGTTATTAATGCTGAGCATATTTATATTGGATGAATACCATTATTTAAAAAAATAACTGAAGTAAATTCCAAATCTACTGCACATACTGTATGTAGTTTGAAACTGGAGGAAAAATATATTTCTGCTGAGACAAGCTGGATAACAATGGGTTTGGCTGGCATCTCTTCATGATAGGGATCTCTAGCTTCTTGGAAAAACTCCACCTTGAAAGTTGATCATTCATCATTTTTGAGATCAGATGAATATTTCCTCTTTTAGCCCTTGTAAAATGAATGAAAAAACTTCGAGAGAATTTATGGTACACAGATTGTTGAAGATATGCTTTGCTAATTAAGATATGGCAATGATAACTCTGCTCAGACCATTCAATCAGACGTTGGAAATCTTGTGACATCATTCATGAAAAGTTACTGATAGGTATTTCTATTTTTGGTTTTTTTAAAGGTTTTTGCAGGATCAAGATTTTTATTTATTTTTGTGTCCTGTCTAGCAGTTTGCTACTCAGAATTGGTGTCTGAGTACCAAGTACAAGCCCAACAGATCTACTTTCCCAAGCACAGCATTACAGCTCTGCTATAGTACTCCACTTGATATATATGTATAAAAAATCTTTATCTTGTTTTAGGTCATTTATTCCTCACATCATACACAATTCTTGTAAGTTTGGAGACTTTTTTTCCCCCAACACAAATGTTGGGGGAGTTGCAAATATTTCAGCTGCTTGAAATAATCTGTTTCTGTTAGGATTCTGTGGTTGTGTTTCTGTTTTTCTCTCGCCTTCTCCATTGGGGTGTGGCAGGCAGTCCTCAACAGGTGCAGCTAGTTCCAGCTCGTTAACTGCCAGCTTCATAAGGGCAGCGGCTGCGGCAAGTTGATACCAGAGATAGGGAGGGGATTGAGGTAGGTGTAAGATGAGTTCCAACTCATGTAGGGATTGTTGGGAATGAAATTACAGATCAGACTGCAAAAGCAGCTTTAAATCATGATGGAATTGATGTGTTTGTAGCTTTTACCCAAAAAGAGCACCATAGTTTTATTTAAAAACTAATTATTTCTCAGTGGCAACATGAGTGTGACCTAGAATGGAAGGGTAGGTATTATAATATTCAGAAACATGTTGGAAACACTGCAACCTGGGGAAACAACAGAACGGAGAAGGTTCTGATAACAAGACTCCGACTTGGCCATTGTGGGTTAGCGTCTGGACTATATAGGATCGGCAAACATAATAACGGTCTTTGAGAGCTGTGGAAAAGAAGAGACTATGTTACATGTTTTATTAGACTGTAGTAGATTTACTGTCCAAAGAAGAACTCTTTTTCTCGAGTATTTGATCTGGGATTCAATAGCGTTTCTATTAGCACTTTGCTTGGTCTAAGTAGACAGCAGTTGGAAATCTCTACAGCTCTTATTGATTTTATTTTTGTCACTGGACTCTATAAAAGACTTTGAAGGAGTGGGGTAGGAATTCCTCCTTGACTGAGAAAGGCAGCAATACGCCATGTGGCGTCCAGTCTGCTGTAAATATTTAGAAGAAGAAGAAGAAGCTGATGCCAGATGGTTATCGCAGCTTGGTACTGAGCCAACTCCCTAGTGATTTCCAAGTAAGATTATTACCATTGTATCGTTTGGATTTTTACCAGAACTGTATCCTCGCAGATTCAATTACCTTCGTTCTCAAGACTCCTGGATTCTTCAAAACTGGATCTCCTTACCTCTCCAACATTCTTCACGGTCAGCCTCTGTAACGCTCTCCTCTGGTAATCTCTCCATCCTTCCTGGGTGTCTGTTGCTCGCCTGCCCACCCATCTGCCAATCCATCAACAACTTCAAGTAAGACACAATCTCTCACAATAACATTCTGGCTATTCAACTTATCATCCTCACCTCATCCCGGATTCTCACCCGGTCAACCATCAGCTCCAGCACCTGTAAGTCAGAGTCAGTCAGAGACTCTCATCCATCAGAATCCTACTTATCTCTCCTCCAAGCTCCACTGTCTGTGGTCATGCTGTCACTGAGTCCTGTAACAAAACATGTCAGCTTCTCATTCATAACATGGGAATAAATAGTTTCACCAAGTCCTTACTGTGTTTAGTATTCTCGTTGTGGACAATAAGTCCTGTGAATATGGAGAAATTTTGTCTTGATTTGCCAAGTTATGTTAGGTTAGGTGTGGACAGTTTATTTTTTTAAAACAAGGTAGGGGAAATGTAGTAGTTTTTTTTTTTTTTAATCGGCCACTTGTGTACATGTTTACATGGAGACAAAACGGGTACAGTCTCAAAAACAGTCTGTGAAAACAGCACCATCAAAAATGTTTCTGTACACAGTTCCATACAAACTGCTGTAGCACCTGTCTGGGCCCAGCGGTGGCGATGTGGCACAGTCAGGAAAGATCAGAAAAGAACACTGAGTAGTTTCAAATGAGAACTTTATTCAAGATCGTACAAGTGGTGCTCGCTTCTCGCTGCAGAATCACAAAGGTGGAGCTGAACCAGAAAGTGGAGCTGCACCTGATCCAGCCCATTCCACCAGAGTCAGACCCAGCTCAGCTCAGCCCTGCTTACTTTTTTTTTTAAACTTTGTTGCAAAAGAATTAATTTACAAGCAAATCCTTAAAAAAAATAAACAAACCTGATTGTAAACGAATGAATTTATTGGCAATTCATTGAATAGTTTAATCATTGGTCTATTCTTTATATTCTAAAGTAGCCTACCTCAGTTCTTGCAGGGCCGCTAACTTCATAAAAGACCTAAATCACCTGTCCCATGGCCTGTTTCCCCTTCAGTTTGAAGAAACATAACCTCAAAATTGATTAAATATCTCAGGGTATTAGTCTTGTTCTGGTAACATTAGTTTGTGAATAAGAAATGTTATTTCCTTCAACTGACTCTTGTATCATGTGGCATTGAATGGTTCAAACATTTTCTATATAAAAACAAGGAGGGAAGGATCATTCGAAAAGGAGGAGTAAGAAGTACAGACTTATTAAATCCTGCCCCTGTATCACCCCATGCTGATTACATATTAATGCTGTAATACATGTATTAAATTAATCCAAAACACTAATTTAATAACTGTATACAGCATATGGTTTTAACATCAAACTAATTATTTATATATATATATATATATATATATATGTATGTAATGTTTTTTTATTTTAGTTTGGCTGGTCCTGCAATACCAAAGCACAGAATCCCACATGTTCATAATTTCAAACAGCTTCAACCGCTAGAAGGCGCTCTATGCTTGTGTACCGGTATTTGCTACACCAGTACCACCGAGAAAATGAACACAAATGCAGCCAAAATTGTACAAATTACAAGCTACAAATAATGAAATATGCTGCCGATAATGATAAATAAGCAACAGAAAGTTTGGAGTGAGTGAGAAACGCATGCGGGACTGGTGAAAAGTGGAGATTACACTTCCTGCAATGACAAAACACAAATAAACCTTATCACGGGCTAAAAGCTACATGCCCACAGCTAGAGTAATGATTTAACTCAGGAGCGACTTATGGTCCAAAAGAAAAACAAAACAAAACTGTACACATGCTGAGCACATTTTTATTTTATTTATTGCTGAACAAGTGCACTGGGAAATTCTATCATACTAGCCAGGTTAGCAAAAACACAGTTGCAATTACCGACATTTACTACGCGTTGCAAGATAAACATTTAAAAAATAACTTAATGCTTATGTCGACATAATGACATATGTCTTGGAAACAAACAAATTATCTTACGTTGGGTTACTGACAGCCATTATGTCGGAGTTCAATCACTTGCTCACAATCGATCACAATGCACTTGATCTCCAATCCAGCATCTACCAACAGGCGAGGTGTGTCTGCCTATATACAGTCTATGGGCAGGGCTGACTCTGGTGTACTGGGCTGGGCTGGATCTGGTGCAGCTCCACCTTCTGGTTCAGCTCCACCTTTGTGGTTCTGCCGCGAGCACCCTCTCAGATCGTATGCACTTTAAGAAACAAAACATGTAGTTTTTAAATGTAATTCATAGTTTTATTTTCAATATTTAAAATAGTTCATTTGATTTAATCCTTTTCAAAAAAATATTGTTTTACACTTAATTAACAGAGTTTTGTGGAAAAGATTGCCTTAACTTCATTTCTTAAAGTATGGTGTCTGTGGTTCTCCGGATAAATTTTTTGCTGCTGGTGATAGAGGAGGGACAAGAAGGCTATTTGACAGCACAAGCGTCAAAATGGTAAATGGTAAATGGACTGAACTTATATAGCGCTTTTCTAGTCTTACTGACCACTCAAAGCGCTTTACATTGAAGCCACATTCACCCATTCATACTCGCATTCATACACCGACACCCAACATGGCTCGGTAGGACAATATAGAATTTGGGGGTTAAGTGCCTTGCCCAGGGGCACATCGACATGTGACTGGAGGAAGCTGGAATCGAACCTACGACCCTCCGATTGCAAGCCAACTACTCTACCACTGAGCCACAGTCGCCCTCATCCGCAAAAACATCCCGCATGCCCCTAGTTGGATGTTTGAACTTTCGCACCGCAGCGTGTGTCCAAAGCAAAGTGGACAAGCAAGAAAATATGCCATTTTCCCGTGTGTGAATCCAGAAATGCAAAACTTGTGGGAGGACCCTGAGCGGGAGATACTTTTGAGCACAACCAGCACTCCAACGGCCTCCTTCGCTTCCTCCTTTTCTTGTCTAAAAGCAGGATGCAAGTTAGGGAAGATCTGTTATTGCCTCAGGAAGCCTTAATGGGCTCTGTGTTGAAGCTGGGTAAAATTGTAATTTATACATCTTGCATCAAATTAAAGTATGTCTGTTTAGCATTTCTCCTTTAATATTGTATCATTTCAGTGTTGAGAGCAAACAGACAGAAACTAAGTAAATTTAACAATGCAATAAGTGTGTTGAGATTTTTATTAGTTTACATTTTCATCATAAAACTCTCCAAAATAGTTTTGATTGCATGGAAAAAGTGAAGATATAAAATACCCAGACGAGCTTTGAACTCCTGGCTTTAGCTCACAACTGTCATTTTCGTCAGTGAGCCAAGGAGTCAAAGTAATAGACAAAGAGCCAGAACACATAATCAATTGGACCTGTAAACATTTAAATATGACAGCACACACTTCTAAGAGTTCTATATAGAATTGTTTTCGTTCTGTTGGTGGAAGGACTAATAATTCAAAAATGACCCCCCAACCCCTCTCTTCTGATCGCTTCCCCTCTGCAATCATATTGCTGTGCTGTGATGTTTAGAAGTCGCTGGAGATACCCCCTGAAGCATGTCGGCTTTCTTCTACATTGACCTTATATGTGAACCTGACGCCCATGATGCTTCAAACACGTTCATTGTGAACGCACCGTTAGCCCTCAGTCTTTGCCCTTAGATCTTGGTTTGCGCATGCACAAGAGATGAGATGTGTTTCAATTTAATATTGAGGCAAGGGGCAGGTGTAAGGCTGAGGGGCTGTAAACCCCTTCGAATAAAGCTTTTCCAAATGCAGACTCAAAACAGAAGGGTATGAGGAGCATTATATGTTTCTGACAAGAGAAATGCACTGAAGAATAAAAGCGTCATGAAGAGAGTCGGAAGCAAACAGAGCCCTTGTTGGGGCTGTTTGAAAAAAGTTTAGACAAAATATGACCTATATTTTTTAACAATGTTTAGAGTTTCAAAGCAAAATATTTCAATTAATTCTGGACACAAAATACCTCAAACTTTATACCTACAATTTTATAATCATTTGGATACTGTTATGTTTGTCTACAAATAGTTATGTCTTTAAATAAATATCTTTAAGTTTTCTAACTGTTGTTCTGTTAATAACAAGCAAATTCCCCTATTTGTAAACAAGCTCCAGCGACGTGGTATGATGACGTCAAAGAAACGAGAGGGATCGAAGGCTTTCACAAATGATAGCTGGTCTACTTAGTCTGTTTTCTCCTACCCATTACAGGTCCATTTTAAGCCATGAGAGGGAGGGCTAATGGGAAGGGCTAGGCCTAAAATCCAAATTTACCATTTACCACTTAAAATCTGTTTGAGATTGGGCCAAAATCTTATTGTAGGATCCATAATAAGGTCAGAATTTGCTTTTTTAGGACTGCAACATTGTACAGCGATAGGTTTTTTGTGTGTTTTTTTTTTTTTTTTTTTTTTCTTTATCACAGTTGAGCATGAACGTTAAATATAGGGGTGGGGGTGGGGAGGGTTAATATTATCATCCACTCAGAAAAAAATGCAAAAGAGCTCATAATCACAGAGACAACAGAGCTGGCGTTTGAGAAATTTCTCTACTTTAGAACCTGATTCAAATATGATTGTTGACAGTATCCTGAAACGCCGGCTCCTTATGGATGAGACACCTATTCAATTAAATGTCTTTGCTGCTACAGCTGGTTTCATCTTCTTGGAGACAGGGCCCCACTCTCCCATCCCCCACATTCCCCTAATCAGTTGGGCGGTCTGAGGGTGGGGCAGAAGCGAGGGTTCTGAATGGGTGAGTGAAATGCTGTAGAACCCAGAAACTGCTTTTGCCTTCCTGACTGTTCCACTCTGAGGCTATAAAGGGCAGAGAGGGGACTGTGGGAGGACTGACTCCCAGCAGCTGGTATTTTTCTATATATAGCTTCTTGGGCCTGGCCATTAGTGCACACAGCTTAACAGAACAGACAAGTGGCTTTTTACTTTTCTGTGATTTAAAGTAATAAAATAAGTAGCAGCTCTTGTAATTTTTTTTCAGGAATCAGAATGAACAAGCTTAATATTGTAAGACCAGAAGTAAGGTAAGTCTTGGCTTTCTGTAAGTGTACAGTGAGAAAAACGTCCTCATGCATTTATCTTTTTTTTTTTACTTTTAGGTTTCAGCTTCACAACAATAAACTCATCATGTTTAACTTTGTGTCTCAACAGCCAGCCTGCACATGCACTGTGGTTTGACAGAAAGAAGTATGTCACTGTAAACTTTCTTGTTCAAAAGCCGAGAGACGTGCAAGTAGATATCCAAACAGACAAACTGATTTTCTGGTGAGATTATATATTTTAATTATTTGCTGATATCTGCATAGATGTACTTTCTGACAATGCTTCTGTCCATGAAACAGCTGCAAAAATGACACAGATGATATCTTCTACAATGAGCTACACTTTTACGACAAAGTTCAAATCTATGTAAGTATTCCCATTTTTAAAACTTCTTTTGTTCAGCAACTTATGTGTAAATACAAAGCTCTTTGGTGATGTTAAATTGAGTCATTGATATGTTTTTACCACTAGGACTCCAGAGAGAGAGTGCATGAGCGTACCATCAACGTCTTGCTGAGAAAAGTTAAATCCGATGTTGCATGGCCTCGTCTCCAGAAGGACACAGCAAAGGTAACAGCAGTAAATGACTCATCAGTTCTTCTCTTACTAAATATTGGCAAAGAGTCATTCTACTGTTGTGATGTATTTGCATTGTTGAGTAACTTGTATGTTTAGCAGCGTGTTCCTCATCCTGCAGCCCAGTTGGATTTCTGTCGACTTTGATAACTGGAGAGACTGGGAGCATGAGGAAGATGAGGGAAAGGCGGAGTACGACCAGTACATGGATGTGAGTGCGCCCCCACACTCAACACAAGTAATAAAGGATACCATACAGAATAATGCATTTCTCCAATACTTTATTCATATCTTGTCACATTACAACTAATAATTTCAATATATTTGATTCGTGTTTCACTCTGTTGGGGAATTAACTGTCAGGATCTGGTTTCAAAGGAAAGAATGTCCAGACAATCGACTTGAGTTGCTTAGACTTTACTGAAAGTTGCTTCGTGTTGAGTACATCGCCAATATATATATATATATATATATTGCCGACATTAACAACGAAGGAGAGAAAAAAAGTTTCTTCTTCTCTGGATCAGTCATGAACAAACCTTGACCAACAGGTGAAGCACCAGCGTCCTCTAGTGGTAAATCTGGTGCATTCATTTATAAGAAGAAAACATGTTCGGGTTGAATTTTAACTTGTGCTATCAAATACCAATAATCATTCATAAATGTAGATCTGACATGAATTGTACTATTTATGTAATTTATTGTTAGTTTTTTTCTCTCTTTCTACCTGTTATAACTCTGCACATTAATACATGAACTCAAATGGTTAATTCACTTATAACAAATATTCAACATCCTCCCCCCCAAGACGACAGTTCAAACAGTAACTTCAAAAGGATATAATAGCTGAACTGGTTTTCTTAACGTTGTCTCTGTTGGAGTACGGACAGCACAGAATCTGACTAATCCATCTCTTCCTGGGAACACTTCTGGGACAAGTCCTGTTTTCCACGTTAATCGTGGCGTCCTGTTGTCTCTGAGAACTAAATCTCCATTTTTGAGATGCGTTGGACTTGTGGTTTGAGTGTGAGCAGATCTGATGCCCAACAAATACTCACTCCTCCATCTTCTCCAAAAGTCGTTTATCAGTCTGTGACGGTATTTCCATCTTCGGGTCAGCTCTTCTTTGGTTGCATTCGTTGTCTGCCCTGCTGTGAAGAGTGGCTTTGTGGGTAAGGAGGCGAGCCGTTTCCCTATTAGAAAATGAGCTGGCGTCAGTGGTCTTGAGTTGATAGTGGCTTCTATTTCTGTCAGGAGAGACATTAACTCTTCAAAACTCAGAGATGCTCTGCCCATTACTCTCTTGAGGAATCCCTTTACAGAGCGCACTAATTGTTCCCAAAATCCTCCCCACCATGCTGCTCTTTCTGCAATATATTTCCACTTGATCCCCTTTTTGGAAAAATATTCCAACATCTCAGGCTCCTTCATCATTTTCCACAGTTCCTTTAGATCTTGATCTGCCCTCTTGAAAGTTTTTGCATTATCCGAGTAAATTATTCTGCAGAGTCCTCTGCTTGAGATTAATCTTTTGAGTGCTAAAAGGAAACTTTCTGTTGATAAACTTGAAACTAATTCCAGATGCACTGCCTACGTTACTGCACGGGTGAAAAGTGCTACATATGCCTTTTCTGTAGCTTCTTTGGACTTTACAAAGGGCCTGCAAAGTCTACTCCAGTGACTTCAAATGGCTTCTGTTACTCTATCTGCTGGCAGAGGTGCAGCTATTTGCTGCGCTTCTTTGATCTTAAATCTTCTACAGATAGTACAAGTTACAATGGTAGCTGTTAGCAAGAATGGACTTGAAGTTACTCCAAACATTACATGCGTCATCCTCATGATGCGTGTGTTGGTTCCCTCAGCATCCGGGGGTCCTGTAAGCCAGAAAAATCTCACAGCATCTCTGTCACCCTCAGCTATGGAAATCTGCAGGAAAGCCTTGGTTATGTCTGCTGTGAAGCCTACAGAGTTTTGTCAAAATCTGATCAAAATGCTAATGAGGTCAGCATTCAGGTTTGGACCAGGTAATAAACAGTAATTTAAAGAGGAAAACCCTTCCAACTGTGACGAAGCATCAACACTACTCTCAGTTTGTTAGTTGCCTTGTCCTCTCTGATCACAGCATGATGAGGTAAGTAGTATGTCACATTTTCCATAACTGAACTGTTGCCTCTGGTGCCTCTTCTCACATTCCTTGCTCTGTGTATTCTTCTATCACATAATTGTATCTTTTGAACAACATAACGTCATGTTTTAGTTTCCTTTTTAAGGTTTCAAAACTCTTCTGTGCACGCTACTTGTTGTCTGAGAGTTCAAGTGTGTCTTGGCGCCACGGCAATGCAACTTCATATCTCTCATCGATTAATCTGATTGTCTTATCAAAGCTCTCCCTTGCTCTTGCGTCATCCGGCGTTTCCTCACCTTTGGTGGAGATACCCAAAGATTCTAACTCCCAAAATGCTCTCAGCTGGTTTGAAATGTCCACTGGGTTTCCATGTATTCCAACGTGCATGCAGGTTGCTTCACACATACTGGACATGACAACTGGACCTTGTACTGCCCATCCAAATCTTGTTTCTATAGTTACTAAAGCATCTGAGTCTTTCACTTTTACCTGTGACTACTCTCCTGTAGTAATCTGCTCCAATGAGTACTGACAGTTCCAACTCATCCTCATCTCCTGTTGACACATCTACTACAGGTAGCCCCTTTTTTCTCCAGCTGCTGTTGGATGTGTTCGCTGGGAACTTTCATAACTGCAGTACAAAGTTGCGGCATTTGAACTGCTTCAATTTCGAGTTTCTGATCCCTGTTTTTCACATTCTCCAGGACTAGTTTTATGACGATGCATTTTTTGGCCACTGGGTTCTTGGATCCAAATGTGTGGAGATTCAGTGTCTCTTGGTTTAGTGTTGGAAGCTTTAAATCCTTCACTTGTTTCTCATGAACAAAGCTCCGTTGGCTTCCTCCATCGATCAAACAAACAGCGTACAATTTTCTTTCATCCGGGTCATTCAATCGTTGCTCTCACAGTTTGCAACAACACCGTATCATATTTTATTGGAGTTTGCTTGGTCGCATGTGGAATGACGGAGGAAAGTACAGCATCACTTGTGTTCTCAGAAGCATCCTTACTTTCTGTCTGTCGCTCACCCTTGTCACACACTACAGCATAATGTCTTCTTACATAATCAGTGCACGTCACATGTTTAGATCTGCAGTCTCGGGCCAGATGTTTGGGGTTTCAGACAGATGAAACACCTTCCCATTTTCCTTAACCTTTCTTTCCTACTTGTGACGGTGTCTTCATTGAACTGTTCTGACTTGTCGTTGGTACTGTAACAAAAAATGTAATTGTACACAAGAGGTGTATTCAAACTGCCTGTGTGGAGAGCTGCTGCTGATGGTACATTAGCTCCTTTCCACCTTCCTCTGATTGCATCCAGTTTGTTATGCTGTTTCTGAGTGGAATGTGCATCTTTATCGTCTCTGGATTTTGTCAAATGTACAGCACGCTCTCTGCTTCCAATTTCTCACTGCAAGAAACTAACAAGATCAGCCACCTTTAACTCTTGCCCTAAATCTGTTTTTCGTGTATACTCGAGGGCAAGATCATCAGGGATTATTTGAAGGAGTAGGGGGCACAGTAAACCTCCATATTTGTCTGACGAAATACCTAAAGCTTCTAGGCTTCTTATTTGCACTTCTACATAATCAAAGACCTGCCTTAGAGCAACAATTTCTGAGGATTTTTTGACTGGGTTTAGACTCAGTAACTTAGATATGTGTCCGCTCACAATGAGATCTTTCCTACCAAATCTCATGCCTACTGCTGTGTCATAGTTTGTCGGTTACCTTCAGTCCTGCAATAGCATGGGCCCGATGAGGTATGACTTCAAATAGGTAAATCTTTCAGTTTTGCTTAAATCTGGCTGTTTCGAATTGGTCCCAAAACTCTAGCCACATGCACACTTCTCCGTTGTGTTTGCTTATTGAGAGCAATCTCCCCGGTCTTTCCACGCAGTCAGCCTTCCAAGATCCACTCCACTCTCCTACGGGAATAACCAAGCTCTGTTTCCTGTTCTCAACCAGCTTCAGGCTCTGTCCTCCTGATGATATTTCTACCTCCGAATCTGTTTCATGATCTGCTTCCCGACGCTGGCGGAGCCACTCCTACTCCACTCCAGGAGGGTCCAACTTCCACTTTTGCCGCCTCCATAGAGACCACTACTTGCTGCGCTCCTCCAGTCGTAGTTTACTCTCGCTGCCAGCTAACCACTCCAGCAATGCGTTCCTGTCCTCTCCAGTGCCATAAACTTTCAACCTCAGCTCCTAGGGATCCTGACCTACTTTGTTTCAGACTCCCAACCGCGGCTGCCCTCCTCCATTGTTTCTGTTCCGCTACAGTCTCCCTCTACGTCTCCAACCAACCCGGTTACGGACAGGGCCTTCTGGAGGTCACTTAGAGAGGCTGAGTTTAAAAATATCATTGGTTTTTTTTTATTTTTTTTTTAGGATTATCACAGAATGCCAGAGCATATATTTGAACTTCATTGTGAGTTTCCTGAAAAAAACCCACTTCCTGCTGAGTCTTCCTCTGCTGACAACATCCAAGAGGTTTGTCAGACTTTTGTCTCTAATCCTGAGACCTCAGAATGTATTTATGGATCCACGTTTCCAGAGATTATTCAGAGTCCAAGTCTCTAGAGCCTATTCAAGAGTCAAAGTCGTCAGTCTGGATTTCCAAGCCTGAGTCTACGGACGGTATTCGCTCTAAGATCCAGAGAATTCCAGAGTGCTCTTCAGATCCCGGGACTCCAATGTGCTCTTTAGACTCTGGGACTCCATTGTGCTCATCAAAGACCCTGGGATTCCTGCGTAGTCTTCAGATCCCGGAACTCCTGTGTTCGCCAGAGACCGGGACTCCAGTGTTGGCTCCCTCCAGTGGCTGCAGGCCGTAGTGCCTTCAAGTGGCTGCCAGCACCAGGCTGTAGCTCGTCCCAGCAGCGGTTAGCATCAGGTCGCTATTTTCCCCAGTGGGTTTCAGCCCAACAGCATCTTCTTAGGTGACGACCAACCAGATGTGTTTCTGCTCTCTGGCTCCTCTGAGGGTGTCAGGAAAGATACACATTCAGCAGGTCCTCACGTCGTGGGTCCTTCAACACCTCTTCAGACCCCGGGACTCAGATGTGCTCTTCAGATCCCAGGACACCTGTGTGTGTTGGCCAGACCCTGGGACTCCAGTGTTAGCTACCACCAGCAGCTGCCATCAGTCACCACACCGTGGGTCCTCTGCGTCGCCACGTCATGATTCTTCTGCATCAGCACGATGTGGGTCCTTAGCACTGCCATGTCCTGGGTCCTCAGTGACTCTGTGAGGGTCCTCTACACCCCTTCAAATGTACTCTACGCTCCGTCGTTGGACTTCAGTTCCTATCCAAGACTCCTCTACACCATGTCACGGGACTTCTGCACCTTTTTGAGGGTCCTCTATGCCTCGTCATGGGTCCCTCCTTCATCATTGGCCCCTAAAGTCAGAGATTAAGGCCTGCCAGCCTCTGAGGTTTGAGACTAAGGCCAGACGGCCTCCTCTTAACATAGAACTCAGTTTAGCCAGCAACCGCTTAAACATAGACTTCAGCTCAGCCAGCCATCACTCAACACAGAGCTCAGCTCTGTCAGCCGCCTCCTCATAAAGTTCCTTTCTGCCGGCTTCTTCACAAAGTTCAGCTCAGCCGGTCATCCCCTTAACACAAGGTCCAGCTCTGCTGCCTCCGAAGCCACAAGGTTCAGTCTAATTGGCCTCACCACAAAGCTCAGACCAGCCAACCTCGGCACAAGGCTCAGACCAGCCAATTTCGGCACCCCCACAAGATTCAGACCAGCCAGTCAGCACAGTCCTCAACTCTGTCTGCCTCCAGCTGGGCATGGAACTCAGTTCAGCCGGTCTGACCTTCAACTTCTGTTCAGTTGGCCTCAACTAAAGCTTCAGTCCAACCCACCTCAAATTCACCACAAGCTTCAGCTCAGTTGGCCTTCACTCTAGCACATGCTCCAGCTTTGTTGCCTCACGAGAAGCAAACTACAGCTCTGTCGTCTCACGAGTCACAAGCTCCAGCTCTGCCTGTTTCCTAGCCACAAGGTTCAGCTCCGTAGCCAGACACTGCCAACTCACAAGGTCCAAAACTTCTGGTTTCCAAATCACCAACTCCACAAACATGAACCTCTTCCAAGGCTCAAGAACATTAGGCTCCAGCTTCCAAGACACATGCTTCTCAGGCCCCAGTCTCCAAGACACAAACTCTTCAGGCACCGGCCTCCACGTCTCAACTTCCGTCGATGCCGGCCTCCTTGACATGTGTTTCCTGGACAGCAACCTCTTCAGCACCGGTTTCCTCGTGGTGGGCCTCCTCAGCACCTGTTCTCATGTCGCTGGCCTCTTCTGTACTTGTTTCCTCTCCTCGTCTTTGGAATCTTCATTGGATATTTTTGTTCCTTATCTCTGTCCTGGACCCCTCTTTCAGGGGGCTTCCCTGGCTTGAAGTTCCTGGTTTGTGTGTCAGGTACCGCACCTTTTAGGGGAGGGGGGCTACTGTCATGGTGTCCCTGTCTGCATCACCTCCTTCTCTACATGTGCTTGTCTAACTGAAGTCAGCTGTTCCTTATCTTTGTCCTCCCCCGTCCTCAGATGTTCATCATTTACTTGATTACCCTTCCCATCAAGAAAAATATACTGTTTTTCTTTTTCCTTATACATGCATTCCTTGTTTTTCCCTCGTCTTCTCTTTTTTACTTTAGTGTATGTATTTCTGTCTCATTATGCAAATGAGGAGGGCTGCCCTTCTTGGTTCAACTCCTCAACTATTGGTAAACAGCGAAGGAGCAGGATCCATGTGCAGATCTATTGTGCATGCCTACGCTTTTGGCTGTTTCTGGAGAACGCCTTGTTTGATAGGAAGAGAAGTCCTACCAGAGATGTTTCAGATGAAGAATTAAGTCATGTTGCTATCTTAGATGAAAGTAATACACTTAGTGATTATTTGTTGTTTCCCACAGATATTTTGAGTGAGAAGCTACTCCAGTTAGCTGCAGACATGGATAATGAAGCTGACCTGGAGGAAGTGGCTTATTGCACATGGATCCTGCTCCTTTCTGTGTATTGATCAAGGGGCAAACTCCGCCCGCAGAATGTGAAGCCAACGTGGAAGTGACAAAAATTGCAGTTCAGCCCTCATCCGCTGGGGGCTGGCTTAACCCTCCGCCCCCAGCCGCACAGCGCCACTCTCAGCTCCACCTCTTTGCCCATTTTTGGAGTTTCTGAGAGTGACGAGGCGACGAGTGACGTGAACAACATGGCGGCGGTGGGAACTGCCCAACTGGCCTCATTTTTGCTATTCAGAAACCTATGGGGGACGTACCGGAAGGTTAGTACATTGTTTTATACAGTCTATGGTATTGATCAATAGTAGAGGAGTTAGACCAAGGAGGTCAGCCCTCCTCATCTGCATAATGAGGAAGAAATGCATAAGGAAAAGTAAAAAAAAGACAGGGGAATGTAAAAACCATTAATCAAGAACACAATAGGCCTGATTTATCAAGGTCCTTAATTATAACCGCGATATCGCGTGCACCGCAAACATTTTGCGCTTGTGGGTTGTCTTTCATTTGCAGATCTAAAAATATTGCGTGAGCAATTCATAACAGGCCCAGGAAGCAGTATTCAAATGAGGAGTTTGCGTCCGCTATGAGCTGCGCCATGGTTAGAGAGAGGAGGAATAATGTGTTTAGATTCATAATGCATCTTAGGCTAAATAAAGGGTGGGAACAACATATTAATTATATGGCTGTTACTGAATTAATTAATATTAGGACAAAATGGTGTGAATTATATTTCTCTTCTGTCTGTAAGAAATTAATGCATGTGGTCATCTGCTGCTCTCTGCTCCATCGTAATCCAGTTTACTAAAGCTGCAGCATGTCCAGAACCAGGTTGGTATGATGTCCATATTGTACTATTGTTGAAATCTACCGCACTTTATCATGGCCTCTATTAAATAGACAATAGTCAAGCTGCAGTAGAAAAAATATATAATCTTGAAAATATGTAATCTGAAATGTATGAATTTTGTTTTTAAAATTTCATATGTATCCATTTTGCCATGTGGTATTGTACATGATTACTACATTTTATTAATTGGAACCCAACAAGATTAACCACTATGGAGGAAACTAATAAGGATCATAACTCACTGTGCATTCAGCGCGTCTTCACCAGGTGGAGACGGCAGTGAGTTATGATTTTTTGGGGGGGGGGAGTTAAATATATACATAACTGTCAGGTTTGTGGCCATTGGAGAGTTACTCATTATAATTATTAGGTTAAAATGTGTGTGAATGACATTTTTCGTTTGTTGATTACAAACTTACGTTTAATGTGGTGGCACAAAATTAAGATGCCTTTTAGAAGCGCGTTTTGCTTCAATTTACCGTTCAGCTTCATGTTTTAAGCTGATGTTGACAGAATTACACACAAAACGAGCACTGAAGAGTTGTTTCGTCAGCCCTCTTGCAAAAATTACTTTGTTGGGGGAATGATATGTACGGCCACCGCACTGTTTACATCGTATCACCCATTCATCAGGATCCTCCGGTACATTTCTTGCTGTCTGAAAGCAGCTGAAAAGCAATGTTCCGGTAAACTCTTGTTAAAGAGCTCATGGAATTGTCCAGAACATCTCTCTGAAAATGGCTTAGGTGACTTCTAAAGGCAGTTGTTTATGCTTAATTTTACCTGGGGGTATTTGAGTAAATAGGATCACTATATACCTTCGGCTGTTATTTCTAAAGTAACTTTTGAAAAGCATGGATCATTTTCCCTCTTTTTCACAATTAGGCAAGACATTGTGTTGCTCTGTGACATAAATCCCTAATGAAGTACAATAAAGTCTGTTCCTGTTGAATGTGAAAAAAAATCAAGGGCAGGTTAGAGGTATAATGCACATGCGTGTTTAAATTCATGGATATCTTTTTTGTTTGTTTGGTTGGTTGTTTTTGTCAGATGATTCAAGAAATGGCAAGTGAAAACAAAGGAGCTACACCAGATATGGGAGACCTCAGTGATGTAAGCCCAGCAATCTGTCAACTTTCACAATGTGATCCAGAAACATAAGTTTGAATGTGCTTAATGAGATGTATCGATTTTCTTCTCTTACAGTCTGACTGACTCTTGAAGACATGTGTTGGAGACAGATTTTCCTACACATTCTGGATTTTAAACACTATACTAATGCTTGTTCAATTTATTGGGAAATTAAAGTGATTGTGTTACATTCTGTTAATATAAATAAATTTCACATGTGTTTGTATATTTGTGGGTATTGTAATGTTTGGATACTCACTCTTATTTAAAAAGATTAACAGGCAACTGATAAATTAAGTAGATACACACAGATACAAACCCTGCATCCGAAAGCACTGAATGTTAGCCTCTAAGCACTAACACTAGCAACTAATCCTTAAGCTTTCATGGGGTCAACAGTGAGAACACTATGGCTAGTAGTCTAGGGAGCCATTCGCGAATGTGCCCATTTAGAACAGCCTTTCTACCCGACGTCATTACGCGACGTAAACTCACATGAATGACTCATATCAAAATAAACCTTTGGGGGAGGATCCAAGATGGCGGAATGAGAGGTCTAACTTTTGCGGGCTCTGAACATTACTTGTCATTTAGTTCCCAGACTCCAAAATTTTAGGATGCAACAAACATTATTTTCATTGGAAGTATTGTTTTAGTACCTTTGGAGTTATTATCACTCGCACTGAAGTTTTTTTTTTTTTTTTTTTGTTTGAGTAGTCTTGTGAAGATGGCTGATCACAACTATAATCTGTTAGCCCTGCACGAAGCGTGTGACGAAAGTGATCTGGAAGGCATTGATGTAACAAGCCCAAAATCTTCCAATCCTACAGACACGCCAATTAAAAGCCCGCTCCCAAAAAGGTTGAGATCCGTGGAAGAAGGTGAAACTAGTATGGCTATTCTCAATGCCTTACAATTGCTAACCAAAAAAGTTGCTGAAAGGCTTTGATAAGCGAATTGAAGCTAACAAGGACGGCATCTCTGAGAACAAGGAAAAATCTCCGTACTGCAGAAGAAGGTTGCCGAACTAAGGAGAGTGAACAGCTCTCTCAAGCTCTCTCCCACAAGGAACAAGTTTGTTACAAACGAAGATGGAATCTGAGAATGATTGGTCTTCAAGAAAAAGATGGAGAGGACGCAAGAGAATTGGTGATTGGAATTTTAACCAGAGTGGTTGTGCTATCTGTTGATCGTCTACGAGACACAGTGGATGTTCACTGTTTGAGGATCAAGAGAAGTGATGGCACGCCAAGATCCATCATCATTCAGTTTGGAATGAGAAATGTACGTGATGATGTGTGGAGAAAGTCCAAGGACGCGAGAATATGCAAAGAATTGCATATTCGGTTCAAGGAGGACTTTTCCAAAGAAGATAGGGAGGCTCGAGCAAAGTTATGGCCACTGGTTCAAGAGGCTCGGAAGAGGGGGAAGCGAGCGTTCCTTAAAGAAGGCTACGCATTGATCGATAATCGACCCTGAATGACTGATTTAATGCTTTTCAATCTGAGGTAATGTTTTAATTCACGACAAAAGTATTTTTTTTGTTGTTGCATCTTCTTTATTGTTGACTAGTTAAAGGAACACATCCTCCTTGTTCCTGTGCATCGTCCTTGTTTATTTTTTAACACGCATTTTGTTTAATGGCGTTATTTTTTTCTTTGAATCGTAGGGGGCTAAAAAACAATTTAAACCGTAAGGCTATTTTTCTTTATTGCAAGGAGCAAAACACGAACTGTATTTTTTTTACAGGAGACTCACTCTCAGGAAGATGCTGTTAAATTTTGGAAGAATCAATGGGGGGATTTTGTTTTTTTAAGTCATGGTACTTCCCATTCTGCAGGTGTCATGGTTCTGTTTAATAGGCTGCCTTGTAATGTTATATGCCTCCTAAGTCATTGAAAGGGTCATTGGCTTATGGTAGTAATTGAACAAGGAGGTGTAAATTTAATTTTGCTGTGTATCTATGGATATGACCAAAAATCACTGAATAGGGAATTGCTTGTTTTTCTAAAAGAGTCTGTTAAAAAGTGGAGAATCACCTATACTGTTGCTAGAATTATTTTGGGAGGGGATTTTAATTTGGCTCATGATCTTTGGTTAGATCGTTCTCCTTCAAAAGCTAAATGTCACTGTTTTGAGGAAGTTATTTCAGATTTGATATCAGAATTATTAGAGATGGAGTAATCCTCATAAATTACAATTTACTTGGTTCAGTTCTTCTAATAAGGCCCAATGCTCAAGGCTTGACTACTGGTTGATATCTAATAATCTAATTAACGTTTCAAAATGTGACATTTCATTTTCTCCCTTAACCGACCATTGTGCAGTTTTGCTATCCTTTTCATTCCTTAAATCAGGTTGTGAGCGTAGTGTCATTTGGAAGTTTAATAACAGTCTTCTTGAAAATGTGGGTTTTTGTGAAAAGGCTAAAGAAACTTTAAAAGATATTAACGCAATGGAAATGTCACCCTTGAGCAAATGGGAATAGTTTAAATTCAGTGTTAGATTAGCAATTGAGACTGATAAGCAAATTAACTAATTTAAAGGTATGGAACGGCTTGAATTGATAAAACTGACTTAACTATAGATGAACAGATTCAACTAAATAATCTACAAGCAAAATTTGACAATTTATATTTGGAGAAGGCCAAGGGAGCTTTCATTCGCTCTCGAGCCCGATGGTTAGAAGAAGTAAAAAGATTCAGAAGTTGTCAATCAATGGCTTAATTATTGAAGATAATGATCAGATTAACGAAGAAATTAGAACTTTTTATTGCAATTTGTATAATTCTAAATTCTCCAGTGCCGAGTCTTCACTTTTTTTCACAAATTTAAAAGAGCTAAGAAAAGAGGATATACAACAGGATTTCAAATCATATTTGGATGAGCCCCTTAAAATAGAAGAACTCGACAATGCCATTTCTAAAATGTCAAAGGGTAAATCTCTGGGTCTAGATGGATCTAAAAGATATACAGATTTTAGCAAACCATTGCTAGTTCCATAATTTCTATGGTAAAGACTGTCTCAAAATTAGATGGCCTGTTTCTCCAAAAATTAAAGAAACTCATTTCAAAATAATACAAAATATTTATCCAGTTGCAGAGTTTCTTAAAAAGCGATTTAAATTTGAGGTGGACGCTTGTGCTTTTTGCGGAAAATCCGAAGAAACAGTGGAACATTTATTTGTTTTTGTCCGGTTACCAAAGATTTTTGGAAATATATTAAGAATTGGTTGTCTCTAAAAACAGATGGTGTTCCTTTTTTTAATTCTGTTGATATTCTGTATTTTGTGGAAAATTTGGATGTGTCCGTATCGGACATGATAAATGTTATCATTCTTCTGTGTAAATACCATATTCACTGCAGTAAATGGAAAAATTCTAAGCCGTAATTTAATGATCCGTTTTCTCTACTCGAGATGTTTCTGCGTCTAAAGGAATCGTTGTTGAAAAACGGGGTAAAAGACACTCAACCGCGGTCTTCTGGCTGAAACTGGCTGCAGCCTACATTAGCTTCAGTTAGCTCCCGACTAGCTTCTGACTAGCTTGTAGCTACGTCGGCTCGGAGCATTAACCCTCCGCCCCCAGCCTCACAGCGCCACTCTCAGCTCCACCTCTTTGCCCATTTTTGGAGTTTCTGAGAGTTATGAGGCGAGTGACGTGACCAACAGTACATCATATTATCATCCTCTTTTTGCAAAGAGGATGATAATATGCCGACCTTTTCCTTCCATGGTTTTTCCCATCCTGTGCAACACATCAACAGTGTCCTCAATTTTCTCCTGCATTTCTGGCATGATTCTACCCAGGATTTTGACAACATCTTCTCTCACATTTTCGTTATTTTTTCTTTCCTTTTCTTTTGTACCTTTCTGATTCCAACAGACGACTCTTTATGTCTTCATTTTCTTTTTTGAGTATTTCCATCTCTTTCTCCAGCCCTTTAACTTTAACTTTGCATTCTTTAAGATCTTCTGAGTTGAGTTGCACCGTTTTAGCAATAGATGTTAGCATGTGCTATGCTGCTGCATTTGTGAGTGCATGTCCTCCATTCGGTCATCTAAACGTTTACCGAGCGAGTCAATGACTTTTAGAATAGCATCAAACTGCATCTCATTTAAAGGTTCTTCAGTCGTACCTTTCGTCTTCTTTTCATTCATGGTCTTTTCCGGCATTTCTTTGCATTGCTTGGTTGTGCTAGCAACATCCATGGTAGAAGCATAGCTATGTTCATCCTCCTTCTCCGGATGTGGAAAAAGAGACTTTGCATGCTGTGGTTTCTTTGGCTTCATCATTTTGTAGGTATATGAGCAAGGACAACGGGTTCTACGGAGTTTAACGGTTAATATCAAACATTTATCAAGGGCTATGGTATCCGAGCTCGTTAGCACGTCCTAGCAGAACGCCATCTTCCCGGAACCTCACTTTCCCTAACTGGAAGCCCAATTTGGATGCATTTTATCATGGCGGACGCTGACGCACATGCGGTTTGGCTTGGCTATGTGCACAATATGGCGGCCACTAAATTCCGGTCGAAGTGTGTGATGGAAGGGACTTCCAGTCGCTTCCCAGTCCTGTCAATCAATCTGGTTTGTTGTCAGAGAAAGCTAGCGAACAGAGGAAAAATGAGTTTGTTCGGTGTCCAGAAAAGGAGATTCGCCTATCAATGGGTTGGAGGATCGTCACTACACTGCTGTGTTCCTAAATGTACATGTTCTTCACGGTACAATTCTTGCCTTAGCGTCCACTGCTTCCCTGCTGACAATGCCACACGTCAGCTCTGGCTAGCTTAAATCCGGAGGGATAACTTCACTCCAATTAAGGACACACTGGTGTGTAGCCAGAATTTTCTACCCGGAGATATTGTTATTACGCCTCGGGGAAAGAGGCTGCTTAAAAAGAGGGCTGTTCCTGTTCTTTTTGAGTGGAACAACTACGAATTGCCTGAGCTAAGACCCGGTGTGTTGGAACGTAGGCCACGACCGGCGGAGAGCTTTGCTGCTGCAGGTCCAACTGAGGACTCATCGGGGTCGGAGATGGAGGTGGTGGCTCCCGACCACGATTATTGTCTTTCAACGGCAACTGCGATAATGGCCAACGAGCTGCAAATGGAAAACGAGTCCCTCCGAAGACAGTTTGAGCTGGTGCGGGTTCAAATAGAGAGACTGCAGCTGCGAACGCGTTTCTGTCTGGAGCGCTTTGCTGGCTCAGATGACCAGATTCGCCATTATACCAGGTAAGTTTGTATTATAAACAGTGTTGGGCTTCTTACATTAAAAGTAATTAATTATGGTAGAAATTACCTTTGCAAAAAATAGTAATTCAGTTACCACACTGTATAAGTAATTAGTTATTCAGCAAATTACGTGTGACGTTATTTCTATGTTCTATAAGCAGTTATAGAACATATAAGACAGACAAATGTAAGTAAATTTAAATAAAAAATCTGTCTATTAAGTTAAGCCAATCTCTATCTCTAATATTGCACAGTAAACAGCACTATCCATAGATGTATCTATTTTAAAAAGGCTACAAAAAGTGACAAGGTTGCAAAAACATGATAAAAAACAAAGAAAAAAAATTGTAGTTATCACTTTTGCAAGTCTTAGCAGGGGGTAAAAGGTTAACCACAGAGGACTGCCTACTCATTATGTTTGGTCTTCGTTTTGTCTAAATATGTATTATTATTTTTTACAGATTTGCCTTACAGACATTTCCAATATTTTTGGAAGATGATTGAGTCTGCATCCAAGACCAAGATGATCCGGGTCACCAACACCAAGGCTTCTGCTGCTGACTCGGTAAGGTTTCACACATCCACGGTATGATTCTTTTATTTTAATAAATCAGTGTATGACAGTCAAATTTAACAGACTGGCTAGCCCTATCTTAGCGTAGCCATGGTTTATTCCAGTAAAGTTGCAGTTACTTTCTCGTTTACACCTACTAGCCTAATGCAGGAGGATGTCTTAAATATTTATACACATTTCCGTTTCTTGGTTTGACACGTGCATATAAAACAGTGTCCATAACAGAGCTGATAAGTTATGATGGCAGATTCTTTTTTTGGGGTAAATATTTAATCTAAGGCAATTGTAAACAGTGGCTTTTCTTTTACAGAAACGTCCTCCTATTGATGAGCTGCTCCTGTTCCTGATGTATTTGTCACTGGGCCTGTCTCTTCAGGATCTAGCCGAAAGGTTTGACATTTATCGGACAATGGTAAGCAGGATCATTATCATGAGGGCCAACTTCCTGTACCATCTGTTTGGAAGCCAACGCCTTTGGTTGCCACGTGAGGTAGTGCGTGCTCGCCTTCCACCAGAGTTTGCTGCATTCCCTGACACAAGTAGTACTTGATTGTACGGAGATGTACTGCCAGACGCTTTCGGATCTTCTCTTGCAGAGTGAGGTGTTTTCATCGTACAAGTCCCACTCTACACTCAAGGCCATGATCGGTATGGCACCCCACGGAGCTCTCACATTTGTGTCATCCTTGTATGCAGGATCCATGAGCGATCGTGAGATCTTCAAACAGTCAGGCATTGTCCATGTGCTACAGCCAGATATGGCCACAATGGTTGACAAGGGATTTCTAATTGACAATTTGGTTCCCTGCAAAGTGTACCGACCTGCCTTCCTTTTAGGGAAAAAACAGATGAGCCCTGATGATGTTCTGCATACTCAGTCAATTGCACGCTTGAGGGTGCAGCCAAAAGTATTTGGGCTCCTCAAAGGATGCATTGAAAAAGGGGGTAGAAAGAAAAGCATATCGTTTTTCTTAACTCCCGCAGGTGGCAGCATTGCGAAACAATAGCACCCTTTTTTTTTGAAGACATAAAAGTGGAATATTCTAGTTTTATAAAAATGATTCCTGACCAAAAAATAATATTGTTTTATAGTCAGATTTAGAATGTATATATAAAAATAAACAACGTGCTAGATATGCAAAAAGCTTTGCTACATATTGGTTAAAAAAATCTACAAGTCAAAATAGGTTTAAACTGAAGCATATTTGATTATTTCTCTTGTGCTGTTGTTGTGTTAAGCTATATTGCATATGGTTCAGTTGCTCTTATTAATATATATTTTTGATTATAATGGGAAAGAACAAACTTAACAAACAAATCCGTTTGTGAGGCTGAAGGATGCTGTATCAACTCTGCAGTGGTCGGGTGTAACATACATGGACAAGAAAATGAGCAAGGATGGCTGCTGGACTACTTTGTGGCATGGTGCCTGAAGGATTTAGCTCAAAAGCTATTTTGATCATGGGAGAAAAAAAGAAAAGGTAGACACCTAGGAGTTTAATGCAAAACAGAAGCCACCTACAAGAAGGCACAGAGAACTGTTCTATCTATCTATCTATCTATCTATCTATCTATCTATCTATCTATCTATCTATCTATCTATCTATCTATCTATCTATCTATCTATCTATCTATGTTTGATCAATCTATGTTTGATCAATCTATGTTTGATCAATCTATGTTTGATCAATCTATGTTTGATCAATCTATGTTTGATCAATCTATGTTTGATCAATCTATGTTTGATCAATCTATGTTTGATCAATCTATGTTTGATCAATCTATGTTTGATCCAATCTATGTTTGATCAATCTATGTTTGATCAATCTATGTTTATCAATCTATGTTTGATCAATCTATGTTTGATCAATCTATGTTTGATCAATCTATGTTTGATCAATCTATGTTTGATCAATCTATGTTTGATGAATCTATGTTTGATGAATCTATGTTTGATGAATCTATGTTTGATGAATCTATGTTTGATCAATCTATGTTTGATGAATCTATGTTTGATCAATCTATGTTTGATCAATCTATGTTTGATCAATCTATGTTTGATCAATCTATGTTTGATCAATCTATGTTTGATCAATCTATCTATCATAGTTTGATCAATCTATCTATCATAGTTTGTTTTAACAAAATGGAAAGGGGAAGAGTGATATGAACCAATCCCTTTATAAGAGCTCCACGAAAGGGGAAAAGTCGAAGCTGCAAAATTGGTACCACATCACTACCCGTACTAAACTGACAGCTGTGACTTGCATAAGTTCAAACCAAACGAACCTGGAACTTTTTTCTAGGCTCCGGTTTCATCTCTTAAAACCGCACAGAATGACTTTCAAGTGCCAAAGAGACTGTTATATGAAAGAGGTATGACTCTCTATAAAGATGACAGTGAAGTAATCATTCCAGAAGCGTCACCTTTATTTCCTGCTAGAGCTGTTAGCATGACTGCTAAGCCACTGAAGCTAACGTCACCCTTTATAATAATAATAATAAAATCACCTTTGATTTGAAGGAGGCGGAAATTAAAGTATTTTTTCTACACAGAGTTTCTGTGTTTGTAATTATTATGCATTACATTTACTAGCAATGTTTCTTTTGAATGCAGTAAACCTGTCATTTAAAATTATTGCTAGCTGACTCATTTCCATTCATCTGCTTTCAGTTTGCTACTTTTGTAGTATCCTGCTGTCCCGCGGAGCTAAAACAGGAGGCGAATGGAAAGAAAGGAACCCTGAAAGGCTTTAATGTCGTTCTCCAAGACACAATCTTATTCCCTGAAGGAGGTGGCCAAGTAAGCGTGTTCGCCATTAAGCTTGTTCAGAAGTAGAATGTTTGCGAAAATATCCTATCCAAGTAAAAGTACTACTATTGTGATGACATTTTACTCAAGTACAAGTAAAAAAAATTACCAGTCTAAAAATTTAATAAAGTAAAAGTTAAAATATCTATTTATTATGTAGACAGAGTAAAAACTATTCAGTTGCTTTTTTTCGACAGCGGTAACAGTCTCCTGGATTGTGAAGGTATGGACAATGAGACATCAATCTCAAAGCAGTTGCAAATTAACTACAAATCTATAAGTAAAAATTGGTCACACTAACAGTCGAAACGGCTGTGACTTTCCCCAAATGCCCCAAAAGAAGTCAAGTGTCGGGTTACAATGTTTGTAAAATAAAACGTAAACATTTTTTATGATGAAACTGAAACCTGTCAGATATTAGAACACGTTAAATAAAAGTAAAACTTTTCAAACAAACTAGCAGTTGCTAAAAAAAAAAATAGTTTTCATTCTTTCAACATTTTCCTGCCCTAATGTACTTCTAGATTACAGTTCTTTTAGAGCCTTGGAGTGTTACTCTCTGAACCTCCTGTTAATTTTGAGCAGCAGTAGATTTTTAAAGTTAGTAGAGTTCACCCTAGCTTGCTTTGCAGCATTTTATTTATTGGATAATGGACTTTCAACATCTTAATTTATCTAGAGCATGTTTTTTTTTAAATTCTGTATATTCCAAATCACTCTAAAATTACCAACAAATCACAGAGCATGAGCAAATATGTTGTATGTATAACCCGACTTTGTAATTATTAACAAAAACTCCCCACCCCACACCCAGAACAGAATGTAGGTCTGTAAAAAAGATGTCTACTCGTGTCATTCATTGATCTTTATGATTAACTTGAGAACGGCTTTTATGAAACTATGAATTGACCATGACTGGTTTAACTTTCCTCTAAATGCTTGCACAGGATTTATGTGGATTTTTTTTTATAGCTGCTACCTCGGTCTTGCCAAATAATGGTTTCCTTTCTTGAACTCAATTCGAAGTGGTCACTTAAATATTGCGAGGGGTAAAATTTTTTTTCTTTGTATTTTACTTTATTCAACGACGTCTCTTTGTTTGCTTGATCCATACCAATGTCAAGTGCTTCCATCTTCATCCTCATTAGCGGCTGTTCTATCCATCATGCACTGTAGTATTTGCAAGGAACAATATTTTTAATCAAGATTTTTCTTAAAATTATTAACTGAACATTAATCAAAGTACAATACTTGATAAAAATCATACTGAAGTAAAAGTAAAATTTCAGACCTTTAAAACGACTTTAAAAAGTACAATTATGCAAGAAACCTACTCAAATACAGTATTGCAAGTTAATATAAGCTCTGAGCTTATTCCTTCATTAAAAGTCTGCGTGTAACACTTTTCTTTATGATTACCCACAGCCAGATGACCATGGCACAATTGGAGAGGTTCCAGTTTTAAGAGTGACCAGAAAAGGACTTGATGCCTTACACTTTGTGACCTCACCTCTGGAGGTGGGTCAGGAGGTGTGTGTGAAGGTAGACTGGGAAAGGAGATTTGATCACATGCAGCAGCACTCAGGTCAGGAGGGAGTGGAATTTTCTAAGTACTAAATGCAATTTTTGTGCCTTATAAATATGTAATTATCAATAATACTTAAGAACTTTGACTTAATACATAGATACTACCCAATAAAAAGACTAGATTTGGTGTTTCCTTCCTAATGTATGCCACAGATGCTCTTTTTGTCATTGTGAAGGTGAAAGTTTAAACATTTAACCACTATTGAAAATCAAAAACTTGAAACAGACTTCTTCAAAAATGTTGTTTAAGAAGAAAACCCCTTCACATTTTTGTTTGTTTACAATATTGCATTTTGTCACATGTTAACAAACATGTCATTTTTTATTTTATTTGGCCTTTTATACAGTCTTGTAGCCTATGCTTGTTAACTGAGAAAAGAAAAGCTGACATCAGATAAAAAACTTTATTTCATCATTCATGTGAGACACTGTTGTGAGCGGCGCTCCTTCTGTTCAGTTTCCAGCTGTTCTGCTGAAAAACACAGCGGCTGAAACATTTTAACACATTAATACAGTCAGAGGTCCAGTCTGCTTATCAATACGTTTCGAGAACGGCACAGACAAGAGCAGCTAAGTGGTGTCCTTCGGCTCAGTAACATCTCCAGTGGCTAACGGTGTGTCCACACCAAACGCGATATAAGCGACTAGCAAGGCCGGATTAACCATATGGGCAACTGGGCAATTGCCCAGGGGCCCACGACCTCTAAAGGGCCCAGGGCAGCAAGGACACAAGCAAAGTACTGTATCTGGTAATCTCCCGCTATATATTAAACAAACTGTCCACGCTGGCTTTTGCGCTGCAAAGAGAGACATTGTCCTGCGTATTATTTCAAACGTGAGTTGGGAGCGTTGGAGAATCCGTATGCGAACTAACTAATGAACAGAGGCCCTCTTAGACCCTCTTCTCATTGGTCAGTCCGTATGAGGTGGGTCAAAGTTTACGCTGAGCGGGTTACGTTACGTCAAGCGTTGCTACTACAGGAGACAAAAAAGACATGGAGAAGCTAAGCGGGAGCGCGAAGCGGAAATTAAAAAAGGAAAAGGACATAAGAAATGCAAAAAATTTAAAGTATATACCTAAAATAGGTCATTTCTTCACTCCTATTAATGTTACAGATAGTTCTGTTAAGTCAGCTTCCGTCAACGACGAGGACCACTCAGCTAGCCAGGATTCCTCTATATGGCCAGCGCCAGCTTACGTTTACAGCCCGGAGAGCGAGGAGCCAGCAGGAACGTCAAGCAACAAACCCGAGGCAGGGAGTCTGATCGTTGAGGGAAGCGGTGATGGCGGGTCTCCAGTCTCACCGCCACCTGAGCCGTTTGTCGAGTCTGGGAGCAGCCCCTGCATCTCAACGCCTCTACTCCCAAGGGATCCTGCACTGTGGGGGGCCCTTACGGAGCGGCTCCGCGAAGACGCGATTTGCCGAGGGCCTGCAGCTTTCCAGAACCGGGCCGCCAAGTATCCTGCATCGCTAAGGGAGTCCGGACTTGGAAGTAGGACACGCTCCCTCACCAACGATTTGCTTCACTGCCGGCTCCCAAACAATCAAATTGTGCCAAGGGAATGGCTTCTTTACTCTCCGTCAACTGGATCAGTTTATTGCTATGCCTGTAAACTTCTGTCACCCCAAAAGCACGCATTTATCAGCGGATTCTGCGATTGGAAACATCCAGAGAGGATTAGTGATCACGAAAAGAGTGCAGAACATAAACAAAACATGCTGTCTTTATTGCACAGATCTAAATATGAGTGAAGAGTGGACGCTTCTCTAACCCGACAGCGTGACGCAGAACAGCAGTACTGGAAGGAAGTCCTCAGACGTGTTGTGGCTGTTATTACATTTTTGGGAGCGAGAGGACTGCCATATCGAGGTGACAATGAACTGTTGGGCTCTGCGCACAATGGGAACTATTTGGGACTGCTTGAACTGATAGCGGAGTTTGACCCCTTTTTAAAGGAGCACCTTGAGAAACATGGCAATAAGGGTAGAGGTAAGCCATCTTACTTGTCATCAACTGTGTGCGAGGAATTTATTTCATTAATGGGTAAAAAAACTAAGCAAGTGATTGCAGAGGAAATCAAACGTGCAAAATATTTCTCTGTAATTGTTGATTCAACACCAGATTTAGCACATGTAGATCAGCTCACATTTGTTTTTCGTTTTGTCAGTGCGGATGGCAGAGTAGTGGAAAGATTCCTGGGGTTTGAGCCGATCCACAGCCACACAGGTGTCAGTCTAGCTGAATCTGTGATTGAAATGGTGCGATGCTTGGGGTTAGACTTGTCAAACTGTCGTTGCCAAAGTTACGATAATGCTAGCAACATGGCTGGCAAATACAGCGGGCTCCAGGCGCACTTGAAAAAACAAAACCCGCTAATTCATTATACTCCGTGTGCTGCCCATTCTCTGGACCTCGTTGGTGTTAACTGCGTTGATAATTGCTGTGAGGAGGTTAACTCTTTTTTTGAACTGCTACAGTCTCTGTATAGATTTTGTAGTGCATCAACACATCGCTGGAATACAGTGTTCAATGATAGTGAACATAACGTTAAATACACTTTTAAATCCCTCAGCACCACCCGATGGAATTGCAGAGCAGACTCCACAAAAGCTCTCAAAGAAAATTACACAGCAATTAGAGATATATTAGCCAAAATATCATTAGACTGTGATGAGAAAACACAAACCAAACTCGAAGCTGCTGCATTGGTCACAAAACTTGATAAACTGGAGACCGTAATAATGACTATGCTGTGGGACCAGGTACTGCATAGATTTAAGGCAACAAGTGACCGACTCCAAAAGAGTGATATGGATTTAGCTACTGCTCTTGGACTTTTGCGCTCACTGCTTTCATATGTTGGCACTTTGAGAGAACAGTTTTCAGAGCTCGAAGAATCAGCGCGTGCGGTCAGTGTGACACAAAACTACCAGTTTGACATTCAACGTGTGAGAAAAAGAAAGAGATTTGCAGATGAGTCTGCTGATGACAGTGAAGTAGCCTTAAATGACAGCAGTCTGAAATTTAAAGTTGAAACATATTACGTCATCATTGACAGACTTTATTCATGCCTATCCAAGCGCATAGAAGCCTACACCCATGTGTGTGACCTCTTTGGGATTTTATTTGAGAGGGACTGTGATGATTGTGATGTGCGTGTAAAAGCTGCTAAACTGAGCTCCACTTATCCAACAGATCTGGATAGTTCCTTGTCAGATGAACTTATTCAGTTCAAGCACTTTGTGCAGCATGATGCTTCACCTGTACAGCTGCTACAAGCTCTTGACAGACATGGACTTAAGACAACATTTCCGAATGTTTATGTTGCACTAAGACTGTTTTTAACCTTACCTGTGTCTAACTGTGAGGGTGAGAGGTCATTTTCTGTTTTAAAACGGGTTAAAAATGAGCTGAGGACCACTATGTCACAGACACGGCTCTCTGCACTTTCTCTCTTAGCCATTGAACATGAACTTGTTAGTGGCCTTGATTTTGAAGATATCATACATCAGTTTGCACAGTCAAAGTCCAGAAAAAAGACAATATAAGATGCCAAATTAAAGCATGCACTTCCTCATTGTTTAGGATTAAAATTGTGTGTTTTGACAGGTTTTGCAGTATTTATTTTTATATAGTCTTCTAGAGAGAAATTGTGTCAGAATTTTCCTTGAGGTCCCAGCTTTATAAAAATGCTGCAAATTGTTGTGGAGGGATAAATGGCAGATTTCAAATGTTTGTGTTGGACTAATAACTTGATTGCCTTGTTGAATTGTAAGGAGACAGGATCACCCTGTAAGGGTGATTTCTGCTTAAAATGATCTGAGGACCAAAATGTTTCTTGATTCTGTGGTTTTCTGTGATAAATCTATCAATTCATTACATTTCTGTTGGGAATGAGTGTTGTTAAATAAACAATTGTTTGAAAGTGGTTGCCTTTTAATTCTTTTTTTAATGAAGGATACTTCTCTCCTTAAAGTAGTGGATCAATTTTACCAGATTGTAACATATGCTGATGTATTTTGTTTTCATAGCATAATATGTGACTGAATATCTTTCATAGGAGAGATTGTAGTGCATTTGTAGTTCTATGAGCATTATATTGATGCATCAAAATACACCTGATGACAGTTAGAATTTGAAGTATTGAGTGTAAATTACAGTAATATATTCTTTATATATCCATATTATGGTGATCCTGGGGTCGTGATGATGGGGCCCTTGAATATTGTGCCCAGGGTACGACAAAGTGTTAATCTGGCCCTGGCGACTAGAGCTTCAGGTTTACATGTAAAATCAATGGTGGAGCGCGATTAAGCTCGACTTGGGGTCCCACAACACTTCAGAAGCAGATTTGCGTCGCAAAACAGGTTTTCTGCCTGATTTGCGCGAACAATTCGCGCTACAGATGCGATGGAAAATTCGCGCTGCACTTTATGTAGTGCGTTTTGTGCATTCGCGTTCATATTGTCTACCGACAAACTGAACTGCAGCGTCAAGTCGTGCTGCGACAACCAATCAAGGGACAGAGTGTCAGTGATTCTGTGACTGCCATGGAATCACAGCCTCAGCAGGACATGGAGGAATTACTGATTAACACACTAGCTAATTACCTTAAGCTACATGACACAAGCTGTTTTCAATACAGAGACAGGAAAAATAAATTAAAGCTGCAGGCGGCGTCTAGCGGCCCTCGCAGCTTAGCGCAGCTCTGGCTTGTGCTGCGACCGAGACACTCATGCATCACCACCTTAACACCATTTCCATAAATATGTGTTTAGGGCCGGATCAATGTCCATGTTCTTTGATTTGGTGCACATCAGACAATGCATATTAGAGCCAAACGTATTTTTATGGCATGACTGACGCCAACGTTTTTCGTGATGAAACCACAGACAAACACTCTTTCCAAAACTGTCAGCACTGGATAAGAACCTAACTGCACTTGTTTTCAGGAAAAATAAATAAATATTATAAATAGGTTAAATTATTTAAACAGGAATGCTCTTAAGAGGTTTGTGGGTGCGTCTTAAAAGAGCCGTTGTTGCTGTAAAAGCACCTCTCGGCCTAGAAGTGAGCCTTGAACGGTCTCCTCACCTGGTTTTCTGGTAGTAGCTCCCGCACCACGTCCCACGCTGCTCAAATATTATAAGCTTTTACGAACCGCAGAACTGCTCAGAAATGTAGTTGGTGTATCGGCAGGCGAAGCCTGGAACTTCCCGGCACAAACTGGCCGAGCAGGTCACGTTCTCCAGGCGGCGAGGAGCCGGTGTTTATGAGAGGGTGCTCGCTTACCAAACCCCCAGTGCAGCGATCCCAGCTCTACCGGAGGCAAGGCCCAACACGTAATCCACTCTGTCCTCCGTTAGATCGAAGACCATAGTCCATAATCCACCGCCAGCTGCACTCTAGCCCAAGCTCTGCTGAAGGCCAGGCCGAACACTCTGTCCTCCGTCAGCTCAGTCCTTCATCCACCGGCATCTGCACTCTGGCTCCAGCTCTGCTGAAGGCCAGGTCACGCGTGAAAATGCCATATTTTGATCCAGTTTGCTTTGTACAAGCTTCAAGGTGCGAATGTGCACGCGTACAGCTAGGCACGTGTCACGCTTTTTTGGTCACTTTATCACGTTTGGTGTGGACACACCGTAATAGCAACCACTGACTCTCCACACAGTTTTTGACGCAGAATAGTTTCCGGGTCACGTAGATCCCATCAAAATATTAAAAACTAATTCTGTCATGCAGCCTGTTTTTCCGTTTTATATATATGATCCCAGACAAAAATTAAAAACATGAAAAGCAAGACATTTTTCTTATTTTTGCTTCCTATGTAAAAGCAAATAATCATATTTTCATTTTTTGATTTGTTTTACAATCAAAAATAGAAAATATGAATGATGCAAAGATTAAAGGTGCGTGTACTTTTTGGTAATTAAAATTTTGCTTTGAAAACAAACCAAAAACAGATTTATTTTGAATCCGTGTTTGGTTCGTTCTTTGATTTTTCTGTTTCAAAATAAAATCAGAAAAAAACAAATAATCAGTTTTTTTGTTGTTGTTTTGCTTTAAAACTACATCTGAAAAACATAAAGTAGAGATAGGGAAAAAAAGCTAAAATTTTCCTTATTTGCAGGTTAAAACAAATAAGCTTAGTCCCATTCGGCAGAACAAGGGCCTGTTCCAGAAAGCATGGTTAATTCACCATATTTATAAACTCTGAAGTCTCCATTTATCAACCAAAAACCTGCTTAGCCTGAGTATGTCGGTTCCTGAATACCAGGTAAATATCAGGGTCAATCAACCTACTACTGGAACACCCTGAAACATAAATCCTGCATTCCATTTGTATTGGGTATACGGGCGTCTGAGTCGCTGTACAAGAGAACATGATGTTATTCCCCACCCAAAGCGTTCCAGTTTTTCTCACTACACTCCGAGTCGGAAACAACATGGATGCTTTGAGGGCAGCAGCTGTCGAGGGGCAGGCTAGTCATTTTTATTCTATTGAATATAATAAGGTGATTAAAAATATCCCACGGGCTCTGATCCACGTAGTCAAGAAATCCATTTCAAATCTTTAAATAATATTTACACATCGAACCACTTTATTCAAACTAGATTCAATTTCAATGTTGAAAAATGTTACCTATGCAAACAAGAGGATGAATCAACTAAACATCTCTTCTATGAATGTGGTAAAATTATGGATCTTTGGAAATCACTTCAGGAGTGGCTTAAATCTAAAAATAAAAGACAAAAAAGTATTTATTATTGTTCTTAGCGAGATAGCATCTTCAGCAGACCAACATGAAAAACAAAGCTGTACATTGTATTGCATGCACAGCAAGGCCGTGCAATGTATAAATTCGTCACCGGATTAAAGTGGAAATGTAGTCAAGTGTGTAAGAGCATTTAAAAAACGACATTAAAATGACATGAAATGACCAACATAGTATGAATACAAAGAAAATACATCTCAACTACGGGCACAGCCATCTTTGTTTTCGAGCTGCACGCTCTACTCGGTCTACTACCAGAGATCTGAGTTGGAGCTCATAATTTCCGACCTAATGGGGGCATGTCTCTGAAATCTCGCAGTTGTCTCTTGTCATTTGACAGAGTCAGAAAGGTTAACTATAATGCAGCATTCACGAGTCATAAAGGAAACTGAAGAGAAAAAAGGACATAATACTTAAAAGAAGTGGAGTTGGAAGTACTAATGAGGAATTCAAGTCAATCATTCTGAAAAAAAAACAGTAAGGCTGCATCAGCAAAACAAAGAATATTGGCTTAGCAAAAAATAACTGTGTGGTGTTTAAAATCCAACTCACCCTAACTCATCCAACTAACCCTAACCCTAATCAACATTTTTTGCTGATAAACTGTATAAATGAGTGTCTAATAGCACTGTCTACATATCTCCATTATTTTTCGTTTAAAAAAAATAATAAAATAAAAATTCTACAAAAAAACATCAGTGGAGTGCCCTGTTCAGGTCAAAACTTTATTGATTTGAATAATTGAGCATTCTTACTGGCTCAGCTTTATTGCAGACAAGACAGCCTTTTTCCAGATGCCCCAAACAATCGGAAAGAGGCTACATCGGAGAATATGACTTTGCCCCAGTCCTCAGCAGTCCATTTACCATGCTTTCTGCAGAAGATGAATCTGTCCCTGATGTTTTTGCTTCTTTGGAGAGAAGCCTCACTGTGCGTGCAGATGCGCTCACACATGCCTGCTGCCATTCCTGAGTAAGCTCTGCACTGGTGGCACTCTGATCCCGCAGCTGAATCGTCTTTAGGAGACGATCCTGGTGCTTGCTGGACTTTCTTGGACGCCCTAAAGCCTTCTTAACAATTTTTCAATTTTCAATTCAATTCACTTTTATTTATATAGCGCCAATTCACAACAAATGTCATCTCAAGGCACTTTACAACAATAGTCATTTCAATACAATTACATAAACATTCCACTCAGTTAAAAATTTTCTATGTAAGGGAATCCCAGTAGATTGCGATGAATCATCGACGTGAGGTTGTGCCCGGATCATGCAGACTCCAACCACAGCAATTCCTCAGCCATCCATCATACTGAGCAAGCATGTAGCGACAGTGGAGAGGAAAAAACTCCCTTTTAACAGGAAGAAACCTCCGGAAGAACCTGGCTCAGTACAATTGGTCATCTGCCACAACCGTCTGGGGGTCATAGAAGACAGTAGAGTCAGCATGGAGGATGCTCGGTGACTTTGAGTATCATCTGGATCGATGTTCCCCATCCAGCAGGGGGCATTGTAGTTGAGCAGAGTACCAGACCATATGGAGCTTCTATAGGGAGAAAAATACTGAGAGAAAACTGGGTTAACAATCACAATAACAGCAGAAAAAAAAATCTGGAGAGTGGTAAAAGAAAAAGTAGAAGAGAGAAGAAAAGTGGTCAGTCTGTCCTCCAACACTCTAAACCTATAGCAGCATAACTACAAAAATAGCTCAGGATAACCTAAGCCACTAACTATAAGCTTATTCAAAAAGGAAGGTTTTAAGCCTAGTCTTGAAGACAAAGTATCTGCCTCACTGACTAAAACTGGGAGCTGGTTCCACAGGAGAGGAGCCTGATAACTAAAATATCTGCCTCCTAATCTACTTTTTGAAATCCTAGGAACTACCAGTAGACCTGCAGTCTGAGCACGAAGTGCTCAGACTGCAGGAACATATGGAACAATCAGATCTCTGATGTACGATGGAGCTTGATTATTAAGGGCTTTATAGGTAAGGAGGAGGATCTTAAACTCTATTCTGGATTTAACAGGGAGCCAATGGAGAGAAGCCAAAATAGGAGAAATGTGATCTCTCTTTTTGATATTCATCAGAACTCTTGCTGCAGCATTTTGGATCAACTGAAGGCTTTTAGTTGCATTTTGTGGACTTCCTGATAATAAGGAATTACAGTAGTCCAGACTCAAAGTAACAAATGCATGGACTAGTTTCTTTACATCACTCCTGGACAGGATGTTTATAATTTTAGCAATATTCCGAAGGTGAAAGAAATAAATCCTAGAAACCTGTTTGATATGAGATAAATGTCATGTCTTGGTCACAAATTACACAGAGGTTCTTTACATTATTACCAAAGGCCAAAATAATACCATCCAGATGAAGTGATTGATTTAGCAGTTTCCTTTTTAAAGGTTCTAGTCCAAAGACAACACCCGGGCCCCCAGCCCCAGACAGCGAGAGCCACCAATGCACGAGAGGGCAGAGGCATCGGTCACAGTCAGGGAGTGACGGAGGAGAAATATGCCCCCACAAGGTGCAGTTCCTGAGATGTGCCAGGCGAGAGGGAAGCCAAAGACCCAACCTGACCAAGATAGAAACCAACCCCTTGCCGGTAGTGAACTGGGGCATGTAAAGACCCCTAGCCTCTCTTCCCCCTGCTTGAATGTGATGTCTTTGCATCTTGTTCTAATGTGCACCTAAAACAGACAGGTGGGACATGGATGTGTGGCCAGACACTCCCATCCCCCACCCAGGGCCTTCAGTGTCTAAATGCAGTTAAGCAGTGGGCACCAGCTCCAAAGGTGAGGTTTATTGAAGGGTTCCCCCTCCGGAGCCAAATAGTGTGCCCCCCGCAAGGTCCCTACATGTGTGTGTCTCCTGTAAATGTTATACATGGGAGTGTCTTAAGTTGCACAGTAAAGTTAAGACCCAGTCTTCCACTGGATAGCGAAGTAGGAACTCCTTCCATGCACCCCAGTGACATGCCCACGTCCCAAGACCCTACATGAGTGGTACCATGATGTAGCAGGTGGAAAAAGGCATCTGGGGATGGGGAGGAAATCAATGGGGGACAGAATGCCTTCCCATGGAGCTAGCTCCCCCACTGACTCCGATGGGCACTCTTTCAACACTTTCCATCAGGGGAGAGAGGCCTTGGCATGTCCACTTCAGGGCCCACGGGTGCAGCACCCCCAAGCCCCATGAATCTCAAGGCTGTCCCCCCATCCCATCCCAGAGGGAGACCTAAGACCTAACCGACATTCGGACAGCTATCAAAACATGAGACACTAAATACCCACTGGATAACCAGGTTGAATTGTTTTAAATGGCAAGATCTGAGAGATATCAGCCGCCAATACTGTTTTCTTTCACATTGTGTTAATTTTATTTATCTCCGATTGTGAAGGATGTAAAGCTGAGTTTTTCTGGACACAATAACTAGGCTTCCTGAACAGATTAAAATAGAAGTATTATTATTAAACCGTTCTAATGTAAAGTATGACACATGATGGACAAAAAATATATTTCAGGTTATTGATCTTTGATGTCTGCTGTCTGATTCTTCTAAATTAATCTGCTGTAGCAGTTATTTAGGTGTTGTAGCAGTTATTTAGGTGTTGTGACCTATTAAGACATTGAGGGCTCAGTTGTGTAGACACCCTAAAATCTGAGTGAAATTAAGATGTGGCAGGCTAGTCCATTCTTTCAAAAACTCAATTTCTGCTACTCAAAATGCTTTTCAGTATCTTGTGTGGCCCCCACGAGCTTGTATGCATGCTTGACAACGCCGGGGCATGCTCCCAATGAGACGACGGATGGCGTCTTGTGGCATTTCCTTCCAGATCTGTGTGAGGGTATCTCTAAGCTGTTGTACAGTCTGAGGAGCAACCTGGCGGCGGCTAATAGACCAAAACATAATGTCCCACAGATGTTCTATTGGGTTTAAGTCAGGGCATCGTGAAGGCCATTCAATTGTTTCAATTCCTTCATCCTCCAGGTACTGCCTGCATACTCTTCCCACATGTCTTCCCACTTGTCGTGCATCAGGAGGAAACCAGGACCTAGTGCACCAGTGTAGGGTCTGACAATGGGTTCAAGGATTTCATCTCGATACCTTATGGGAGTCAGAGCACCATTTCCTAGGCAGTAGAGGTCTGTGCTACCCTCCATGGATATGTCTCCCCAGACCATCACTGACCCACCACCAAACCTGTCATGTTGAACGTCGTTGCAGGCAGAATAACGTTCTCCTTGTCTTCTCCAGACTCTTTCACGTCTATCACAGGTGCTCAGGGTGAACCTGCTCGCCTCTGTAAAAAGTACAGGGCGCCAGAGGCGGACTTGCTAACTCTGGTTTTCTTGAGCAAATGCCAGTCGAGCTCCATTGTGCTAGGCAGTGAGCACAGGGCCCACTACGGGACGTCGGGCTCTCAGGCCATCTTCATGAAGTCTGTTCCTGATTGTTTGGGTAGAGACATTCACACCAGTGGCACTCTGGAGGTCCTTCTGTAGGGCACGAGCAGTGCTCAGCCTGTTCCGCCTTGCACAAGGGAGCAGGTATCGGTCGTGCTGATGGGTTGAGGACCTTCTACTGCCCTGTCCAGCTCTCCGAGAATAACCACCAGTCTCCTGAAATCTCCTCCATGTTCTGGAGACTGTGCTGGGAGACACATTAAACCTTCTTGCTGCAGCACGTGTGGATGTGCCACCCTGGAAAAGTTGGACAACCTGTGCAACTTCTGTAGGGTTAGGGAATCACCTCATACTGCCAGTAGAGATAATTACTCAAGCCAAAACCAGGCAAAAAAGATCAAGAGGGAGAAGATTGAAATGACCTCTACATGTAAAACCAGTCCTATTTTGAGGGTTTTGTAATGGTTGCCACTGTAGTACACCTGTTGTTAACCCACTAGGCGCCAAAGTCGCAATCTTGCGACAAGCAACATTGCTGACTTTAACGAGCCACAGCTGGAGATAGGGCCACTAATTTAATTGCAACTTTACACCAGGAGATGGCAGACATGTGTACCTTTAATCTTGGACACCTTTTTGGGTGTGTTACCATTGAAACTTTTGGAGTAAATCGGCCTTTAAGTCATCGCCGCGAGCGGGGGACGCGAGATGCAGCTGCTGTGGTCACAGTATAGAGAAAGCGAGTTTTAGAAAGATAAAACTTATGAGGCCGAGACGTTTGAGTTCCCTGCCCGGAGGTATTGCCTTATTCAGATTCTGAAGATAAATATTTACCTCTGATCTGTTCAGATGTCCTTGGAGAAAGACAGTGAAACTAAAATGGCCTGCAGCAACAGCCAGTCCCGTTTCGCCATGACGCTCCACAAGCAGCACATTACAGCTCTGCATCACGTTCTCCCAGTTAGAGAAAGGTATGTGTTCGGGTAGCAAGGTGGTCATCACAACGCTTATTTTGACCGAGGTGGGAGGGATGTAAAAATCTGTGGAAATAATAGCAGATGCGATTGAAAACAGGAGAGACAAAAGACATCTTATAAGCGAGTAAACAGCAGTAAAGTTCTCGGTCCCGCTGCAAGTGAGGACGATGATGATTTTGGCGAGGGTTGCTTGACAGATGAGGAAGAGTAGGATCACCAGTGGATCAGACAGTTTGATGAGCCTGTTAGTTCTTTCTGGGATGGATCTGTAAAATTCTGTGGTCAATATTTTCTTTCTGTTGATTTTATATAGTGAATAGAGTAACGGAGCCACATAAGAAAGGACATAAACCGATATATCCACCTATTCTTGAAAATAAAGCCCAAAAAATAAAACGTATAGATGTAGAAAATACATATATAGAAAAATCTAAATAAAAAAATAAAATTTATTGATGAAATAAAAGTTTTAAACAATGTAAAACAGCAAAAAATTATAAAAGTCATGCAATCCAATAGTGCCAACGCCTGATGACATCATAATATGCAAATTAGATGTATGATTTTGCTCCCGTCAAAAACTTTGGATGATACTGAAGATTTTTTAATTTCAGTGTACCTTTATCTATAAATGGGCTGTTTGTGACGGACGAAGGACACTGCGTATCGCGTCATTTCCTGTTTGGTGACTCATTTGGCTGAAGCATCTCGGTGCTCTTGCCCTCTTTAATTTATCTAATTTTCTCTGCCCAGAAGCTTTTCTGAGTTATTCAAACACACAAACACGTTAAACACTTATTTTCTGTTGGTGTTCTTTACGTTTTGGGAAATCGTTAAGTGTTACACTTGTTTTCTGGGCTAGGTAAGGTATCGCTAGGTTAGCTTAACTTCACTGCTAGCATGGCTGCCGCTTTGTCTCCTGTTCCTCCGTCTCTCTCTGAATCTCCTCCTCTCTCCTGCTCTCTGTGTCAGATGTTTAGTTACTCCTCTGCCACCTTTAGCGAAGATGGTAGGTGTAATAAGTGCAGCATTTTTGTAGCCTTGGAGGTAAGGGTTTCTGAGCTAGAGGCCCGGCTCCACGCTGTAGCTAGTGCGGAGCCCGTCCTCCAACAGCTCCCGTGCAGCTGGGACCTCAGGCGAGCTGGGTGACTGTTGGTAGGAAGCTTAGCGCCAGGCCCCAGCGCGCAGCCAAACTCCAGCCCCTTTCTGTGAACAATAGGTTCGCCCCGCTCAGCGACGCACCTGCAGAGCAGGAGAGGCCGATTCTTGTAATTGGCAGCTCTAAAGTTAGGAACTTGGCTCCAGAGACACAAAAGACCACTGTCAAATACCTTCCAGGGGCCAGAGCTGTGGACTTTAGGTCCTATCTGAAGTTTTTTGCCGAGGACAAATGGCGGTATAGCAGGATTGCAGCATCCATCCCACCGTGGACGGAGCTGCCCTTCTTTCCAGGAACATTGATAGGGTTATCTCTTGTTCCCCAATGCCGTGACAACCCAGATTCCAGCTAAGGGAACAGGGACTGCCACCCACCCACTACCCTATAGAGAAAGTTTCCCGTCCACTACCCAAAATTAATTAATTAAAAGTTAATGCTGCTAGAGCAATGTATAAAAATATAAAGATAAATACAACTCTGACTGAACAGAAAAATAAATCAATTAAATGTGGTTTACTAAACATAAGATCTCTCTCCTCAAAAACACTCCTGGTAAATGACTTAATTTGTGATAATAATATTGATTTGTTTTGTTTTGCAGAGACATGGTTGCAGGAAGAGGACCATGTCACAATAAATGAGTCAACGCCCCCTAACTACTTAAACTTTACTGCCCCTCGAAGTACTGGTCGAGGAGGTGGAGTATCCACCATCTTTCATTCAGATATACTAATTAATCCCCCCACAAATTATAGTTACAGTTTCTTTGAGAATTTAATCTTTAGCCTTCCTCATACACATAACAAAGCAGTAAAGCCACTTTTAATCGTGGTCTTATATCGTCCACCAGGCCCTTATTCTCAATTTTTAGATCAGATATCAGATTTTATATCTGACTTAGTTTTAAACACTGATAACGTTATTATAGTTGGAGACTTCAATATTCATGTTGATAGTGAAAGTGATAAATACAGTCTAAATACAGCTTTTAACATTATCTTAGACTCAATAGGCTTTACTCAAAATGTGCATGGACCAACCCATTCTTGTCACCACACTTTAGATCTTCTGCTGACTTATGGCATTAACTGTGAAAAAATAACAGTCTTTCCACATAACCCTATCCTGTCTGATCATTTTCTGATCACTTTTAAACTCAGTCTAACTGACCATTTCAAACCTGAAGGAAAACATCATTATACCAGAACGTTATCAGACAATGCTGTAGCAAGTTTTAAAGAAGTTTTAATTTTTGTGAGCAGTTTATTTCCTCTCTTTAAAAAAATAAATAAATGTTTTAGCAATACTCTGTTATATAGTTTTTATACCCCATGGGACAGTTTTTAAACCATTAATTTTGTGCTTTACGTCATTCATTCCTCACATCATACAGCATATTTGTTGGTTGCTATGCGCCGGTCAGCTGGCAGCAAGTCAGAGTAGCTCCTGAATTTTAGTAATGTTTTTATAGTTTTTTTTTTTTTTGGAACTTCAATTTTATTGAAATAAAGCATGAACATTGACATGTGTAAATACAACTTTGACAGAGGGTTTTATGTTCAAAATTTCAGATATTGCGTCACCGGGGTCCATCTTTGTGAAAATAGGTCAGTTTTCAGTTGAAGTTTCGCTGTCAGCTGTTCCATTGTATAGACTTGCTTAAGTCTCTGTGTCCATTCTGTCTTTGTTGGAGGACAGGGCTTCCTCCAGTTAACAGTGATCATTTTTCGTGCAATCAACAAGAGGATATGTAGTATGTATCTGTGGTCTTTATCTTGAATATAGTCAGCAGGCAGGATTCCAAGAAGAAAAATCAGTGGGTCCATTGGTATTCTAACAGTCAAGATATTTTCAATTTCCATTTGAACTTCCAGCCAATACTTAGTAAGTACCGGGCAGTCCCAGAAGACATGTGTGTGATCAGCCACCCTGCCACAATTTCTCCAACATAATGGGGATATATTCTTATAAAATTTAGAAACTACTAGAGGAGTTCTGAAATATCAAATTTTAGTTTTCCAATCAAATTCTTTCCAAAGATTACTATTAATAACCTTATGGCTGCCCCCGCACATATCTCCCCATGTCTTGTCATCAATTATAACATTCATTTCCAGCTCCCACTTATCTTGAACATCGAACGTATTATCTACCAGGTTTCCCATCAACATTTTGTAAATGAGGGACACATGGTTTCTCATCGGCAGGTGTTTTTCCCGTATAGTAATAAAGTATTGTTCCATACCTGTGGGGTTAGCTTTTACCTTATCCCATTCGTCATGGTTTTGAATATAGTGTCTTATTTGCAGATATCGATAGTGGTCTTTTGCGGGCAAGTGAAACTTGTTTTGTAGTTGAGAGAAAGACTTTAAATGATTATCTTCAAATAATTGATTAATTGTGCGTAGTCCACTGCTTTCCCATCTTTTAAAGCCACTATCCCACACTGATGGCAGAAATTCAATATTTCCAGATATAGCCATGGCCCGTGATAGGTTAATTGCACCTCCTAGTTTTTTCCTTACTGAATCCCATATCCGGAGTGTGTGTTTTACCCATACATTATTATTTTAAGTTTCTTCCAAAATTTTTCATTTAGAAATGGTAGAGCCGAAAGGCTTACATCCGAAATTGCGTTCTGCTCTATTTGAATCCAACCCACCTCCTGGTCATTGTTTATCCACTGTGTTATAGCAAGTAATTGAGCAGCCCAATAATAATATTTAACATTTGGGAAAGAAACTCCCCCCATCTCCTTTGGTGAGCATAAAACTTTCAATCCAACTCTAGGCCTCTTATTTTGCCACACAAATTTAGAAAGCATTTTATCTAACTGAGTAAATGTGGACATGGGAACCCAAATTGGTAAAGATTGGAATAAGTATAGGAGCCTCGGCAGAACATTCATTTTGACAGTTTCCACTCTTCCAAATAATGATAGGGGTAGGACCTCCCATCTCAGTAAGTCTGCCTTTATTTGTGTTATTAATTTATTGTAGTTATTTTTAAAAAGTTGCATTGGATTTGGTGTTAAGGTAATGCCCAAATACCCAAAGCCTTGATGGCATTGTCTAAATGATGTTGTCGTATTTAGTTGGGTTGGCCATGTTCCAGATAACATCATTGCTTCAGACTTACTCTCGTTGATCTTAAATCCTGAGATGTAGCCATAGTCATGTAAGCATTGATGAAGAGCTGGAATGGAAGAGATTGGATTTTTCAAGTATAATAATACGTCATCGGCAAATAGTGCAATTTTGTGCTCTACTCCGCTCTCGTCTCTTATGCCCTGTATATTTTGGTTTTGTCTCACTGATTCTGCTAATGGCTCGATACTCAGGGCAAACAGGACTGGGCAAAGCCCGTCTCCCTGTCTTGTTCCTCTACCCAGGTTAAAAAAATCAGAGCAATGACCATTAGCCCTAACCCTTGATCTTGGATTTTTATAAAACATCATTATCCATCCCACAAATGTGTCCCCAAAACCCATACTTAGAAGAACATGTTGTAGATATTGCCAGTCAACTCGATCAAATGCCTTCTCAGCATCTAGGCTGAGAAGCATCGATGGTTTTTTCTGTAATGCTGTAAGTGATTGGAGGTTCAGGGTTTTTCTGATAATTTGAACCGTGACGACCATTGATGAAACCTGATTGATCAGGTTTTACCAGTTTCTTAATATATTTCTGAATGCGCTTGGCAAGGATACTTGTCAAAATCTTGAGATCGACACACAAAAGACTAATTGGCCTGTATCCAGTACAGAGTGTGGGGTCTTTTCCCTCTTTCTTGATCACCGTTATTATAGCGTCTGACCAGGTGGTAGGTGGGTCTTTGTTGTTCAAAACATTGTTATATATTCTCGTCAAAACTGGAGACAGTTCAGATGTGAACATCTTGTAAAATTCCCCAGGGAATCCGTCGGTTCCCGGGGACTTGTTATTTTTCAATTTACTAATAGTTTCTCTGACCTCGGCTATTGTTATAGGCTTTACCAAGTCAGCAGACTCATCATTAGTTAATTTTACCATGTTAAGTGGTTCTAGGAATTCTTTGATCTTTTCGATTTTATCAACTTGATTTTGGCCCTGGTATAGCAAAGTGTAGTAGGTTGCAAGTGCTTCTGTTATATCTTTAGGTTGTGTTACTATTTCCTTAGTTACGGGATGTCTAATTTTTGTCACAGTTCGGCTTGATTGAGATTTTTGTAGTTGGAAGGCTAATAGTCTACTAGCTTTATTACCCATTTCATAATACTTTCTATTTACAAATCTAAGTGCCCCCTCTGCCTTATGAGTAAGTAATTCGTCCAATTTTTGTTTAGTTTCTTTTAGTAAGGGGAGTACATTTTTGTCTTGTGTTTTCTTATGTTCATTTTGTAACTTTCTAATGTTGGCTTCTAATTTTTCTTGTTCATTTAGTCTTTGCCTCTTTATCCTTGAGGAGATGGCTATCAACTTCCCTCGCATTACAGCCTTGAAGCCTCCCCACAAGGCAGAGGAAGAGATGTTGTCAACATCATTTAAATTGAAGTATTCAACCAAATCATTTTTTAACTCTTGGTACACATCACGGTCAGTTAGAAGAGAGACATTAAGCCTCCAGTATCTAAACCGCTCCTGCGTAGTCAAACACATACGCAACGTAACTGGCGCATGATCAGAAATTGTTATGGGTTCGATTTTGCTCTCCATGGCTCTATATGATTCCTTTTTGGACATAGCAAAGAAGTCTATTCTCGAATACGACCCATGTACATGAGACATAAATGTAAAGTCCCGTTTTCTTGGGTGAAGAGAACGCCATATATCCACCAGGCCCAGTTCTTCTAGCATACCTTGCAGAGCCACCATCTTTTTTGTTCTTGGCCCAACGTCTTTAGGCAGCCGGTCTTGTGTCCTATTAAGTATACAGTTAAAATCGCCGCCTACAATAATTATTCCTCTTCCTTTATCGGCCACAATAGAAGCAATTTTGTGAAAAAAGTGTGGGCAGTCTTCATTAGGAGCATACAGATTCAGTATGGTCACTTCTATATTATCTATTTTACCAACTACGATGACATAACGACCCTCATCATCCTGTATTAACTCTTCATTATGGAAATGTACTGATCTGTGAAAGAGAATTGCCACCCCTCTTTTTTTCCCACTTTTATATGAAGCACTGTATACCTGATCTACCCATTCGCGTTTCAATTTCAAGTGTTCTTTATCAGACAGGTGTGTTTCTTGAATGAGAGCAATCGAGCAGCACAGTTGTTTTAGTTGACTATACAATTTTTTTCTCTTAATGGGGTTATTAATACCTTTTATATTGTAACTGACTAAATTAACCACGGTCATGTTTAACTGGAAAACGTTTCAACATAAGATGGTTATTTTTGCTATTTTTTGCAGTGACAAAAGAAAATGTTTTATGATCATTTAAACCCGGAACATCTGTCAAAAAACAAAGAACACAGAACATTGGCAGAACCAGTGCCGTAACATAATCGACTTCCAAATAACCAGCTGGTCGTAAGGCGAACAGCTCCCGTTGGTATAGGGGCAGAGATAGGTGACGAGCTACCTCTGAGATTAATGTATGGCAAAATGCCAGTGCAATCACCTTTAAGTAAAAGAGACTGCTTTGTGAGTGCATTACACTCGGGGGTCACTCCTGATTGTCCAAGCTAAAAATATGTTGTAACATTTTACAGCGTTTTATAATAGTCTTCACATCTAAATAGAAATATAAAACATTCTTGGTATCTTATTATTGTAAACTTAAAGTGGCATTTCTTTATGAGGTGATACTTATCTACGGCGTTTCGTTAAAGAGGGGGTTATAGTCCACAGCTGCAAGTGTCGCTTCTCCTTTGCGCGCTTGTCCTGCCAATAGCCATCTGTCCTCCCTCGCTGCACTCTCCAGCCGCTCCCGTTCCTCCGTCCGCACAGGAATGCCCATCTCCTGTAGGTGCCTGGTGGCCTCCATCAACGTCGCATACGTTTTCTCTCCTGTCTCCAGTTGAATCTTGAGTTGAGCTGGGTACAGACATTTCGCACTGATTCCTTTCATTTTAAGTTGCTTGATCACGTAGCGGACCCGCGCTCTTTTTCTCTGCAGATCAGGGGAGTAATCATGATCAAAATATATCAATTTCTCCTCAAAATACGTTTTCTTCTGGCCCCATGCAAGCCGAAGCACATTTTCTTTGACTGTGAAGTCCAGAAATCGTACTATTATAGATCTTGGGGGGGCTTCTGAGTCCTGGGGTTTGGGAGCAAGCGCGCGGTGAGCCCTCTCAAGCTTCAGCTCCAGGTCCGGTTTATTTAAGACTTGGCGAATTAGAGTGGGTATGAAGTTCATCATGTCTCGTTTCTCACTGCCTTCTGGAACCTGGTAGATTCTAAGATTATTGCGTCTTAGTCTGTTTTGCAGGTCTTCACAGCGTGACGTAAGCGCGAGTTCCCGGTGGAGCAAATACCTTAAGGTGCGTTCATGTCGCATCCCTCGATCATCATTTACGCATATTCTCTTTTCCGCCTCGTTTAGCCTTTCTTCATGCTTCAAGATTTTCGCACTAAGCTCTCGTACTGAGCCTTCAAGTCGATCGAGTGAGGTTTTGGTCCGTGTATGGCCCTCCTGATTTTCGGCTCTCACTTTCTTCAGCTCTGACATTAGATCGGCGATGCTATCTTGTTGCACACCTGTGGCCGCATTGCTAGCTTTAGCTTGGCTAGCCATGCTTTCCTCCGCTTCGTTCTTCGCATTGTCGCGTCTGGAAGTGGTTTTGCTTGTCTTGTTCGATCCACTCATGTTGTAAACTGTCCAGGTGTATAAATACCGAGATTAAGTCACGCTGTAAACTCAAAACTTAAACTTTTGGACGAGAGCCCCGTCTTCAAGCTGCTGTTGCAGGCATGATGTCAGCGGAAGTCCCATGTTTTTATAGTTTAATGACTTTTTAAATAGTTTTTGTAGCTCACAAACATTTTAAATTCTCTTACTTTACTATTTTTGTTGGAAATAATATATTTTTATCAATATAATGTGTACAGCTTCTGATAAAGTCTTTTAAACCAAAGGAAGAACTGTTGGAACTATCGAGGACAAAACATGGACTGAAACATCTCATTCCAACAGAATTAAGGAGGATGTTTCGTGGATGCAGAGCCGGAGCCAAGGTAAAGGCTAAGATCAGCGTTAAGAGGTGGAGATATAAGCCGGTCTTACCCTCTGTCATCATGGGGAATCAGCCTGTGAATATTCTCATTCATCCAGGTCATGGTTATCTCAAGGAAATTTCAATCAAACGCAACTGGACTTGATAATTTGTCTTGGAAGACGTTGCACCTCTTATCCAAGAGGCTTCATCAGTTCATGCTCGCCACTGACCAGGCTGGGACTGGTCCATGTCTTAACAACGTTCGTTGGCGTGTCGCCTATTGGTGGAGGTTAGGTTCTGGCTTCATTAGTGCCTTATTGTGTTATAACAACGGTCGTTGGAGTCACAGTTGTTTTTCTTATTAGAGGTTAAATTGTTGAGTCTCCTGGGTAGGGATGAAAGGGCAGCATTGTAAATTGGAGATAGGTGATGTCTCAGGCCTCCTCCTCTGTTAAGCGATGGTTTCTCTACTTTTACATAGATGGCTTCTTTTACTTCTCTTTCAAACCATCTGTCCTCTCTGTCTAATATCTGGACATTGCTATCCTCAAAGGAGTTGGCTTTCCTTCTGGAACTAGCTGCAGTTTTCACAAAAGTCCATCTGGGGTAACCAAAAGTTGTGAGGGTGTCTCTCACGTGCTTGCGTTCTTCGCCTTAGGCCTGTGAGCTGGTGGGTATGTTATCAGCTCTGTGTTGCAGGGTCATGATAACACTAAGCTTGTGTTCCAGTGGGTGGTGTGAGTCAAAAAGTAGGTATTGGTCTGTGTGTGTGGGTTTTCTGTATACCCCGGTGTGGAGCCTTCTGTCCTTTCTCCTCTGGACGACACAATCTAAAAAGGGCAAACTATTGTCCTTGACATCTTCTCTGGTGAATTTGATATTTCTGTCCACTGAGTTTATGTGTTCAGTAAAAGCTTGCACCTCTTTGGTTTTGATTTTAACCCATGTGTCATCTACGTATCTGAACCAGTGGCTAGGTGTTATTCCTTCAAAGGAGTTCAAAGCCCTTCACTCTACCTCTTCCATGTATAAATTTGCAACAATTGGAGAAACTGGTGAGCCCATGGCACAGCCGTGTTTCTGTCTAAGAAACTTCTTCTTCTTGAAAAAGCTCTCCAAGAGGTTAAATAGCTGAATCTCCACACCAGTTAGTTGGACCAGTCCCAGCCTGGTCAGTGGCGAACATCAACTGATGAAGCCTCTTGGATAAGAGTAATTTGTCTTGGAAGACGTTTCACCTAAGTCCAGTTGCGTTTGATTGAAATTTCCTTGAGATAATCATAGGAAATGTTACCTCACTCCCAAACAAGAGTGACGAATTGGAGGCGCTTGTGCGAAACCAACAGCTTTATAGAGAGTGCAGTCTGATCTGTTTAATGGAGTCCTGGCTGAATGACAACACACCGGACTCATGCGTGGACATAACTGGCTTCACAGCAGTGCAAACGGATTGAGATCCACAGAAGAGCGCGTGGTGCCGACGTGGGGGAGTAATTTCATTTTATAATCAGAGATGGGTTAGCTTCCGGAATGCAATGGTTAAACTGAAAGTATGTTGTCCCGACATTGAACAGCTGGCAGTTGGTTTCCGTCCATACTACATGCCACGGGAGATTCCATAACCGTGTTATAACCGTTTATGTTCCACTAAGAGCAGTCCCTGCAGCTGTGTGTGACGTCATCCATGACGTCGTTGCTAGGATAAAGACCCAGCAACCAGTGGCTCTTATTGTGATCACAAGAGATTTTAATCACCTCTCTCTGTCCTCCTGCCTGACTGACTTTGTGCAGTATGTGGACTGTCCAACAAGTGGAGATAAGAATCTAGATCTGTTATATACCAACCTGAAGGAGGTCTACAGGGCTGTACCTCTTCCTCCACCGGGCAGATCTGATCACAACATCTACAACTTACATACAAACCTAATGTAAAGACACTTCCTGTTACCACAAGAACTTTTAGGAAGTGATCATCAGAGGCAAGTGATGCACTGAGACTGCTTTGAGAGCACAGACTGAGATGTGCTGCTGGAGGAGCAAGAGGTGGACATAGACAGGAGTGTTAACATCCTCACTGACTACATCACGTTCTATAGGGACACTGTGATTCTGGTAAGAAGTGTTAGATGCTATCCTAATAATAAACCATGGATCACCAGTGACATCAAGAGCCTCCTTAATCAGAAGAAGATGGCATTCAAGGATGGTGTTAAGGAGAAGCAGAGAAGTGTGCAACGGGACCTGAAAAAGACTCTGAGGCATGCTAAGGTGCTACAGGAGGAAAATAGAGAAACGGCTGGAGAATAGTGACATCAACGAGGTATGGAAAAGGATGAAGACGATCACTGGCTACAAGATGAAGAATGCCCAGTCTATAGACGATGATATAGACATAGCTGACTACTTCAATCAGTACTACATCAGGTTTGACACTGATGCTCCCTGACCCTTGATGTCCGCGGCTGGTTTCTCCACCTCCACACCTGAGGCTACATCTGCTGCTTCTTCCACCATGTCTGCAGCTGCTTACTCCACCTCCACATCTGCAGATTTTCCCTCCACCTCCATGTCTGCTGCTAAATTTGCGGCTGCTCTCTCCACCTACATGTCTGCGGCTGCTCCCTCCTATTCCACTTCTGTGTGTGCTCCCTTCACATCTGTGGCTACGTCTGTGGCTACTTCCTCCACCTCTGTTTCATCCACCTGCATCTGCGCGGCTGCTTCCTCCACCTCCATGTCTATGGCTGCCACCTCCACGTATGCCGCCAAGTCTAAGGCTGCTTTCTGCACCTCTGTGGGTACTCACTCCACTTTCAACACCTGTGCTGCCCCCCCTGCATCCTGAGCTGCTCTCACTGTTGATAACAGTAGATGAGGTGGGAGTTGAGCTCAGGAAACTTCGACCAGACAAGGCTGTTGGTCTGGATGGAGTTTGTCCAAGGCTTCTGAAGGAGTGTGCAGGACAACTGACATCCTGGATTATGTACTACCTAAAATCCAGACCTCAATATGTCAGGGTGAGGAGATGTGTTTCTGGGACACTGGAATGCAGCACTTGGGTCCCACAAGGGACTGTTTTGGCTCCCTTTCTGTTCAGTCTATACATCAGTCTGCAGATACAACTCAGTCCTGCCACATCCAGAAGTACTCAGATGATACAGCTCTCGTGGCAAGTGTGAACAGTGGACAGGAGGAGGAGTACAGGGACCTGGTGGAGACCTTCACTGACTGGAGCAAAAAAAAAACTGCCTTCTTCTGAACACCACTAAGACAAAGGAGCTGGTGGTGGACTTCAGGAGATCAAAACCACCAAGACAGTCAGATACTTGGGGGAGTTTCTGGATCAGAAACTGGAGTGGACCACCAACACAGACGCAGCATACAGGAACGGACAGAGTCGCCTTTTTTTCCTTTTCATTTCCCCTCTTCACAACAAAAGAACAAAGTTATTTATGGATTTGTTTTTAACAGTGCTTAGTCCTTTCAACATGGACACTTAGTCTTGTGAATATTAGGAAATTTGGTCTTACTTTACCAAAGTTACATGGTAGAATGGAATATTTCAGCTGCCTGCTATTCCATTCCCCCCTCATAACATAGGAACAACATAACTTAGAAGGCTGTTATTTATGGTATTTAGTCTTTCAGCTGCCTGTAATATTTGGAAAAGGACTTTTTATTTTTATTAATTTATGTACTGGAATATTCATAAAGTAACAACTTTAACACGACTACATATCCTCATTTTACAGAGAAATGGATCAAAAGGGGCATGGAGACGGTCAGATCTGCCTCTCTGGCTGCAGTGCGTTCTCCTGACCTAAAACCTGTACTTCCGATGTTTCAACAAATTAAAACAAATGCTAGATTTTCCAATATAGGTTAAAAAGAGCTTATGTAAAAATCCATCACTGTGGTTTTTGATTTTTTAAATATTACCTTTTTACTTTTGGCTTTCAAAAAGAAAAAACTACGTGTTTAAGTACGTGTTTATTTTGAAACAGAAAAAAAAATGAATCATACACAATTATTTTGGTAATTAAATTTTGTTTTAGAAACAAATAAATATTGTTTAAAAAAAAAACATTCTATTTGGAATTTAACTTGAAGAAAACAAAACAGAAAACGCCAAACAACTGCCTTTTCCCTTGAGTCTTTTCCCATGCATGGAAAGAAAAATACAAGAAATGAAACCCCCACCTTATTTATTTTGTCTGAACTGGAAGTTTTTGTATCCTGATAACCTAGATACAGGTTAACACGCTACTTGCGACCTGATGTGTAAACTGGACCGTGATCAAGATGTTGGAACAATACTCAGGCGTTATTTTAGAGATTGCAAAACAAGGACTGTCTTTCACTATTATATCTGAGCGTCTTTCATATGAACATGGAGAATCTAGAGGATTTTCTGGGAGAAATCTCAAAGTTTTGTTCTGACCAAATGTTATGCTGTCAACTCGAGCATAACCTTTTTTTTTTTTATGAATGCGATGTAATGGAAAACAGTACTGGTGGACGATAGGGCTGGGCAAAACGATTATTTTTGTAATTAATTAGTCTAGCGATTACTTTTTTGATGCATCAATTAATCTAATGATTAATTTTTCGATTCGATTTGATTATCAATTATTTGCCCATTATTTGATTTATTATGGATTTATTATTTATTAATCTATTTATTTGAAATAAACAAATCTGTTCATTTAAACACATTTTAATTGTTAAAAAAAATCAAAAAAATTAAGTTGTAGTATTAGTACGATTTTATGTTAGAGGTTGCATTTAACAAGAAGTAAAATGTTTTGCAAAGAAACCATATAAATAAAGGAGAGAAAATGCCCCCAACAATATAAACAAACAAAATTTTACATTCACTTTATGCAAAAAAGTGCTCACACACAATGAAATTATTTTTCTGCATTTTCTCTTGTTTCTGACATAAGATTTGCAAGAGAGAGAGAGAGGCGCTGTTCATTACAATAAAATGCTGCACATTTTTCTAGTTTTTAGATGGCAACTTTGAATCCGATAAACTGGAGAAGCATGAAGTAAAAAAAATGGTATTCCAACAGGATGAGGCATTATTAAACGTGACAATCAAGAGTTCGTTGTCGGTTTGCTTTTTCAAGCACTTAAATAATGTTCTTTTTAATGTCCACGACTGCTACGTTTAGCGGGTAGGTAGTGCATTACCTTTGTTAAACATGTTTACCGCGACCAAATAACACTCTCACATTTTGGGCTTTTGATCATAATCAGTCTGTGCGCATTCCGACTCATTCTGCCAACACGGGTCACAAATAAAAACCAACCAAACAGATAGTAGTAACATACAGCGGAACTGCTCCTGTATGCCTTCGTGCTTTTGTAAGCCATTTCCATTTTGCAAAGACGGCAGCAAAAAAATCGCTCCCTTTTATTTTAAAATAGTTCCATGCATTTGAACTGCGAGTTCGGATGGAGGTATTTAAGTCAACTGACTCACTCATGCTGACACTACTTGGTCCCACCGTGTTTGTTTTGAAAGTCATGACGCATCAACGCGCATTTTTTGCGTCGACGTATTTTACGTGTCAACGTAATCGATGACGTCGACGCGTCGTCCCAGCCCTAGTGGACGATCAGGTTTTATAGTTCTCCTTCACTGGTGTTTTTATTTTATTTTTTGTGTTCTCTGGTGTGAAAGAATGCAGTCTGAGTCAGTTTCTGTCAAGAAAACTAAGTTTTTCAAGATTTTCACGGAAGGAGAACTTTCAATTCTCACCATTTCAAAAAAAACAAAAAAAAACATGCCAAAAGTGTTTAAAAAACACACACAAGACTGTTTATTTTTATAAATGTATTTACTGGAAGCTTAATAAAGAAACAACATCAACATGACTACTTGCCGTAATTTTACTGAGAAATAGATCAAAAGTGGCATGAATGTCAGACCTTTCTGGCTGTAGTGTGCGCTCCCGAAACAGGGGGAACAGATTTTTGCTCACAACCTTGAACACAAATACAGTTAAATAACACAACATAACATTTGCATTTGGAGCGTTGCAGTGCTGGACAGAGATGAGCGCACTCATGAGATAGAACGCAAATTATGGATCCAGTCTGCAGTGGAGCAGCAGCGTATGGATACAGCTGCCTTCATTAGCAGGTGCGCAATTATTGTCCAGGACCAGGAGAACGTTGACTGCATTTAGACAATATATGTGAAATCTATATTTAATTCTCGTATGTATCTGATAAGTAATAGCAAGATGAAGATTTTTTTATTTAGCTTGTTCAAATTGAATATTAATTACAATAAATTAAAATAAAATGTTATTGAATGTGTGAATTTTATTTAAAAATTCACACATTAACATTCAGGATTTTTTTATGCTATGCCTCAATCAAAATGATGGACAAAAAAAAGTGACGTGCGAGCGCTACTGAAGATAAAATATTTTCAAAGATGTAGTTACTGTATTTTGCCAGTGTCTGCTTGCCTCACAGGTTTTAAATCAATGGGTCAGGTTGTGTCTGGATTTAATTAAGAGCTAAACATGGGTAGCTTGTTCATTAATCATCTTAACGGGTGTGGGTGATTGCTGCTGGATAATGGTCTTTCTGTGTCAGTGATGTTCAAGACGGATTTAATGCGACATGCCATTCAGATGGAAATCTCTTTCAAAAACATTAGATATGTGTCGGGATAAGTACCACATATGCAAGAGACCTGGGTCGATTTTGAATTTTTTTTATTTTTGCTGTTAAGACTGTGATAAAGTGATTGGATATGAGTAGCACAGGGACAAAAAAGCCGGATTTGAAGTGCTTTTGCTTGCAGTTTGAACGTAGCCTTTGACATTAATATAAAAATCCCTCTTTTATGTCCTGATGTCCTATGTCCTGATTCAAATGATGCTTAATATTCCTGGTTATACCCATTTCTCTGCGATTTTCTGTGCTTTCACTTAAATGATTCTCGCATAACATATATTGACCTGTATTTACCCCATTCATTACTCAATCAATAAGAACACAGTGCCAACTCACAGTCAATTTTTCTAGAGTAAAAAGTGTCACTACAGCCTACTGTTATTCATACTTGCTGGGTTATAAAGGATTTAGATGACCTCAGACGCTTAGCATGGCTGTTCTACTGTCCTTACTCCGCCTCACTCTGGTTTCTTCCAAAGATCTGTACTATTTGTTTTTATCCCAGTGGAGCTGTCTGGTCTGGCTTGTCTGGAGTTCCAACTTAGTGCCACATTTGTTGCTGTATCTTATCCAGCTGGTCTTCTGCTGCTTTGAAAATGTTTATCTGGAACCCTCTCAATTCCATGTAATTAGTCTCAATATAATAATAACTGTACATTATAACTGTAAGCATGTTTTTAATTGCCGGGGAGCGACTGGTCATTTGAATCTTTAAAGCACTATGAGATGCATTTCTTGTATGAAAAACACTTTAGAAATAATTAATTTGAGTTGATTCTGGAACATCTTGCTCAAAAAGCCTCTCATCCGTTCTCTTTGAAGGTTTATGAGCTCATAATTCGCTTCCTTGATTCTTTGAACGCACTCTTCTGCCTCCATGATGCACCTCTCCGCCTAATCAGCCCTGCCATTTGTTTTCATAATCTCTCCTCTTAAAGCTCTAAGATTGTCAATATTTTCCCCAAAAAACTTTCTTATTTCATGTAGTACTGTCTCCAAGTCCACCTTGCTTTCTGGTATTCTCCTATTCTGTTGCTCCCTGCGGCTAGCTCAGTAGCTGTTACTGTTTTAGACATTACACCGACGTCAGCTTGTTCATCATCGTCTTCTATCAGGTTTAACCTAGTGTTGCAAGTCGATTTAAAAAAAAAAAAAAAAAAAAAAATGTTTAGGGTTTCCCCTTCTCATATTCGAAGCCGTATACTACATGTTCATGAATTTGTATTCCAAACATGTGCCATGTGGGGCGGTTTTAGAAATTTATGTCGAAGAGCTGCTTTCCTATGCTGCCCCCATGTTCAAGGCCCCAGATGTCATATTTGTAATGATCAAATCCTTGATAATCCCTGATAGCAATGTGATTACAGTTGAAAAAAAAATGTTCTAAGATACATTTTCCTCCTTCTTCCATAGGCCAGCACTTGATCACAGCTCTGGCAGACATGATGTTTGGATACAAGACCACATCCTGGTACATTATTAGACAGATTAGTTTTACTGTACACATTGAAACCTAAACATTTACCCAGTCTTGAAATGTAAAAAAAAATTGTTCCCCTCTTTTCAGGGATTTGGGCCGTCACAGAAGCACAATTGAACTTGACACTCCATGTATGAATGCATCACAGCTGCAGGAACTAGAAGATGCCGTAAACGAGAAGATTCGAGCACACATTCCCGTTAATGTTCAACTCCTGTCTTTAAAGGACCCTGCTTTAGAGAAAGTGGGTAGAAATAGATGTTGTACTTATTGTGAAGGAGCTTTTCAGATTACAGTTTCAAACTTGAAAATTTTCTACTGATTAAATGGAAAATGTTGGTGTGAGGCAGGTAAGAAGTCGAGGACTACCAGATGACCCTGCAGGACCTATTCGAATTGTTGATATAGAGGGCCTTGATGCCAACATGTGCTGTGGAACCCATGTGACCAACCTCAGCCACTTACAGGTGACTTGAGCACTATGGGGTGCATGTAGTTACACTGTTTAAAATTAACAGCAATCATTTGGGGTTTTAGTAGGGATCCACCGATACGATACTAGTATCACCAGTGTGTGAATGTGTGTATGTCTGAATGTAGTGGCGCTTTGTGGTGAATTTATGGCCAGCATTTGCGTGGCGCAAATGCTGGCCATAAATTCAGTTGAAATTGTATTTTTTCTGGTAATTTTATATTTTAAATCTGTTATTTTGTCTGGTGCCTTTAGTTTCTTCAAGAAAGGTATAAGGTGGAAGTTATACAGATTCAACAATAGTATCGAAATGGTATCGAGTATGGACAGATACACAATATCCAGGCATCGGTATCGGGACCGAAAAAGTCAGATTGGTGCGCCCTTAGTTTTTAGCCTGTAATTATGAGGGGAAAAATCTGGGTTTATTTTTCTTTTTTTCTAAGTCAATGTTGTGACACAGGAGTGCATTTATATCTGGTTTATATAACCACCAATAATAATGATAAATATTTTAGTTAGTAGTTTAAGTCTTAATTTATTAATAAACAAAAAGAAAAATGGTGGTTAAATTTTCAAAGTCCATGTTTATATATTTATATATTTATTTATCTCACACTATTTCAAACTAAATATTTAGTTAGCACGCTTAATATTTAGTTTACAAATTAAATCTTTAGCTCAAAACTATACATTTAGCTTGTCAACTAAATATTCTATCTAAAAACTATATATTTGAGTTCAACATTTTATTAAGTAAGCTAAATATTTAATTTAAAGCTAAATATTTGGCTAGCAAGCCAAACTTTTAGCACAGACCTAAATATTTAGCTAATAAATAAGCAGAAGTAGACTCCCTAAATAAAAGCAGAGCCTTAAGAACCTTTGCTTCTCTATGGAACGCCAAAGTGTTCAAAATTAAATAAATAAATAAAACATTATGAAATAAATATCAGCATGAATTAATATTAAGTAAATATTTAATGTGACAATGAAATAGTCAAAAAAGGAATTCTGTTAAAATGCAATGCCCAATATTTATATAATATATTTTAATTTTAGAATATTAGTATTAATTTATATATATTTAATTAAATATTTATTCCACTACCTTTTTTTTCATACTATAATTTATTTTGAGTTTTTTTACTTAATGTTATCAGTTTTTATTAAAAAATCTCTTCTTTTATTTCATAATAGCGTTTTTTCATAATGGTGTATTTATTTCAAAATGCCATTCAACATAATGTCTTAGCCAGCCAATCAGAATTAGCTTTTGGGACCTGGATGCTGATTGGTTTCTGCTTAAACATGATGTTCCTGCAGGAGGAAAATGAAGAGGACCGTCTAAAGTCGTTTAATACTGTTACTGTTAATGCCTTTAGGATTTTATGTAGAGCTTTATAATTCTTATAATACTGGCAGAATATTTGATCAATTTGTAATGGGGTCTAATCCAAACAGCCGGTGCTGCTCCAGTGTTTAGGTGTAAAGCTGCTCAGGGCACCATGCCCGTGATTAGACTGGGGAAGGAGACTCAGGTCGGCTGTTTGGTACGATCATCAAAACATTTCAGAAATAACACAGAACACGTTTAAATAATCTCCCTTTAACTGACTGTAGCTAACAACCAACCAGGCTTCCTCTCCCGTCTCCTCCTAGTTGTGCTGGACAAAACAGAAAAGATACCAGCAGAACTCCAGTGCTACTGTCAGACAGCTGAGAGCTGAACCTGGGATCATTTCAGATTATATCATCAAGACGAATCAAGATGGGTCTCTGAAACGGTTTATGATAAGTTATTCCTCTCAATATGACCTGTTAGAGCAACCAGAGCTGAACAAAGTTCCTGCAGCTCCGACCCTTTACTTAGCATGCTGCTAGCTGCTCACAGAGCTAAAACAATGGCTATGCAGTAAGACTAATCTTAGTTCCAGCCAATCAGCGTCCAGGTCTCAACCGCTGATTCTGATTGGCTGACGGATTACTTCAGTTCTTAAATGGGTTTTTGAAATAAATATCTAAAATCTAAAATAAAAAAAATATGAAAAATATTTTAAAAAATGGGTGTTGAATTTGAAATGATTTGAGTTTTTAATTATTTTATTGTCACATATTTTTATTCAATATTTATTCATGCTGATATTTATTTCATAATGTTGTATTGATTTATTTAATTTTGAACACTTTGGAGTTCGATAGTTCTCAGCAAGTGAATTTGCATATTAGTTATATATTTAGCTCTGGGTTAAATATTTAATTCACACAGCTAGTCAGTTTACTTTCTTAACTGACTGTTCAGTTTGCAAAAAAAAGTTTCATTTGGAGCCAAATATTTTGCTTGAAACGCTGACATTTTTAAATGAATAATAAGATGTACACAAATGACTTTGAAAAATGAATCCCGATTAATTTATATGGCGACAGGGTAAATAACATAAATTATTGGTGTTAACTTTTAACTCTGTAACTTTACAAATACAGTACAGACCAAAAGTTTGGACGACCCTTCTCATTTTATGGGTTTCCTTTCTTTTCATGACCACTTATATTGTAGATTCACTCTCAAGGTATCAAAACTATGAATTAATACATATGGAATTATATAGTACTTTTACAAAGAAGTGTGAAATAACCTGGCCTCCAAAGTCACCAGACCTGAACCCAATCGAGATGATTTTGGGTGAGCTGAACCACAGATTGAAGGCAAAAGGGCCAACAAGTACTAAGCATCTCTGGGAACACCTTCAAGACTGTTCGAAAACCATTTCGGGTGAGTACCTCTTGAAGCTCAAGACAATGCAAAGCAGTAATCAGAGCAAAAGGTGGCTACTATGAGGAATCTAAAATATAACATGTATTCAGTTATTTCATCCTTTTTGTTTAAGTACATACAGTAATTCCATACATTATGTGCTCATTCATAGTTTTGATGCCCTTAATTGAGAATCTACAATGTTGTCATTAAAAGAAAGGAAACTATTTGAATGAGAATTTGTGTCCAAACTTTTGGTCTGTACAGTATAGCACAGGTACATTTACAGAGCTGGGAATAATACATTCATTTTTTTCTCAATTTTTGATCATAGGTTATAAAGTTGCTGGGAACAGAGAAGGCAAAAAAAAAAAAAACCAACTTGATCTTCCTGGCAGGAAACAGATTACTGAAGTATACGGAGAAGAGCTACAGCACAGAGCGTTCGCTGGTGTCACTTCTGAAGTAGGTGCCAAATGATTTTTTAAAATAATCCCCAAAAACCAATCTAGAGTGGAAAAGAATGTCTAGGTCATAATTCAACAGGACGGGTCCAGATGAGCATGTTGAAGCAGTGAACAAGTTGCAGAAGTCCGTCAAGCTGCTACAGAAGGTAAGAGGATTTAATTCGTTTGTTTTTAGGATTTACCTGAAGCCTCAGCGCCGAGTATCTCCACCTAGTGATAAACTGTTTTCAGACCAACCTGTGTCTGCTTCGGGATATGGCCATCCTTACTGCTCAGTGCTTTAAGAACAACCCTAACAGTGGAAACATCTTCACTCTACACAAGTAAGATGACACACTAAGAAATATAAACATTAGTCAGTATATAAAACTGTTTACCACAATAAGAAACTTAAAGGGGACATACAATGCACATTTCACTTTTTTCACCCTTTGTGTTGCCATTTGGGTCTCTGCTACCTATAGAAAAACTCCAAACATTTTTTTTTGCTAATTTTTGCTGTCAGAAATCTTGTCCTTCTACAAGCAATTTGAAAAAGTGCTTTAATGAGATGTTGTCATAAGTTTAATTTGGATATAACCATCCTCTTTTATTAATTTAGTTAACCTTACAATTATCAGCTTCATATAGATAGATACTTCTTCAGGGTAACTCTTGGAGACTCTGAGGCGCCTTCTGCTTGATTGGGAAGCCACATCTTGTAGGATGTCAGGTCACTCACTCTGAGAGGGTCATCTCCACGGCCAACCACGCAGTAGGAATTTTACTATTTATCCATTTGACCATGACTTAAGTCTACAGCGTCATTCAGTGAGACTGATCAACAATAATAAAGACTCAGCACACAGTGACCATGAGTTTCAGTTGGATACACAAAAAAGAGGATTTTTCTTATTAAATTTTCCACCACACTGGTCAAAACACGCCCACTGATTCCATGCCATTCTGATGTGTGGTTAATCTGTAGCCTAGTAGAAAAAATGGGTGGGTGTGGTCTGCAACCGCCATTTTGCATAAAAGTGAAGGAGCCCACTAAAAAACTCATTCTGAAAGGAACTGAAATCGTCAAGAATTAAGCAGGTGAGATCGTGTGGGGTCAAAACAAGATCATCTCAACTTGAAAGAAAATAAAGCTTGTAAACTTAAAAAAATTGTAAGGTTTAAAAAAATACTGTAAAATAAAAAAATTATAAACTAGAATAAAAAAGCAAACTTAATATCATAAACTAAGAAAAAATTTCTAAAATGAAAATCAGAATTAAAAATATATATTTAAATAAAACTTGAAACCCTTAGCTGTATTCTTGTAATTATTTTTCTTTTATTTGTTAAAATAAACAAAGAACATTAGAATATTTGACAGTTCCTATGTTTCTCGACCCCATCAAATACAGTCCTCACCTACCCCCCAATTTACACCGGGCGCATTACAGTAGTCAGTGCTGCAAATAGAGTGGTTTACACAGGTAGTCCCGCGGCACATTTCAGATGCGTCCCAGAGGCATCTCACCACGCCGCTCCGCTAATTGGTTAGGTTCTAGCACCTCTGAGCTCACCATATTCCAGCCCACAGAAACCACCAGCTGTTGAAAGTAAACCATGCCACACGGAAAAGAGAAAGAAAAAGCCCAGAGGGAGAGTGGTTATTAGGGAGAGGGATTGTTATTCACGATGGATCGATTAAAGGTATTGAACACTTATGCCACAACACTGATGTGATAAATTGCTCACAGATGACAGTGAAAGATATCTCTGAGACTATTCCATCAATCATTGAGGAAAATCCAGGGCTAGAGAAGCTGATTGTTCATGCTGGGACTGCTGATAAGTTCTAAATAATAATATCTCGCTTAAGAATTTCAGATTGTCTAAGAGACATATTACATAGAAACTAAGCAACCTCAAATCACAGCTGTTTGTTTCTGGCCCAATGCCTGCATGTCAGATGGATTAAGTGTTTAGCAGAATACACTTATTTCATAAGTTTCTGAAGTCTGTCTGAGCTGAACACTCAATTAAATTTATTAAAAACCTTAAAAACTTCCGTGGAGCAAAGCACCTATTTACAAGAGATAAACACAGCCTCAAAAGTGGAGGCCAGAAAATCTTCATATCAAGCCTGTTTTCACATGTGAATTCCAAGACTCCTCTCTGTTCCAAAATAGAGATTATGGTGGCACCTGTCGACCTTGAGCTGGGACACTCAGTTCCAACAGCAACTGAGTCACCCAAACCAGTGATTACAACGTCTCGAGCTTGCTGATTCAGCTCCATGCAGAAACATATCAGCTGACATACCAACTCAAACAGCTGAGTTACTACGTCACCCCTCAACAACAGCAGTGATTACAGCGACTCCAGTTGATCATGCAGATTCAGCTCTGTGCAGAAACACACCAGCTGATGGAAAGACCAACAACAGATCCAACAAACCCTCATCTTCATCATTCTCAACTGTCTCACCATTCAGGTGCGTCTCTGATCCCCTTCAGACTCAAGTGAACAAGGGAATCCTGCTTTTAATGCCATGCTCAACCACTAGTTATAAACAATGTGGCTCCCCAATACAACTCACTGTATTGGACATGTGATATCAAAAGTTAGGAAGAGATAGGAAGAGGTAGAGTAGCTAGGTAGAGATAGATTAATGTAAGCCAGGTAAAGATCCGGAGCCGGTCGCCGCTTACCGCCGCGGAAGAAATGTGCCCCACAGGGGCCAGCCAGCGCCGGAGAGAGGTCCCTCAAGGGGATCCTCCCGCACAGTGCGGCCGCCCATTACCTGCCGGGTTGAATCCCCCGGCAGACTGTGCGGACCCCACCCGTTTATCTCTTAAACGTTTCTCGCCCTCTTCAACTCTGTCCTCTCAGTTCTGTCTATTTTTCCTTAAGATAGTTGTCGACTATCGGTCTCGTGCCGGTATTTAGCCTTAGATGGAGTTTACCACCCACTTTGGGCTGCATTCTCAAACAACCCGACTCCGAGAAGACCCCGGCATGACGGGGGCCGTTACCGGCCCTACACCGTCCACGGGTCAGGAGGACTAAGACAGAGTGTTGGTAGCCAGGTCTCCTAGTAGCTAGGAGACAGGTTAATGTTAGTAGCTATGCTGCTTTAGGCTAGGCTGTTGGAGGACATTATTAGGGTCTGTTCCTACTTTCTCTCCTACTTCTCCCCAACTGCATGATGTGCTGTCAATTCAAGCACTAACCTGTTTTCTATTATAGTAGGTGCTCCGGATTAGCCCTGCTTGACGACCCTGACTAAGATGGCATTGCAGTGACGGAAAATTCTCCACGTCCTGCAACAAACTTGTGCATCGGTTCTGTTGCTCTTTCTGTGTCTCTGTTATGTATTCTCCAAGCCACAGACGGTCGCGGCAGATAACCGCTTGTGCTGAGCCTGGTTCTGCCGGAGGTTTCTTCCTGTTAAAAGGGAGTTTTTCCTTCCCACTGTCGCTGCATGCTTGCTCAGTATGAGGGATTGCTGAGAATTCCACGACGCAATCTTCTGTGGTTCTGTAATTTCTACACTAAACATTGTATTGTAATAACTCTTTTTGTAAAGTGCCTTGAGATGACATCTGTTGTGAAATGGCGCTATATAAATAAACTGAATTGAATTGAATATTGACCGGATACTGTCACCAGATACGCTACCCACCAGGAAGATGTGTCATTCAGAAAGTAAAATCCCTGTGATTATAAACAATAGATCCTCAAACACTAATTTTACTAATAACCAAACAGTGCAGCACTTAAAAATAATACCTTGTAAAAAATAATCTGTCACTGAAATAAATTTTAAAGTTGCTACAATAAACATAAGATCTCTAACAAGGAAATCTCTCTTAGTCAGTGATTTAATCATCAAGATATACATGCTCTGTTTCTTTCTGAAACTTGGCTAGATGAGAATACAGAAAAAAGAGTACTGATAGAGACTTGTCCAGCAGACCATTACTTAATTAGTGAGAGCATCAAAAACATAAGAGGTGGAGGCCTGGCAGCAATTTTCCACAGCTCTCTAAACATGAAAAGGGTATCGCTAGGCAGATTTGAGTACTTGGGTGCTGAGACAAATGAGCCAAACAAAGTCCTATTTCTAAGCATATATAGACCACCAAAACCTAACACAAACTTTTTTAATGACTTCAACGACCTTTGTTCTGCAATTTGTTGAAACTATGACCAGCTAATAATTTTAGGAGATTTCAACATCCATACTGACAACCCCCAAGATACAGGGACAAAAGCATTAAATGACACCCTGTATAATTTTGACCTAACCCAGCATATTAACAAACCAACGCACAATCGCGATCATACTCTGGACCTACTTATTAGCAAGCACTTAAATATCTTGGTAACTGATATTGCTTTATCTGACCATTTCTGCATCTCATTTGAAAGCACCATCTGAGCTAAAATTTATAATCACAGTAAGACCACTGTTAAAATACGCTTTCTCAAAGAAATCTCGGCTGAAAATTTTTATGTGATGTAGGGCTTCAGCTAGATTCTTTTTGTAACAGATTAATCTAGCACTTTATCGATTCGATTAATTGGGATTTTTTTTTTTTACGTTTTAAACAACCAAAACAAATCATCAATAACGAAAATTTTGTGGCTGTAAAATGATAAAGCATTTGCCTTTTATCTCTCAAAAAAAAAAGAGAACTCCAACTCTAACATTCGGCTCCAAAACTAAGCCCGGTTACGGTAAAGGTCAATTTTATTTGTATAGCACATTTACAGCAAGATAAACTATCCCAAAGTGCTGAACAAGACGCACAATCAAGAAAAACAATCAAGAGTAAAACATAAAATAAGATAAGTATTAAATAATTAATCACAATAAATAAAACTATTAAATACAGTGTTTATGTATATGACAATAACAGTCAACAGCAATAATGTAAGTTAACAAACTAAACAGTCCATCCAGTTTTTTGTAAAAAAAAAAAGTTTTTGTGAGAAGTTGCAATGTTTTTGTGATTTTCTTTTTCGCCAATCACTTAACCTGTTTCCAAGCAGAGTTTGAGACAACATTGTCACATAAACCTTAGCAAAACAAAATGACTTTAAATGTCTTTTGAACAGTTGAAAACTCTAAAATGTGACCAGCTCAGATTGGGTCCCCACTAGAAGAACATCTCTGCTTTTATTTTATTTTATAAATCATTAAATGGTTTAGCACCAGAGTACATTAAAGATCTGCTATCGTGGTATAAACCATCCAGGTCACTCAGGTCCTCCAGCTCTAGTCTACTGATCGTTCCTAGAACCAGAGCCAAACATGGAGAAGCAGCTTTCAGTTTCTATGCTCCACACATCTGGAACAAACTGCCCGACGTATGCAAAACTGCAGAGACACTGAACTCTTTTAAATCTAAAATTAAAACATAGCTATTTAGACATGCTTATGAGTAACCAACAGTATTATTGACAATACTATTATTAAATGGTAAATGAGGGTAAATGTTGTTTTTAATCAAATGCTATTGTTTGTTTTATAAATGTTTGTTTATGTTTTTTTCTCACTGATTCTATGTTTTTAATTTTCAGATTTCTGTAATCATGTAAAGCACTGTTTTGTAAAACATTTTTAAAGGATCGCTTCGAGTCGGTACACTCAATATTAAAAGAACAACAAAGACACTGATTTATGCTAGAATGTTTCACTTTTATTCGCCACACAATATACAGTATCAGCAGCAAAAGCAAAACAATGCTTCATCAAACAGGCATTAAGTTTTCATCACAGCATCTCACCTTTGACACTTGAGAGTGGAGAGCCAGTCACCTCTCGGTCAGACCTGTTAACTTAACGCGAGCCGGGCGATCGTCCACAAAATCCCACAGCGTACTCTCGTCAGCAAAACAGTTCCGTCTCTAGTTATAGACACAGAGGGTGCGTGAAGAATGAGGCGGGCCAAAACCCCATTCCCAGGCAGTCTTTCTGGCTCCAAACAAGCTTTTTAGGAAACAGACAGACTACAGCTGTTTCATGGGAGCTGTTTTGCTGAGGATAGCAAACTCTTTCCCCTGTGAATGTTTATATTTATGAAGCAAGCAGAGTATCAGCATTATAACATTTAATCTTTGTCAAAGTTGGCATTAAACTCCATAGTTTTCCAAAACCTGCCCTAATGCGCCCGGTGTAAAATTGGGGTTACGCTTTCAATTAAGCCTTTTTTTTCTAAGGCTTAGAGTCCATTTGTTACCTAGGACATTATTGATAGAAGTTCAGTTGATGCAATTTTCTTTCGAGTACCACATCTGTTGTTTGTGCCATACGGAACGTTTACACTATAGAAACCTAGGCTTGATTTAACCAGAAATCTTTTTCTGATGGTGGTGTTGCGGTTTTAAGGAAAATGTAGTTATTTGGCTGTAATAGTTAAGGGACTGCTTATGCGGTCAATGAGATTAATAATTTATGAAAGATTATTAGTATTTCGGGGCACCACCTGTTTCCAGGAACTATTTCAATAGCCAAATATATGTTTATTTATATATATATATATATATATATATATATATATTAGGGCCGGGACTCGAATAAAATTTTAATGTAATTAATTACAGGCTTTGTAATTAATTATTCGAAATTAATCGCATTTTAATTGTACATAAATATTTGACCTGACAAAAGTGAGAATTTTCTTCACATGGATTTTTAGTATGAATAATCACTAAATACGTAAGTTTAAATTATCCACACAAAAAAAACCAACTTAATTCTGATTTCGATAAGAGAATAAATCGTGGCTAAAGCGGAAATGCCTCTCAGATTGAAATAGATAAATTAACACGGTGATGACCAGGAAGCTGCAGCGCACCACTATTATCCTTCCTTGCAGAGCTGTGGAGGATGAAATCCCTCTCTGAGATTCTCTGGAGGATCTAGCCCAGAGGAAATATAAGTTTCCTCTGTAATGCACAAACAAACGCTACAAGCAGCACAGTTAATTGATCCTTGGGAAATTACTTGTATTTGGATTGATTACGGCAGTAAAAAATCTAATTCCATTATTTTGATAAAAAAGGGGTTTCAAACATGACTAATAAGATTAGTTTCAAAAGTTTATCTTCTCTGAACCGATCTCTATTTGAACACTTTCGATGGCTTATTCGTTGAGGGCAGCCTGGGCCGAACACGTGGCTAATTTTACCTTTAGCTTCGTTGTGACTGTCGAAAGAGCAGGACGTGTTTATCTTCTCCTCCTGCTCTACTCCTGCTCTCTTCCCCCCTCCACTCGCCCATACTCTACTTATATTCCTCTTTATTTCTATTTTATTTCTTCACCCTAAAGATACTGGACGACCTCCCTGGGACCGATTTTCCCCTCTTTTTCTCTCTACGCTGATTACACTCTCCAAAACATACTGGAAACGATGAGGGACATGGATTTAAAGAACCTACGCGTTGAAGAAAACGGCAGAAACAAGAACCTAGCAAGTCGATGCCAACAACACAGAGTACCCCTCCAAACAGACAGCGTTTATCGGCAAGAACCCCCCACTCATCAGAAGAATGGCCAGCGCTCAGTCGAGAAACACTCAAGAAGAAAAATAGGTAACGTCAAAAAAACGTCCAACCAACAACTTCAATTATCCCTTTAAAGAACAGATTCACAGCACTTAGCTCTCCCAGCTCCCTGAGTCTGGCACACTCACAGCAAGGCCAGCGACACACAAATAAACCGAACAGCCAGCAACAAGAAGCCAACACGACGAGGAACCAAAGAGAACAGAAAACAGTAAGAAAGGGAAAACGCTTGCTATTATTCATGACAGATTGATCAAAGGTATTTAACCGCTATGCATCAATACAAGTGTCTTTAATTACCCGCAGATGTATGTTGAAGAACTTTCTGAGAGGACTCCATCGATTGAGAACAACCCAGGCTAGAAAAACTTTTTGTCCACGTGGGAGCTGCTGACATCTCTGTTAAAAAAATCTGAAATTCTAAAGAAAGACTTCTTGGATTTACTCCAGAACTTTAACAACAATAAGGTAGAACTTCATATATCTGGACCAATTCCAGCAACACCCTCAGACGAACAATTTAACAGGATCAGGTCTTTTAGCAGGTTTGTTAAAGCTGTCTGTGCTGAAAGCTCCATTTGATTTCTAAATAATTTCAAGATTTTCTGTGAAAGGAGACATTTATTTACAAAAGATTTAACTCATATCAACAAGAAAGGTCAGAAGCTTTATCTCTGGAATTTGCTAACTCATGTGAACTCACAGCGCTGTTCTTGAACTGAGAAACATTGTGGATGCCAACCTGATGTAACACACAGAAAACATGACATCCTCGTACCTGTCGGTGATAAGCCCGCCAGAGTCATACCAGCTGACTGTGCAACAACGCCGTCAACTAAACTTTAAAAGAAACCAAGAGTTCCAGAAAACACATCAACTCAGTCAGCTGACTTTTATCACCCCCAAGCTGACTTACATCACCCCCCAACAACTTCACTACCAGCAGCTGAACATGCAGATTCTACTCTATAGAAAATGCTCCCTAAAACAGCAGATCCAATCAACACACCAGCTAACAGAAAGACCAGTAACAGATCCAAATCATCGTCAACTTCTACCTCTATAACAGGCTAACCATTCCAGGAGTTTTCTGATGCCCTTCAGACTCAGGGAAAAAAAGGAATCCTGCTTTTAATTCCACGCCCAAACAGGACTTATAAATATTGTGGCTCTCCAATTCAACTCAGCATATCAGACATCTGATACCGACCGGACACTGTTACAAAATACACTACTCACCAGGAGGAGATGTTCAGTCATTCTGATTCTCATTCTCTTGATAGTAAAATACCGGTTATTATAAATAAGAGATGTTCACACTGTAAATTAATTTTGAGTGATACAGAGCACTTCAGTTCTATAACAAATTTACGTTCCTCTCCGCCCATACGACAGGTCAGAGCAATTCGGCTGTTTTCTACGTTGCCCCTTTCAGATGGGCGTAACCACCCAAGGTCCTTCGACTACTAGGCCTACCCGTCTCTCTGCCTTCGTATGGTATAATGATGCCTCCGCTGACCGCTCGAGTTGCAAAGTACTTCGGCCTTTCTCTACAGCTTACTCTCCTTTGACTTACTCCCTCCAGCAGTCAGGCCCTCATATATATATTTGCCTATATACATATGCGTACGGAGTCGATAGACAGCAGTTATCCAGCCAGCTCAGGCCAACCAATTATTGGACTCTACAGGGATTTAATTGATTTGTGTTGCTGGACCCTCGGACAATATTATCCCAGATAATTAACAGCCCTCCATAGTCATGCAGTCAGAACACAACACCATAGTTGACATGAGAACCAGCTACATGCCCCAGGACATTCTCTATAAGTTGGGAGACCTCTTTCAAAATAGACTAATATGAAACAGCAAGCTCCCTCCCACAGTCACAATGCAAGAGTCATATCTGTTTCAATGCTAGGTTATTACAGAGAGGTGGAAGAACCTCTTTTAAAGTGGCTGTCCCAAATTGATAGCTGCATAAGTACAGAAAATGATCTACTCACGTCAGAAGTTTGGCGTTCGCGCTGTCAATGATACTTGAGATACAGGGGTAAGGTGGCACCTCTGGTCACCTATCTTCCAGTCTGAAATGATCACTTCTCCTACGCACTATTACCCTGATAGTCTACTACCGAAGGAACTGATGCTGTCTCCCTGGGTCCAGATTCTTGTAATAAAGTGGAGAGAGCCCCACTCGGGCTGGCCTTCTGTGCCAGCACCTCAGAAAAAATATAAAAGCCTTTATCAAATGAACGACTTCAACTCAAAAGAACAAAATTAGATTGTTTCATTTTAAGCTGAAAAGAAATGACAAATTACAAGCAGCTTAACAAAAGAGTCACGCATCACACGGTCGCAACAACACCAACCTCCTACAGCCTATCATCCCATCTGCCATCTCTGATCTTCTCAGAGTTTCAGCCGTAAATATACATGTGGAGAAGAATGGAAGGATGTATCTTTTTTTTTTTTTTTTGACACATGCACAAAATAGACAGTTTCCACAGAATCAGCACATCAACATCAATATTGTGGTTTCTTATAGATGGTTGGTTCTTCTCCGAATGATATCTCCCATCTCTGAAGCAGCGTTGCTCTTTGACCTGCTAACTGCACGCAGGTTTCTTGATGTAGGTGTTATTTCAAAGTGAGGTTTGTTATACATTTCCTAGTACTCAGAGATGGGTAACCTTTAAACTGGAACATTATAACCTTTCTCTGCACTTACAAATATACCTTGGTAAGAAGATTCAAAGCCACATCCTTATCACACACCATCTTCACAGTTCAGCATCTAAATTATTGCACAATCTTTTCCAAGGCACATCAATTAACATATTTTACTATGAAAGCACACTTAATTATGAGAGTATATACTTTTGTTGCTTAAATGACACATTATGATGAAGATAAGAACATTAAGAAAAGGCACTTTATTAGGAAAGGCTTAAAGCATAAATGAAATACTCATTTACCTCTCTGGGTTGCCACAGTCAGCTACTCTAAACGCAGGTATGCCCCGTGAATTTGCCATACTAAATCTCTGGAGATTCGACAACACAATAAAACTACAAATAACCGAGCAGCACAGAATTTAAAAATAATACCTTGCAAAAATTATCTCTCAATCACGGAAAGAAATATTAACACAGCTATACAAAACATAAGATCACTATTAGGAAGATCACTTCTGATCAATGTTTACATCATCACACATGATATACATGCTCTATTTCTCTCAGAAACTTGGCTAGATGAAAATACAGAACAAACCGTATTAATAGAGACTTGCCCAACTAATTATCACTTCAATAACTTCTACTTCTGGCTCTAAGCGAGGATGGACACTTTTTCCCTCCCTCCTCCTCCTGTGTCTTATCCCACAGCTCTCTGTGTCCTGTGCCTCTATCTGGAGTATCTTTTTGCAATTTTCTACGAACCAAAGCTGAATTACAGATGGAAATGGTCAGCTGGTCCAAATATGCTATTGATAAAATCTACTCAACTCTACGAAGCACCGGTAAGTGGCAACCGGGGTGTCCTGCAGAGACGTATCCGGCAGGCTACGTGCTGGACGCTTGGAAAAGTTTCAATCGTTGTGTCTGTCAATGCTCTCACAAGAGGACACGGAAGATATCTATCTATTCGGAATCATGGTGATCAGGTTTCTGCTGATTGGAACGGGCAGTTACTGGATCTACCGCAAAATGGAGCAACAAAGATCTGAAACACTGTCGAGATTGGACACTGTTCTGGAAGCGATTGGATGGCTGAAGGAACAGTTGGATGCGTTGATTCGTGCTGACGGGCCTCAGAATTAGATGCTTGGGGAGCTGGGACGCAGACGAGATGCTGCAAGAGGCGATCTGGCCGGCGGACTGGGACTCATCTGCAAATTGTCATCGGACTTGGAGAAACTGTTGTTGCGGATTCGGGCAACTGGAAATTAATTGGATTTGGAACTTTAATCTGAAGTACAATTTGGTTGAATTAGATTATAAACGGAATTGCTGACAGACTGAAGGGGTAGAGAGGAAATTTGCTCTCTCCCTGCTATCCAAATAATTATTGTTTTGGCTCCCATGAAGACCTTCAACTGGTCCACAATCGAGTATCCTCCCCCCGTCCACCTGCATCTACTAACGCACACACTGACATGGAATTCAGACACAAACACTAACATACACACACATACCGTTTCGCTGTATCCTAATGCTCTCTCCTGCACCAGGAAGCTAGATAACAGCGCGCCTTGATGGCAGCGCGTTAACCAGTGGACTGGAGCTCATACCTGCCCATCCCTCCTAATGTATCATTGTTATTGTCTGAATATGTGCTTAAATGTTTAGGTGTGTGTTTTTTTTTCTATTACCTGTTTTTTGACTCTTGACTAAGGATCAAAACACATGTGAACGCTTTCCCCCCCCCCACCGTGGACCCCCCTCCCCCAACATGTATCTGATCTTATCTTTTTATCAAGGGAGCGCCATCCTTTTGGCTGTAAGCCCTGCAGAGACCTGGATCTGTTTGTATTGCTTTTTGTTTGTTTGTCATGATCTTGGACAGTTTGTACTGTAAACTGAATTTCCCCTTGTGGGACAATAAAGTTAATTAAATTCAATTAGTGAGACCAGGAAAAACAAAAAAAGGGGGGGGGGTGCCACTATCATGGTACAAACTATCCAGATCACTCAGGTCCTCCAGCTCTAGTTTAATGATCATCCCCAGAACCAAACAAGGAGAAGCAGCTTTCAGTTTCTATGCTCGTCATATCTGGAACAAACTACCAGAAGAATGCAAAACTGCAGAGACACTTAACTCTTTTAAGTCTAAAATGAAAACTTACCTATTTAGACTTGCCTATGAGTAACTGTTTTTAGTTGTTTGTTTTTAATTTTCATACAAATTATAGTCTTGATTACTGTAAATGCTTTCTTGTGGGTCTTTTTTTAAGAACTGTGAGCTTTTCAGTGAGATCAGTTAGTTATCCTAACTTATTTGGATCTGCCTAAACAGACCTTATAAATGTTTAATGTCATCCTGACGTCTCTGTCGATAGGGGAATGGGGGGTCGGGCGGTGTTAGCCTAGCGGGTAACAATGGCTGCAGTAGCTAGTTACTGTGACCCTCGTGGCAGTGGGGATGGTGTTACCTTGTCCTCCGATGTGGCTAAGCAGCGATCAACATCAGCTTCTCTCACTGATATTACCTTTTGGGGGGTTCCAGCACGGCAATTCTTATAAGCTCTATGGCGTCCATTGAATCTGGCCTCTGCTGGTTCAGACTCCCACCCCGTGCAGCTTTCATCTCTGTTATTCAGCGCTCTGAAACTCAGGGAACCTTTCTTCGGCTTTGAGGATCACTCAATGTTTTGTTTATCAAGGTTTATTATTCACCTCGTGGTCTTTGAGTTCCTCGAAGCGAGTTTCTCCCAGAAACTCTGTCCTCCTTCGTAAGTGAGGGGGTGTGGTTGCTTTTGTCTCCCCTGGAGGGAGCCAGCCGGTACCAGGCCAAGAGACCAGAGAGCAGATTAGCGACACCCATGGCTGTGTGTGACCCAACAGTGTAATCTGTTGGCCCACTCCTCTCATCCTCTGTGTCTCCTTACACAATTGGATCTTAAAGGAATCAGCTATAGACATTCGCAAATGACTGTTTCAACAGGGATTAGCGTCAATGATCAGCGCAAAAAGGTGCCCACAGCAGCAGAAATAAACAAGATTTCAACATGGAAGAAGCAGGGCCTGTTGCTGCATTTTTGTTTGCTGCCGTTGTTATCACGGCACTAATTACTCTTCTTATTTTTGCAAAGCCAGTTGTCTGGCAGTGTCTGCTCTTTTCCCTCTGATTTACAACTATTCAACCATACAACCACTGAACATCAGCTTCTGCTGAGCGACTCGGTTGGGCCATTCCGAGCACTTACTCCCATACTTGTACTATGTTGGTTCCTGAAATTGCCCCGAAGACGTCTCTGCCCGGCCACGTGTGGTGGAGACAAACGTACCAGGAAAGTCCGTTCAAATTACCCTGAATTTCAGGTTGTGGAAACGTACCTATTTAGTAATATAATCATGCCTCTGCTGATGTAGCTAAAAAAAAATCTGGGATAACAGAGTCGTTCATCTGTAGTAGATTTAGTTTTGTAATCATGTGTCATTAATGCAGTTACAAGTTATTTTTTCGCTTCAAAAGCACTTCTCAGGATTAGAGGTTAGTTTGATGTCAATTCTGCTGGAAATTAAGGTAACCCAGGAGGCCTGTTTTCACTCCATAATGTCACTTAATGAGTGTAATGTTGATTAAAGAACTTAATTAAGATATTTTGTACACACCTAATAAAACTTGTTTAAAAGGAGAGGTTATATGTCCCCTTTAATGTTTTTTATTGAGATTTTATGTGATAGAACAACTTAAAGTAGCTCATTATTGTGTATTGTTGAATAAAAAGAAAAAAGGGGCAGTATTGCTGAAAATAAATCAAAGTTCTAGGAGAAAAGTTTAAGTTTGTTGTTTTAAAATAAGGTATGGATACCTTTATAGTGGATTTTGTCACTGTCAATAATATAAACCTTCCATTACAGAAAGGAAGGTGACAATGAGTTCATGAATATCATCGTCAATGAAATTAACACAGAGGTAAGACATCCACCTGATAACTTTATCTCTCTCTGATAATCAATGGAATGTTTGTTTTGTTTGTTTCAATTGTTTTATGTACTTGAAGGAAACTCTGGTTTTCCTCACTGTCGGAGACGAAAAGGGACCCGGTCTGTTTCTCCTTGCTGGACCCAGTGGGCAAGTGACTGAGTTAGGACCACAGTAAGAGATTCAAACATACATTTGGTTACTTTTTCTTTTTTTCCCCCTCATAAAACAGCTCTTGAATTTATGGAAGACTGATCCTGCGAAAATGTTGAAATAAATACTTAAATATAAACATTTGGAAATACAATTTAGAGCAGTGTTAGTTTGACAAAAATATATATATTTAGTTTTAGCCTTAGTCTTTTGACTAAAATTAATTTCAGTTTTAGTCAAGATTTAGTCCTGGGGTCTGCAATTCCAGCCCTCGAGGTCCCACAACTTTTAGATTCAGACCTGCTTGAACACACCTTGGTTCCATTTATTAGGTTTGCTTACACACAAAACGAGGCCTGAAAACTGCATAAGCCACATTGTACTTTAAGTTTGGAATTTATAGAAAAAACAAGAGTTTATACTTTTTTCCATAATGTGATCAGCTTCTTTCTTTCCAAGAACCTGTTCAAACAGTACTTTGAACCTGTTCAAACAGCTCTGCCTCACCGCGCAATAAGACTGATTGGCTCTCTACTCAGCTAGTCCCACCTGTTCCATTTGTTGAGAGGTTATTTAGTCTTGTTCCTTGCATCTTTTCTGTTTTCTCATTGGATTATCGTCATTGTTGATTTTGGTCTCATCTTTTATTAGTCAACAAAAATGTTGATCAATTTAGTCTTCGTCTTAATCCAAGATTTATTTATTTTTGGCTTTTGTCTAAAAAAAATATAGATTTGTGACGAAAAAAGTGACAAAAATATTTTGTCAACAAAATGAACACTGAGTGTTAATAAATATGTGAAGAAATAAAATTGAAAATACATATATGCAAAAAAACAATGTATTTAATCATTTATTCCCAATTTACTTTTTATTTCCTCATTCATTTATTTATTTAATACCATTTATTTATTATTAGTTAGGGGTATCCCAATCTCAAGATCAGATAGGGCTGATATTTTCGTATTTTCAGTGATTGGAGTTCGGCAATATTAGCCGATGAGTTGTACCGATTTTTACAAAACTACCTCCTAGTTCTGTTTGACGGAAATTGTGCAATAATTTAAACCTCTCTAGTGGACTCTTAATTACCAAAAATTATAGCATAGCAGATTAAACATAATTCTAATATGTGTAAACTTCAACAAATAAGCTTAACCACACTTTAAACTATTTAATAAAGGCATAGTAACTAGTCTTCTAGCATTTAGATGCAACAATAAGCCAAAATAAACAGAGAAAAAAAATCCTCTTTTAGCTCCTGCAGTGGAAGAGAAGAAAAATGCAGATTCTGAACGGCACCTGTGGTGCATTCAAATAGCTTTGGAAATCTATGCTGAACATAGGATATTTCAGTTTATAACACCAACCATAATACTGCAACAAACAAACTTAGAACAATGTGGGCTTTCACAACACTGGTATTTACTTAAAAATATAGAGTGAATGCGATCCCATGACAGTGGAGGGCAGCAGTGCGTACACCATTGTATAGCCTACCGGAAATACCTTTCTTTATATTATAGTACCAAGTTATTGTTTTGCTGTTTACTTTTGTCTGAAATGTTAAAATGAAGTTGACCTTTAATTATATAATAAGATTTTGATTTTATGGGATTTACAACAATAATGGTAATGCTTATTAATGAACTTAGTCTTGTAAAAACATCACTTACTTTCTAAAAATATATTTCTGTTTTATAAATGTCAACACTAAAGGAAAAATATCAAATTGGGAATCGAAATCGGATCGGATTTAAGGTTATAAGATAGGATCAGGATAGGAGGCCGTAAAATGCTAAATAGGACATCCTGTATTATATGCATTTATTTTTACTTTTCGAAAGACTTATCCATCGACTGTTGTTCTGCTTTTTTGTTTCTAGCAATTTAAAAAAAAAAAATTGTTGCACAACTGGAAAACCTTGTGTTTATTTCCACATTTGCTTATTTTATTTTCAATTTTGGTAGGATCAGTCCTCCACATTGAATATGTTTCTGTACTTTCAGAATTCTAGAGTTACTTCAGGGAAAAGGAGCGTGGAAGAACGGCCGTTTCCAAGGCAAAGCCAACAGCCTGGCACGGAGAGAGGAGGTGGAAGCTTTGTTGAAACAGCACTGCAATAGTCGAAGCTATGAGAGTCTCCCCTGTCCAATTTAACAAAGACACAGGCCTCTCATAAATGAACTCTACCTAATTCTTTTGTCCGGTCTTGTGGAAATAATAAGTTAGATAAGCGAAAACTTTGTTTGTGCATTTAATAAAAGATTAATGCATTTTCAATCTATCATATTTCTATTACCAGGGGCAGATCTAGAAAAAAATAATACGTATTATACATAAATACACATTATGGAAGAGCATGTTTTTTTTTAAATTCCCTTTCATTTTTTTAACTTCATAATACTCAAAAATCTGTATTTTTTCTAATATAAAGTAAACTTGGTAATTAGGATAAATGAATTAAAATATTTTATTGCAGACATTTGAGCCAAACTTCCTAAAATGTTCAGTCTGGAACAGAACAGAAATATAATTTATTGTCTCACAGGGGGTGCTCCTAAAAAAAAAGTTGATCAAAATACCAATTTATTCTAAAACAAGATCTAAGTCAGTATGCTGTGTTTCCCTGCCATGTGGACTAACTCGACTGGATGTGGTTGGTGCTGTCTCAGACTCTGTACTGTTGTCACTGGCTGAGCACTCCATGTCGACCTGCCTTTCTCTTTCTCTCTCTTCATCTTGGTGATTCTCTCCCTCCTCCGCCTCCTCTCCGATGTGCTGTTCTAGCACTCTCTCCTGTCCCTGATCTCGTCCTTCCCCTCCATCACTTTTATGTCGCTCCTCTCTCTCTTCTTCCACACCGTCTCCTCAGTCCCCTTTAGTCACCAGGTTACTCTCCGTTTTTCTCACCTTTGTCTTTGGTGAGAAAAAACTAGAGATGCTTCGTTGTCGCTTCATTTCTGTAGAATTTAAATTAATTTTACGTATTTTTCTGGACAAACATAAATATTTCACCTTCTCTGACTTAGTTTTCATTTTGCAAAAATTATGATTTTCAATTTTTATCGCCTCAAATAGTTTCAAAACTATCAGCATTGAGCTAGAAATTATATTATATTTTTTAAGTTGGGTTAGGTACCGCTTTCCTGGTGTGCTCCTGCCTTCTGTGTGCAGGTCGGTTCTCTGTCACTTCCCACCTCTCTGAAGCGTCTGGAGTTGGTGTCCAGTTGCGTCATGCTGCATTCAATGTTGTCGCAAAAAGGAGCTTCATTTGCTTAACTTCCAATTTAAACAACTATTTATTGATTTCATAGGCGCTGGCTGGGATGGCAGGTGGGGTGGCATGGCTTTCTTTTAGGGTGGCAACTGCCACCCTATGCCATCCTATGCCATCCCAGTAGATCCGCCCCTGTCTATTACTATATTCTATCAACAGTATTCTCTAATACCATACACCAGTTCCCAAAGTTTGTGTCAAGGATATGTTAAAGCCGCAGTGCTTTTACATAAACAATTGGGCATGCGCATCACCTGTGATTTCACATCATGTAATTGTGTACTGTATCAATAAAATATTATATTGATTTGCTTTACTTAATATACGACTGTCTTACCTGTTCAGCAGAAATGTGTTTAAAGCAGCTCCATGTTGAAAAGCATCTCTGATGTAAATCGACCTAACACCCTACTTGGGTCTCTAAGGCACTTTTCGAGTTTGTCGCTGTACTTCGAATTGGTTTTACTTCTAAGTTGATTTAGCCCTCAGTAGCCAGGATATGGCTAACTATTTAGCACAAGTTTGCTGTGACTTCTCCATGACCGCTCTCTGCCATTATGGTAAATGTAAACAGAAGACACGGAGCGGCCTGTCTGTGTGCCCTCATCTCCGCAGGTTTGTGCAATGCGCATGCACGTTGATTGACGGTTGTCACAGCAGAAACTTGAATTCTATTGGATAAAAAAAATTTGCCGGTCAGTACGAATTGCATAGGGGTCTATGGGAGAAAGGAGGGTCTTAAGAAAAATAACAAATGTTATGGAGCACTAGCATTTTATCATAGTACTGAACCCCACATCATTTTAAGGATATATAAAACTTTAATACATAAATACATTCTCTGGAATGCAGCTTTATGTCTGGGGTCATAATGTCCTCTTCAGAAATTATCCTAAGCACAGAAAAGTATGTGAAAGCATTTGCATTGCAAAAATGTAGAAAGAATTTTCAAAATGTTGAAAAATAAAGAAAATTATTGGCCAATAGATTGACATGATGCTGATTGTTTTGTCATTTTACCACTAAACCCGACACTAAAAATGATGGTATCATTGGCGTGGCCACGGGTGTGCCAGTGCCACCCACAGAGCCAGCTGGCACACCCAAAGACTGAATACACACACATGTATATTATATATATATATATATATATATATATATATATATATATATACACACACTACCGTTCAAAAGTTTGGGGTCACCCAAACAATTTTGTGTTTTCCATGAAAAGTCACACTTATTCACCACCATACGTTGTGAAATGAATAAAAAATAGAGTCAAGACATTGACAAGGTTAGAAATAATGATTTTTATTTGAAATAAGATTGTTTTTACATCAAACTTTGCTTTCATCAAAGAATCCTCCATTTGCAGCAATTACAGCATTGCAGACCTTTGGCATTCTAGCTGTTAATTTGTTGAGGTAATCTGGAGAAATTGCACCCCACGCTTCTAGAAGCAGCTCCCACAATTTGGATTGGTTGGATGGGCACTTCTTGCGTACCATACGGTCAAGCTGCTCCCACAACAGCTCAACGGGGTTCAAATCTGGTGACTGCGCTGGCCACTCCATTACCGATAGAATACCAGCTGCCTGCTTCTTCTCTAAATAGTTCTTGCACAATTTCGAGGTGTGTTTTGGGTCATTGTCCTGTTGTAGGATGAAATTGGCTCCAATCAAGCGCTGTCCACTGGGTATGGCATGGCGTTGCAAAATGGAGTGATAGCCTTCCTTATTCAGAATCCCTTTTACCCTGTACAAATCTCCCACCTTACCAGCACCAAAGCAACCCCAGACCATCACATTACCTCCACCATGCTTAACAGATGGCGTCAGGCATTCTTCCAGCATCTTTTCAGTTGTTCTGCGTCTCACAAACGTTCTTCTTTGTGATCCAAACACCTCAAACTTGGATTCATCCGTCCACAGCACTTTTTTCCAGTCTTCCTCTGTCCAATGTCTGTGTTCTTTTGCCCATCTTAATCTTTTTCTTTTATTGGCCAGTCTCAGATATGGCTTTTTCTTTGCCACTCTGCCCTGAAGCCCAGAATCCCGCAGCCGCCTCTTCACTGTAGATGTTGACACTGGTGTTTTGCGGGTACTATTTAATGAAGATGCCAGTTGGGGACCTGTAGAGGCGTCTGTTTCTCAAACTAGAGACTCTAATGTACTTATCTTCTTGCTCAGTTGTGCAACGCGGCCTCCCACTTCTTTTTCTACTCTGGTTAGAGCCTGTTTGTGCTGTCCTCTGAAGGGAGTAGTACACACCGTTGTAGGAAATCTTCAATTTCTTAGCAATTTCTCGCATGGAATAGCCTTCATTTCTAAGAACAAGAATAGACTGTCGAGTTTCAGATGAAAGTTCTCTTTTTCTGGCCATTTTGAGCGTTTAATTGACCCCACAAATGTGATGCTCCAGAAACTCAATCTGCTCAAAGGAAGGTCAGTTTTGTAGCTTCTGTACCGAGCTAAACTGTTTTCAGATGTGTGAACATGATTGCACAAGGGTTTTCTAATCATCAATTAGCCTTCTGAGCCAATGAGCAAACACATTGTACCATTAGAACACTGGAGTGATAGTTGCTGGAAATGGGCCTCTATACACCTATGTAGATATTGCACCAAAAACCAGACATTTGCAGCTAGAATAGTCATTTACCACATTAGCAATGTATAGCGTGTGTTTCTTTAAAGTTAAGACTAGTTTAAAGTTATCTTCATTGAAAAGTACAGTGCTTTTCCTTAAAAAATAAGGACATTTCAATGTGACACCAAACTTTTGAACGGTAGTGTGTATATATATATATATATATATATATATAACAGAAACAGATGGCCAAGTATGACACATACAAGGAATTTCCAGATACATTACAACCTGTCCAAGATCATTATAAACAACAACAAACAGATCCAGGTCACTGTTGGGCATGCAGCCACCGAGCGACGCTCCCGTTTATGAAACATAGAAAGATACACATCTGGGGAGGGGACGGTTCCAAGGTGAGGGGAAAAAAACGCTCAACTGTATTGTGGGTTCGTACAGCACTCACAACGCAGGTAATACAAAAAAAACCACACCAACAAACATTTAAGCACATATTCAGACATTAACAATGACACACAAGGAAGGATGGGCACGTATGAGCTCCAGTCCACAGGTTAATGCGCTGCCAAACCGAGGCGCGCTTTTATCCGCCAGCTTCCTGTTGCAGGAGAAAGAATTTAGGATGCAGCGAGATGGTGTGTGTGAATATGAGTGTATGTAACCATGTCCGTGTGGGCGTCAGTAGATGCAGGTGTACGGGGGAGAGGAGACTCTGTTGACATTCTTCTCAGGGACACTTGATTAGGACCAGGTTTCCCCTTTTGCCCAGCGTGGGCAGTTTTTCCCATTCGAAGCTTGGGTCCTCTACCAGAGGCCTGGGAGCTTGAGGGTCCTGTGCAGTATCTTTGCTATTGCTAGTACTGCCCTTTTCTGTACTTGGATGTCTTGAGGTCCTTCCAGGGATCTGCTGCAGCCAATCCTCCAGTTTGGTGGTCACTGCACCAAGTGCTCCGATTACCATGGGTCACCTTCATCTTACAAGCCTTCTCTAGCTCCTCTCTGAGCCCTTGGTATTTCTTGAGTTTCTCATGTTTCTTCTTGATATTACCATCACTTTGTATTGCCACATCCACCACAACGGCTTCTCCTTTCCTTTGACCTTGGTGTTTCAATTCCGTACACCGCACAGAGCAGAAACTTGGTTATGACATTCCATGAATGCTTTCCCTGCATTTTACACCCTGCTGTTATGTGCTGGATTGTCTCAGATGTCTCTTTGCAATGCCTACACCTTGTCTGGTGTGGTAGATCTGGGCCTCTATCGCTCTGGTGCTTAGAGCCTGCTCCTGTTCTGCCAGCATGAGTGCCTCTGTGGTGAAGAGCGCGTAGCATTGAAATAGGTCCTGGCTGAAATACTTCACCTCATTAAACGTTCCGGAAGTTGTCCGAGCTATTCACCGGTATAGGGGTATATTAAAAATTCATATTATAACAAAAATAAACCGGTTTTCGGTATGAACTGGTATACCGCCCAGGCCTAGCTTGATGTACTTATGGAGTTTCACCCGGGATAGTGGCTTTCACACTCATCAGTCCTCGGCCTCCTCCTTTACGGCTTGTGTATGGTCTCAGGGTGCTGGATTTGGGATGGAACCCGCCATGCATGGTGAGGAGCTTTTGTGTCTTAACATCTGTGATCTGTATCTCATCCTTTGCCCGTCTGATTATTCCCGCAGGGTATCTGATGACTGTCAGGGTTTAACTGTTTATTGCGTTGGACTTGTTATTTCCATTGAGCTGGCTTCTTAGGAGTTGCCTCACTCGTTGGAGGTTTTTGGCTGTTGCTGCTTACCTTGTTGCCTGTGCAGGGTTGCCATTTGCCTGTGGTATTCCCAGGTACTTGTAACTATCCTCAATGTCTGCTGTTGTTACCTCTGGAAGTGAGACCCCTTCAGTGTGGACTACCTTGCCTAGCTTTGTCACCATCCTACTACATTTTTCAAGCCCAAATGACATCCCAATGTCTTTGCTTTAGATCCTGGTGGTGTGGACCAGGGAATCAATGTCCCGTTCGCTCTTAGCATACAGCTTAATGTCATCCATGTAGAGGAGGTGGCTGATCGTAGCTCCGTTCTTGAGGCGGTATCCATTGCCAAGCTTGTTGATTATTTGGCTTATGGGGTTCAGACCTATGCAGAACAACAGTGGGGACAGAGCATCACCTTGATATATGCCACATTTGATGGATACTTGTGCAAGTGGCTTGCCATTGGCCTCAAGGGTGGTTCTCCTCAACCTCAATGAGTTTGCAATTAATGCTCAAACAGTCCTGTTGATGTTGTGCAGCTTCAAGCATCGAGTTGTAGGCTTTCTTGTAATCAATCCAGGCAATGAACAGGTTGGTCTTTTGGAATTTGCAGTGTTGGGTCTGACCCCTGAATATATGAAAATGATAAAAAAGGAGGGTTCTACAGAATACAGCATTCCCATTGCGCTGTTTTCCTGCCATCATCAGAAGCGGAACATTGTTCTGAAAAAGAGGAAACCCTACGGCCAGAAAACAGAGGCGCACCCCGGTTAGGTGAATTTTTTTCTCTCTCTCTCCCTGGAGGGTTGATCTCTGATAAGTCCTTCCATGTCGGTTGGTTGAAACATCACTCAATCAACCCCACCGCAGCTCTCCTCCACTATGACTGGATGCTTCAAACCGCAGGGGGAGCCCCGCGGTTTTTAAAAACAGCAATCAGGAAGCGATCCAACTCTCTCTCTCGTTCAGTTTCAAGCTGTTTGCAAAGCGGAGAAAATGCACGCTTTCATCACTCAGTACCTGTTGAAACCCATTCATTCAACACCTCATTCGATCTGATTGGCCATCAGCCAATTTCTTTCCTCTCCTACCTCATCCAAGCGAGTGGATGAACCCTTTTTTTCTTTTTCTCTTGCATTTTTCTGTCACAGTCAAAAGGATTCACTTTTTGTCTGCAATCAACCATCGAACGGACTCGAAGTAAGATCTTTCCATGCTTTGTTTAAGATTTGGTTTGGAGTAAATCTAGAGTATGTCTGTGCATGCATACTTCTTTGAACATTTTATTGATCAGTGTGGTGTTTGAAGTTACTGTTTTTCTTTTATTAGTACGCAAGTAGTGTTGATTGTGTGTGATTTTGCTTTGATCTTTGTGTTAAGCCACAAACCAGAGAGTTTCAGAGAAACGAGCATTGTTTAAATCAGTAGCCATTTCAATTCATAGTTCTTTGTTAGACAAAAGCTATGTTAATGATAAGAGCAACACGGGCTCTTTGTTCAAAGGTGACCACACAGTAAATTGCCCAGTCAATAAAAACCCACACAGATTGGCGATGTACTCATTCACCTGCGCACAGCGCTTACACGCGTGCGTGCTTGTTACGGCGGAAGCACGTTCAGGAAGCTCTGTGTGACGTGGCCTTTGTTCTGTCCGGTTGTCCGCCATCTTTGTAGTTTGTTTACGGAGCTTCTAGCCTTTCCATTTAGCTTAGCCGTTAGCGAAGACCTAATTAGCCGAGAGTAAAAATGGGGAGCCTAAGTCTCCTCCCCTTCCGGTCGGCCCATGGGTCCCCAAACCGAAAAAATAATGAATGGAAGTCAATGGAGCGAAAGTTATTTTCTGGTCCGCTTTGTCTTCCGTTCTGAATCACAGATATGTTGTAATTCGATTTAAATGATAACTAACAATGTACATTTCGACTGTGTTTGTCAAGTGATTTGGGATTTATTAGATTGTAAAAATTTGCATTTAAAATACCTACAAATCAGAAGTCAGAAGTCGCATATATGACGTTATTTTGCTAACGGCAGTTAGCACTAGCTATACGTAAAACACTCACCTAGAGCTTGTAGAGCTTCTCCTCCATGCTGGCTGTCACTCAGACAACTGCTTTACCTCCACATAGCTGTTACTTTCCACATGGTCAGATTTATAGAGGTAGTCTTCGTTTTTAATACTCCTTTCTTCATCCTTGAGGCTACGGCCATCACTCTCCTTTTTCTTCTGCAGTTGTAGTCTGCTAAGCATTTTTAAACAAAACCTGAAGTAAATTTTACCTCCGGTCGAAAATCAGCGTTTTCTTTCCTTCAAAATTAGTTTTTAAAATTCACGGACATCATATGTTCGATTCCCGGCGCATTGCAAACTGGATCAGAAAATGACTTTTATCGTTCCATTGACTCTCATTAATTTATTTTGGTATTAGGGGACCCATGGACCGGAAGTAGAAGGGCGTGACTTAAGCTACCCATCTGTTTGTTTTGTGTGGACCATTTTTAGTATTGCGTGTGATTCATTGCCAAGGGTTCACCCTTCAGACAAATTATCCGGTATCTACAAAACTGTTGCTGATAGAGTTAATTTGGAAAACATATATTTGCTGGGTTAATTCCCAGCTGGTACCCCGATGCTCTAGTTTAAAGGGATAATAAATTAATTATTCATTAGTTATTAATTTATTATTCCCCAGATAACCAGATAGACAATACCCTTTTATTTAATTCCAGCAGTCTTGGGCAAGTGTTCTGTCAGCCAGGAGTCTGTGTTTTGCACCTCTGCTATCTCTACCAATGCCCTTCTGTGCTTTGTTCATGTGCCTACGTATTTTTTCCAACTCTATGCACGGAGGCCAGGTAAATAAATTCCATCCATTACTTATCCTGCTTCTCCTTGAAGGGTCGCAGGGGTCTGGTGCATTTCTCCAGCGGTTTTCAGCTGAGAGGCGCAGTGCACCTTGGACAGGTTGCCAGTCCATCCATCTTAGTGCACCCTGTTAGACGCGTGACATAGAGCTTGATGTGTGCCACAGCCTCTGCCTCCAGATCAACAGCTATGATAATCAAGTCTGTTCGTGAAAAAAAAAATCCAAAACCTCATGTTAATAACTTCTGCAAAAATCTGAATATTAGATTATGAAAGAAAACGAGAGAAAAAGTGAGAATTTCTTCGTTCCGTGCCATGGAAGAACTGAATCAGATATTCTAATACTGCAAGAGTTTCGTTTCACTTTTATGTATAGTTCTCTGCTCTGTAATATTGTGAGTAAGAAATAAATAGGATAAGATATACAGGTTTACTTATAAATATTACAAGAAATACATTTGAAAATAGTTAACAAATCATTTAAATTGCATTAAAAATTGTGTTTAAAGGTTGAAAAATTATTATGATGTATTTTAGAAGTTGAGAATGTGTTTGATTACACAAGTTAATGCCAGCCAGTGATATTGAATATGTTAGTCTGAAAATATTAGTTTTCCCTGCCAGTCTGTTTAAGCAAATTTGAAACTGGAAAAAAAATGCCCCCCTTCAGAGGGGCATGACATGTGCACAGTAAAAAAATTATATTTTTTAATAAATTTGGCACACCCATTGTTTGCTGATATACACCCAGTGTCTTTTTTCTGGCTACACCACTGGATTGTATGCTCAACCAAGAGTCGGGTCAGGACCCTACAACATTTTTATTATCTTCAAAGCTCAAAGGAAGACTAAACCCTGGAACAATTTAGGAAAAGCAAACACATAGCTGAGAAAGGAAGACTAACACCTGTTAAGGATCGTAGTCCTAAAATGGACATGTTATGCAAATGTTACTTTTTTAATTCTTTTGTGTTGCCATTTGGGTCTGTGCTGCCTCTATAAACATTCCAAACATGGATAAAAAACATCAATTTTTTTGCTGACAAAGATCTTGCGCCCAGACATGAAAATCGCTCAGCTTTCGGCGAAATTCACCGTTTTGAAACGAAAATAAGTGACCTACGTGAATCGTGTAGATTCGTGGGGATCAAGTTCCATTTATGGCGCTGTTGGGGGGTTCGATGCCACCTATGAATTATCTTGAGCTGAATAAATCTGCTTCCAATTTCCTGATACATTGTATTGATATTATCTAGACAAGATTTACAGTCAACCTGGGATATTTCCAAAGCCAAATTGTAAGCCCATTGATTTTTACTTTTGAATAATGGTTCAGTCATTTGATCAAGTACCAATTTATAGAGTTTATAGGTAAATCCTTTAATGTTGGACAACGATTCAGAGAGCAAAACTTCAGCCGGGCTACCTGAAGGGCAAATGAGAGGGCTTCCTAACCAGCTAGGGAGCTACGCAAATGGACATATCCCCAGAATTGACCACTTGACAGATGATATTTAGCAACCATCTGGTCAACGCTTAAATAACTATTAGTCTTTACATCAGATAGGTATTGGACACTTAAAATCCCCCCTTAATGCCATTTCTAATGGTGACTTCAAAAAGCACAAACAGCAAAATGTGCATCCAGAAAAATACGACATATCCAAACCGCATCTGTCAGCCAACTGGCCCACTGGCAATAAAATCCAACCCAGCAATTTATTTTGTGTTTTCAATACTTCTTGACATTTGTTTTTTTATTTATGGACTTTCTTTTGATTCAGTCATGAAATTACTGATTAGCTATTTGGGATTGTTTTATGAAAAAGTTTAGAAATTATCAAAAACAAGAGATGGATAAATACTTGATCGATTTTGTCAATTCATTTATCCAGTTCAACAACATTCATAATCAGACACAAACAAACAGCATGAGGCGGTGGCGGGGATGGAACAGATGCTGGGTGGAGCAGAGCAGAAGGCAATAGTAGAGGTGGAACAGCAGCTTTCTGCAGCAGAGGAGGCAGCAGCAGCAGAGATGGAACAGCATTTTTTTTCCAACTAATTTTAAAGAAATAAAAATAATTAACAGAGATATTGAATAATGTAAAAGTAAAGGTTTATTTGCAACAGTTGCTATGAGTGAAATGTTTCTCCTCCAGCCATGGCAGGAACCTACCCAAAGCAAGCATAAACATAAATCAAAACACACAGACATCTTGGCATACAAAAAGAACTTAAGTAAAAGACAGTTTTAGTCAAAAGCTTCACACCAATGGCAAGGTACTGCTTAAAGAGAGGGGAAATAGGGTTTTTTGGTTATTAAAAACATAAAATTGAAGTTAGGGTAATTTCACAAAAATGTTGGGTAGCCTAACTGCTCCTCATGAACATTGGAAAATTATATGCAAGTGCCACAACAACATTGAAGAACTCACTGCAAATAAACCCCATGTCAACGACTTCATGCAAACAGCTGGGATTCCTTACCTAGAAAACTTTTAACTGATTGGAATGTTTTTATAATTTTATTGAAATTACTTTTTTGGTAAAAAGTGCCCTGAGATTACATTTGTTGTGAATCGGCACTATACAAATAAAAGTGAATTGAATCTTAAATTGAACATTATTTTAAAAAACTCAAATACTTAGAAAATGAGTTTTGGGATCATGCTGCTCAGAACAGTGTTCACATTTTAACAATAAACTTTTTCAACTATTCAACTATTTCAAGAACTATTTTGTTTAATCAACTATTTAAGTTACCATGTAATGAAATGCATTTGTCCCAACCTGAAAAATTTGGTGGAACCCCAGAAAATTTTTACCAATGCCTGGTTCACGCGGCAGGGTTTTTAGGCTGATTTTCCTCTCCCAACAAGCACCAATTATTGTGATGGGTCTTAGAATAATCCAAACAGGTATTCCTGTCTCATGTGGTGTGTTAAGATGGTTCGGGTCTGCTAGCAAGGACGTCAGTACTACTTCGATTGTAAATCGGGGATATCCAACGTGTTGGATTGTCTTGGTACAATATTACAGCATGTGTGGTATGTTCCGAGCAAAAACGAGCATGCAGCCAATTGAATGTGACGTTAGCCAATCAGAAAGTGAGCTGACAGAGAGAGCTGCGCAAATGTGCCTTGGAAGTGTCTTTTATTTTTAACTGTGTGCTCACTTGACCGCACTCAAGAAATGCAGAGAAACCGAAATCTGTCAGGATGTGTGACGTTTCCCAGTCAAAAGAAGCTTATAAAAAACATAACGTCCATATCTCAGCATATTAATAAATGTTACACTTATAAACTCAGGTATGAATGTATTTTGCAACTTGAGCTGACAAAATTACGAACAATTAATAAAAAGTGTGAAGAAAGGAGGAGGAAAATATTCTGCACAGCTGCAGCCACTCAGTTGGATGCAATGCGGCATGAGCGCTCAGACTGCGGTCGCTTTTTACTGTGTTCTGTCAGTGTTTGGGTCTCGGACGCAGTGATATGGAAATAGCCATGGATAACGGGTACTGGCGAGTGTGTGTTTCTCTACATGTTTATTCAGAAACTTTTTACAAAATAAATGGCACAATTATTGTTAAAATGTGGAAAGAATCTACAGTGCATCTGGAAAGTATTCACAGCGCTTCACTTTTTCCACATTTTTTTATGTTACAACCTTATACAAAATGGATTAAATAAATTTGTTTCCCTTAAATGACAATTTAAAAAGAAATGTTTAGATTGTTGCAAATTTATAAAAAAAAAAAAAGAGAAATCGTATGTACATAAGTATTCACAGCCTTTGCTCTGTACTTTGTTAATGCACCTTTGGCAGCAATTACAGCCTCATGTCGTTTTGATTATGATACCACAAGCTTGGCACACCTATCTTTGGGTAGTTTTGCACTCCCTCTTGAGCTCCATCAGCTTGGATGGAAAGCGTCGGTGAACAGCCATTTTGAGATCTCTCCAGAGATGTTCAATTGGGTTTAGGTCTGGGCTCTGGCTGGGTCACTCTATGACATTCACCGAGTTGTTCTGTAGCCAGTCCTTCCAAATTTTGGCTGTGTGCTTAGGGTCATTGTCCTGCTGAAAGGTGAACCGTCACCAGCGTCTGAGGTCAAGAGCGCTTTGCAGCAGGTTTTCATCCAGGATGTCTTTGTACATTGTTGCATTCATCTTTCCCTCTATCCTGACTAGTCTTCCAGTTCCTGCCGCTGAAAAACATCCTCACAGCATGATGCTGCCACCGCCATTAATTCCCTGTAGGGATGGTATTGGCCTGGTGATGAGTAGTGCCTGATTTTCTCCAAACGTAACGCCTGGCATTCACTCCAAAGAGTTCCATTTTTGTCTCATCAGACCTGAGTGCCTTTCCAAATGATGTCCAATCAACTTAATTTACCACAGGTGGACTACAATTAATATGCTGAAACACCTCAAGGATGATCAGTGGAAACAGAATGCACCTCAGCTCAATTCTGAGCTTCACGTCAAAGGCTGTGAATACTTATGTACATGTGATTTCTCAAGTTTTTTATTTTTAACAAATTTGCAACAATTTAAAATGCACTTTTTTCACATTATCATTATGGGGTGTTGCGATTAGAATTTTATGAGAAAAATTATTTTAATCCATTTTTGAATGAGGCTGTAACATAAAAAAAAGTGGAAATGTGCTTATGGATTCTAAATCCATACGCACATTTTATGTGTGCACGCATTTGGGCATAGTGCTACACCTTTTCAGTGCTTTAAACTGAAAAGAGCATTATTCCTTTAACTTGTAAATATGACGACTAAGCTATACTTAAACTCTTTAGTGACCAGGGCCCGTATCCCTAAAGAATTTTTGTGCAAAAAGTGGCTCCTAGCGGCCAAATTCTAAGAAAATTCTCAGTCATGATGTTTTCTTAGAATTTTCCCTAAAAGTGACACGAAAATCCCAGTTAATATAAAAGCTATTCCTCAAGATTCCTAGCGCTTAAAAGGGTTCCTAAGGCGAGATCTGCTAAGAGCAGGGAAGAGGACTTTTAGTGGCTTAGGAGTTCCCCTAAGCAGCTGTGTTTGTAGGTTATTTCATAAAGAGACCAGCCAGCAATCACAGACATTGATAAAAGCTGAGCCGTGTTACCCTCATTAAGACCACACTGAGTTGTAACGTTGCAATTTGTACTTCATTGGGCACAGCCCCTTGAGAAAGGCCATCTTGGGTGCTTCTCATTTCTTATTTGTGCATCCTTGTTTCCTTTCCTCGCTTCCTTTCCTAGTGTCTTAGCTCCACCTCTTTAGGATGCGAGGGAAGGACACGGAAAAGACGCGAGGACGGAGGAATAGAAGCAAGTGAAATGATATATCCTCGCTCCCTTTAGCGTCACTTCAAAGCGTCATCAAGTAATGATGACTACACCGCTGGATTTAGCTTGCATATCGGAATTCTTGAGCATTAGAGATAATTATTATTTATACTGTAAACGTTTCAACCTCCACAAAACACCACATTTGTTCTTATTTTTTTATATTTACAGTTATTAACAATGAATTATTCACAGTAATGAAATGTTTTTTATTTGTAGTAGGCTATAGTATGACGGTATGTTTAATTTTGGTGCTTTGATATAATTCTGCAACTGTACTAGAGTTGTGATTTTACATACATTTGTGTCTTGTACATGTAAACAATAATGATAATTATAATACTAATAATTAATAAACTGCTGCGAGAACACCTAAAGCAAAATACCAATGAAAGTTTGCAAAAGGTCTGGGTTTATGTAATTATGAACTCATGCACAAAACATACTGTACACACACACACACATTTTTATATATATTTTTATTTGTTATTTTTCATCAGTCCCTGTAAGACATAATTTTACACTACAGTGAAGCAGAAATGTTAATGTGTTGCCTATTAATCCCTGCAGGCATACACTACAAATACTCAACACATTAAAAAGAATTAACTACAGGCCTAAATTAAGATCATTCTCTATTCCCCATTTATCAATATAAGAGAGATTAATTAAACAATTAAAAGCCAGCCAGTAAAATCAAGAAACGTAATAAAAATAATTAAAACTGTGCTGAAAAGTACACATTATACATCGAAATTAAAGGCACTGTCAAAAAATAACCCAAATTCATGCTTAATACTATTAATAATATTTGAATTTTCTGCCATGGTTAGCACTTGGAGCAGATGTGAAGGGGGAGGAGAATTTATACGTGCGTCACGTTAACTCGATAAAAGACTTCCGCATAGGATACACCTGTTAATCCTCGCTGATCGCTCCTCATGAAGCCTCCTCCCTCCTCGATCCTCGCCTCCTCGCGGCGCAATTAGAGAATTGAGATGTCCTTCAAGATTGCTGAGCTCGATCGGTTTCCGGGTCATGGGATGGAGGACGGAGGAGAGAGGAGACGAGGAGGGATATTGAGAAGCACCCCTTGTTTTCAATGGGGTCCACATGGGAGTGAAAGTACAAAATATGCCAGCTAGGATATTAAAATGAGCAAATAAGACACAAATCATTATTTGAACAGGGTGTAATGAGCTTAAGTTTTCACATATTTTAGATTCTACTGTTAGGCTATAACCCCTACAGCTTACTATTCATTTTCCAGATATTTTCTTGAATGTGAAATATTATTTACAATTACAGTCTGCATAAGATTAGAGTGTATAATTATGTTTATTGATTTGAGGGTACATCCTTTGCTCACAAATTGCACACCGCCTAAGGGCAATTTAGAGAGACCATAGTCATATTTTTGGGAGGTGGGAGGAAGCCGGAGTACACATGCACATTTAGAAAAAATAAATCGGTGCAGAAAGACGCAAGGCCAGGATTCAAACCCAGGCCTTCTTGCACTTAAGGAACAGTGCTAAAATATAGTCTACAGGTTCGGCTGGTCTGCATAATTTTACAGAGTTGGCAGCTCAGTGGTTTCGTTTTATGCTGGATTTAATTTTAAGTTTGCATCATTGCAGTTCAGTTCCAACCAGTCTGCATTTTATTATTTGAATCTTACCTAGTGAATGTTGCTAAATGAAATTTCATGTCAAAGCTCTAGCTACCAACAGAACTATTCTCTTGGAATCTTTCCCCCAATATCCTACCTCCAATAATGGCCATATGCATGCTTTGAGGGTTTATGCAAACTAAGTAAAAAAAAAAATAAACTTTCCACTTTCATTTAAGGACGATGCAAGCAGGTTCAGGTTTCTTCCTGGAAAACTTACCAGAACCAGGATATATGAAGAAGCAGCTTTCAGTTTCTATGCTCCCTTCATCTGGAACAAACTCCCAGATGAATGCAAAGCTGCAGAGACACCGAACTCTTTCATCAGTTTTTATTTTTCAAAATTTTCGTTTGTGCTTTCTTTTAGTGATTCTATGTTTCAATTTTCAAATTTTTGTGATGTAAAGCACCTTGAATTGCCTTGTGTTGAAAGTGTGCTATATGAATTAATGAATGAATTAATGCGGATTGTACCGCACTCCCACTATATAAATATATATATATGATATATATATATATATATATATATATATATATATATACGTGCGGCTCGAGATGGGTGCTGTTACTGTTATTGGCGATTGGAGTTACCATGGCGATGTAATTAGCCAAAAACCACGCCCAAAAATCCCATAGGAACGAATGGAGTCATGAGTCAAAAAAATCATGAAAATCCACTATTTTTGAGGATTTACTGTGTCACCATTGTTACGGTCTCCTTTCTTTTGTGTAGGTTTTTTTTTCTCTTACCTCCAATTTTCTGTGTTTAGGAAGGAAGAGCTACCTGGGCCCTCATTTATCAAACTTTTGTAGAAATGTTCCTATATTCTATCCTGCGAAGGAAATTTAAGATGTGCGTAAGTACAAGTCAAAGTGTGATTTATGAAACATGCGGTGGCCTCTCGTACGCACGCTCCTCTGCAATCAGCTGTTGATAAATCCCACTTATGCATAAACAGGTCCTCGTGCCAGTTCACAGTCATTTGCATACGGAAACGCCCTGAATTAACCATATTTGGTAGCACCACATCATGCATTGAGTCCTCACATTCTTTCTCAAAACAATTTCCAAGAGAGGAAAAAAATGAATTTTAATGACACAGAGATCAAGGTGAAACATAGGTGGGGAAATAAATAAAAGTATTCATGATTTAATGACCTAAAAAAATATCAGTTTATACAAAATGATTTCACCACCGATAGTTTTTGCCATCAGCGGTTTCTCTGTTGATTTCTCCCAGCACGCAGCCGTTATATTTCTGCTGCAGAGCAGACAAAAAAAATAAAAAATGCGGGGAATAATTTCATTTGCTAATATTAACTTCTGTTTATATCCTTAATTTCTTTGAAAATATTTAATAATTTAATAATGAACATTGCTGTTTGATTTTATCAGCTCAGGGGAAACTAATTTAAAAAAAGAATAACTACGCCTGGGACAGAGGTGGCAGGCAGTAAATATGTTCAGGACAGTGGACATGTTCCTGTTGGAAATGAAGGGAAAAAAATGCTTCAATATTAAAATCAATACAATAAAACATCTCTCAGTAAACAGCTGGACCAGATCTAATACAAAGGGTGCTCCGATCATCATAATTCACACTTTAGTGGCCATGCGTAATTGGGGACATGGCTAGTGCTGCCATCACAAAAGTAAAAAAAGGACAATCTGCTTCACTGATAAGCAGGAACATTTAGGCCGTTTTCACATGTGTGGCCGTACCAGAAAACGGCCAGAGAAAATGCTAATTTTTTCAGTTCACATGTCACGGATCTCCGACCGTATTGGGATCCAGTCTTTTACTACAAATAAACAGCAGGTGGCGGTATACAAATAAGTCTTAGTTCTCCAACAAACAAGGGAGTGAGAAGTACCGACTTCATAAAACGAGCGACAGCCTAGAATGTAAACAAACTGGTCTACTGGTTAGCTGCTACCTGAAGCCATCTACAGGGTGAGTGTTGTAGTAAACCCGCCGTTTTGTAACCTGCTGTGTTGCTGTGGGATGCTTGAATCGCGTTGTTTTGGTATTTGTATGGTCGCGAGGTGATTCTGTAATTTCGGCCGGCGATGTCGTCATTTCCGCATGGAGCGCGTCTATTGTCTTGAGTACGGCCAGAGTACGGGTTGTGTTCACATGGTACGTGGCCGCTCGTACCTGGACTCGGATACTACCTCCAAGGCAGGTCTCTCTGGCCGTATCCTGGCACGGTACAGTCTGTGTTCACATGGTACGAAATAAGTGGATTTTGACCAAATACCGTACCCGAGTACGGACTCCCGTACCATGTGAAAGCGCCCTTAGTTGTCGCGGTACAGTTTGCAAACCTTTTAATTAAAGGTGTGACAAAATCCCATTAAACTGAAACGCTTGGTGTAATAACTAGACAAATAAACGGGAGGGGGTTGGGGTCTGCGGCCGCACAGCGCAGATTGCGAGTGACAGCTCCATACATGATCAACCCAACATTAAATTATGTATTTCTTGGAAAATTTCAAACATTTCCTTAAAGGTCATTGCTAAACCGTGCAAACCGTTAATGTTATTTTGTTATAACACAGACAGACGGCAACATGAGCTCCTTGGTGGAGGCAATAAACTGCTGAGAAAAATATTCTGTCAAAGTAAAACTGTTTCAGTGCTGCAGTTCTTCCATTCTAACAGTAGATGCTGTGCGTACCAACATTTAGAACTGTACTTATATTTAGGAACATTTCTACGCAATAGTATTAATTGATAAATACCACACAATGCGTAGAATTGTTCCTACTAACAAAATACGCACGGATAAGTACGCTTGATAAATGAGGGCCCTGGAGTTTACCATCACCATGGTGACCAATCTCAGCTGCAGCACATGACACCATTGGAGCAATGTGGCTGGGCAGAAGTAGGTGCTGTTAATCAGACTGATTGTTGCCTTTGGTCCAGACCAGATAAAACTCCAGTGGAACCACTCATCGTGGAGCTACTTCTGCCATAAGAAGACTCCACTCTGCTGAGCGTCATGTATCAGTTTAGAACAACTTTGTTAGAAAGCTTGGTTAGCTGTTGTTCTCTATTTAAAATGCTACGTTAGACCTTAAGTATTGGACAACTTTGTTCTAGTTTACTTTTGAGTAAACTGTTGTTCCCTGTTCATTTAGTATTTTATTATCCTTATTGAAGTGTCTGTTATTGTTTTGCAAATATTGGTTGGTTTGACACTTCCTCCCTTAGTTAGCTACTTTATTTTCTTTAATCGCCTTGTTCCAGCCAAGAAGAGCTGTGGTTCTCAGTTTGGGGAAAAATCCTCCACCCCTAAACTAACTGCTGTGGGTTTTTTGTTTCTTTCGGGTTGTGAATTATCCAGGGCCATTTCTAGAGGAATTTGTTAGGTTTCTCCGGCCCTCCGGCGTTATTGCTTTCGCCCGCTCCGAACTACTTGCCAGGGGTTGTTTAAATGCTGACATTACAGGTAGTTGCACAAGGCTGCTTTTCTTCTTAGTAGAAGTGATATTCACATTCGGGTGGTGCTGTTTTAAGTGTTCTAGCATGTTGGATGTGTTGCCTGCTGCATACCCGATCTCCGTGGAACAAAGTCGGCATACAACTTTGGATTTATTCACTTTTCTTTTGCCATCATTCATTTTAACAGGGAAGCCAAAGTGTTCCCAAACAGGAGACCGTAGGGAGTTGGGAGGGTCTTCAAGTTCTGGCTTCTCTTTTGATGCTGCCATGATGCCATTTACCTGTACATGGAGCTTCACTGGGCGGCCACCATGTGTCACTCAATATAGCGTCCGTGTGGAAACTCGCCTAGGAAAATCTTTCCGCTGCTCTTCAGTCACTTAAAAAAATATATATATATGAAAAAATCAACCGAAACGGTTCGTAAGTGGACCGAACCAAACAGCCCGAACCGAAACGGTTCAATACATCCCCATGAACCGTTACACCCTTATCATAAATAAAAGTCACTCAATAACAGTCGAAAAACAATACAGCTTAAATTGCATCAAAAGTGTGTACATTTGTGTGTGTGTGTGTGCTGTACACGCGTCTGTACACACATGTTTGTGAGTCATGACCACCCAGCGTTCTACAACCTAATCTTCGGAAGCATTTTTCTCCATGTTACGGCCCCAATTCACATTCAAAAATAGCCAATATCTTGCAATTTAAACACTGCCTGGACATAATCAGCTACCCCAGTACTCGTACTCATCGACTACATTTTCCCTATATTAGTGGATTTTTTTTATCATAAAAATTATCAATCAACTTTTTTGTTACTTGCGGTTTATGGTCTTAAAATAAACATTCAGTGGTTATGATCACTGGGGTAGCTGATTTCGTCAGTGTGGTGTTTAAAATGAGATATTAGCCATTTTCGAAAAGTTATTGGGGCTGTAACATGGGGGAAATGTTTCCGGGGACTAAGTTTTAGAACGCTGGGGTCGTCTGTGTTATAGTCTGTGTGTGTGCATATATGGTAAATGAACTGAAATTATATAGTGCTTTTCTAGTCTAACTGACCACTCAAAGCGCTTTACATTGAAGCCACATTCACCCATTCACACACCGATAAACAACATGGCTCGGTAGGACGATGTAGAATTTGGGGGTTAAGTGCCTTGGCCTGGGGCACATCGACATGTGACTGGAGAAAGCTGGAATTGAACCTGCGACCCTCCGATTGCAATCCAACTACTCTATGGGCCTACTCTACAACTCTACTACTACTATATTTGTGCATTGTATTGGATTGTGTGTGTGCATCCAAGTGTGATGTGTGTGCGTGTAGTTGTGTTGTTGGAAAAAGCTGGATTACATAGCTGCAGCTCAGTTGCTTTGTTGGTGGCAAACAGGCAGTTAGAGTTGTGCTGTACTTTAAGTGGCACAGGAAGGCTGACTCTTCCTGTCCGCAATGTCTCTTATGATCTGCGGACAGATAACATAAAAACATTAAATTGAAGAAATTAAATTACATTTCTTCGCTGCTTGTTTAGAAATTCTACATAAAAACACAAAGGTACTATTCAGAATATTCAGAATGGCTGTTAAATGATACTCTCACCATGAATATTTGATCCAAACTGAACATATTTTACAACTTAAGTCTTATAGATACCACCGTCACCAAAACCTAGTCAAAAACAATAAACCTTAATTGCATCAAATGCCATTGAAAACTCCCCTTGGTGTCGGAGGGAGAGTTTTCTGGTCAGACAAAGACAACTCACCTAATCCAAGTTTTTCCATTCAAAATCCGTTAGCTGGTAGAGGAAGGAGGACACCCTGCTGTTGACAGGCTCCACCTCCCTCTTCACCGCTGCTCCTGTCTTACGACTTGTCCCCACTTTTGCAGAGCACTTCGTTCCCTCTTCTGGATTGACCCTGGCGAAGAATCTATGAAAAATATAAATAAATTGTCTGTTAATAACTATACATTATATCTACATGTCTTGTGACAACTTTGAGACAGAAAATGTAAGAATTTGACAGAGATGTCTGATAAGAGGGACTTACCGTTGAATGAGCTTGAGGGTTGCACACGTAGGCTCCTGGTACTCTATGTTAAAAACATAGAAGCATCCAAAGAATACTAACAATGCATCTGCAAAGCCCAGATGCTCTTCTAAAACGTACGCAACTCTTCCTTCCATGCTCACCATCCATTTCGTGGCTGAGAGAATTGTGTTCCCTTAAAAACAAAAACGCACATTGCACTTGCGGGCAATGGCAGTCGCGGGCGACTGTGGCTCAGTGGTAGAGTAGTTGGCTTGCAATCGGAGGGTCGTAGGTTCGATTCCAGCTTCCTCCAGTCACATGTCGATGTGCCCCTGGGCAAGGCACTTAACCCCCAAAATTCTACATTGTCCTACCGAGCCATGTTGGGTGTCGGTGTATGAATGGGTGTATGAATGGGTGAATGCGGCTTCAATGTAAAGCGCTTTGAGTGGTCAGTATGACTAGAAAAGCGCTATATAAGTTCAGTCCATTTACCATTCCATTTACTTGAAAGTCACACTTAAGAGACATTCTTCTACATTCATAATCAGGGGGAAGGCTCATCTTACCAAGCAGTATCAGTCTTGGTGTGGCTGGCAGGGTCATCTCTGCTTCAATCAACAGCTTTGTTGCATACAATTTAAAGATACAAAAAATGGGATTACTGTAATTTTAAAATGGAGCAGTGACTAGTTGGGCCAAAGAGTCCAGTAAACACCTCGATGCCACATGGAAACCTGTAGTTAGCCAAGTTTCTGTGACTTTTAACATGACCTAAAAAGGTGCTGACATGAGTTGTGCAGTAGCTACAATGCTTACAACAATACATCGCCACTTAACTCATATGTCAGTGCTCCGTTTATGAAAAAAACACCGGGTTCTTATATTACGTGCTAGCAAGCCAACGGGGTAGTATTTGGATATGAAATATATATATATAAAACCCGGCCCATGTGGGGACTGCGCCTCTCATTGTGTTATGAATGAAGTGGGGATGTAGAGGAGGGACGAGTCGGACACAGGCGATTGTCGTATTTATGGCTGGGACCACGCCGTTTATTTATCACAAGTCGTGCTGGCGGCGTCACCCTTATGACGGGACACACTAATCATTAAACCAAGATGCCTACTAATAATAAAGATTCACAATGGGGCTAACGATGTAGCTACACATAAAGCTAGCAAGATTCAAGGCTGCCTTCTTTAAATAAAGCACGGAGGAAATGAAAATATTCAACTCTGGTTAACTTGCTGAACATAGTGCATATTATATTTTAACATGCCAGCTTAACAGGCTACATCGAACTACATCGATTTTATCATTATTGCCCATATTAATGCAGAGCGCCGTTTCTGCGGCTCACCTTATGACAGGACACCGAGATGGCGCTGCTGCGGGAGAGTCCCAAACAAAATACGGTGGCCTGCTAGACCGTCCTCCCGGTAAAAGACAGTATTCAAGCACCATCTACTGGTCTAGTTAGGCAACTGCCCTACATATATGACAATGATGCTACTAATCCTCCTGTTCAATCTTCTTGGCCAAGTATTTTTAAGAGATTCAATGCGTTTCCCTCACAAAAAAATATCCCGTGCCTATATTTTCAAGCTATCGGCTGCGTCTTTCAGATGTGCCTGTAGATGTTAGTACCATAGACTGTATGTATTATATATATTAGTACTCATGTAGCCTACCCCAGATCCCAGACTGCATTTTTTTTCTGAAGTAAACCTCCTGTCTTCTCAACAATTTAATTTAAACTTTAAAATGTCAGTGTATTAGCCCAAACGTACTTCCAAAAAGTCGCTCCTCTTCAGACTCCAACAACTGCTTGATTGCAAAGAATTCAGGAAATCGACTGGTTGGATGAAGATGCACTTGACGGTGTCCGGCAGATGTCACACGTTCTCCGTTCACGGCAAAAGTCGTCTCAAATCACAGTTAATTTAAAACAAGAATCGGCAGATGATGAGCATAGCGCTGCTTCTTCAGGGATGAATAACTGTTAACTGATCATATGGAGTGGGAAGAAAATACAGTACCATACAACATTTTTTGAAAAAGAAGTAAAATACTGTATTTTGGGTTATTCTTCCCATGATGCAATGTAAATTACAGTTTCTTACCACACAATGTATTAACAGTTTCATACTGGCTAAGTGGTATATTTTTGCTGTTTTTACAGTCAGGTCTAACAGTGTACCAAGTGGAGTGACCTGCCATATAACCTATGCCTATAACTGATAGGCCTACAGTTGTGTGGTTTAGAGTGAAAGCGCCTCTCAGATGTTGGGAATTTTCATATCACTCAAACCTGATTTTTTTTTTTCTCAAACACTTCAGTACACCAGCATAGCGCCAGAGTGCTATCAGGCCTGTTTATTGCTCAAAAAATCAGAATTAAGAGCTGTAAATTGATGAAGGGTGCATTCACTCCAGCCCTGTTAAGTCCGCTTGAAGCAAACTAGTTTGTTTGCCCGGAAAGTCCGGTTTGTTTGGGCAGGTGTGAAGGGGCAATCAAACTCTGATTAGGACCAAACAAACGAACTCTAATGCGCCCAAAAAAAATTTTGGTCTCCGTTTGATTGAAACTAACTCTGCTTCGGTTCAAGTGCATGTGTGAATGGTAAATGGATCGGGCTCGCACCCAAAGCTGCAAGCAGACTTTTGTACAGAGAATCCTGGGTACATAAAATCTAAACAAACACTAATGCTGGATAAATAAATGCTTGATCTTGTACATACCTTGCTCAACGTCTGTATAAGGAGGCCATCTGTGCTGGAAATTGTTGTACTAATCATACCAATGTTGGGACACACACAGACATCGGGTGGCGCTAATCAACATTCTAGCTCCACAGGAAAAAAAACTCTGCTCAACAGCAAGTGGAAAAGAAGAGATTTTATATAAGCACTCAGCAAGCGGAAGTTTGTCCTTCATTCACTCAGAGCCGTTGCCGAGCTCTGATCGGGAGGGCACACATCGACGGACAATCAATCAGGGGACTGAAAAACATTGATAAACAAACCCCGTTGTTCTGCCTGAACTCCATAGACCGTTCCCGAATCTGCCTGTGGTTGTGAGAGAAATGGGAGCCAGAACAGCATGCCTGAACCAACTGGAGGCCGCACCTTTTGTGCGAGAGCTGATAAGAATTGCCGTGCTGGAAAGCTGCCAAAAAGGTACTGTTTCAAGTGAAAGAAAGTTGGAGCTGATGTCAGTGACTCGGCTTCAAATTGGCAGCCGAGTCACTGGCATCTCCAGCAGCCAGCCGCCACGTAGCTGAGCTCAGAAAGGAGCCAGATGCCAGACGTTCCCAGTGCTATCAGCCCGCTAATTAGCTTGGCAACCCCTTTGCTACCCTGCCGGCTAACGCCCATCGAGCTTCCCCCTTGACGTTTAATCTTTCTATAAGGTCTGTTTGGGCAGAGGCAAATTAGTTAGGATAACTTGGATCATTTTAAAGGTGTTTCCCTTTTTGTTGTTAACTTTTCAACCTTCGTCTGCTATCTTTGGGTAAACCAGGCCTCGGCCTGAAGTTTAATAAGTGTTTTAAAAGACAAAGAGTCATTTTAAATCCTGTAATTTGAGCTATTCAATCAAACAGGAGTTTTTCCTTTCTTTGTTTAATGTTTAATAAATGGATTTGAGCCACTTCCAACACCTCACGTGCGTTTCAGGGAGCTAGGCTAAACAAGCCCACATGTTTTGTTAGGCCTGTATTGCATGAACAAGGATCGCTATTAACAGTTCAAACGGAACTCTGTTTAAAATACATGGTAAATGGACTGAACTTATATAGCGCTTTTTTTAGTCTTACTGACCACTCAAGCGCTTTACATTGAAGCCACATTCACCCATTCACACTCGCATTCATACACCGACACCCAACATGGCTCGGTAGGACAATGTAGAATTTGGGGGTTAAGTGCCTTGCCCAGGGGCACATCGACATGTGACTGGAGGAAGCTGGAATCGAACCTACGACCCTCCGATTGCAAGCCAACTACTCTACCACTGAGCATATAGATTGTTTTAAGAACAGAATATAATCTACTTTGCCGTCTTCGCCTTCTTTTATCAAAAGACAACTCACCTAATCGTGAGTTGGCATTCAAATCTACTATTTGGATGCCAGATAGTAGCAATATGTCTAGGAAGAATTGTCTAGCTATATATTACAGAGACCCACAAGTCTACATATTAAATATTAAATCAGCTTGCCATACATACTCCCCTACGGTTTCCCGCTGTGTGGTTTCCTGCTGTGCGGTCTGCTAAGTGCTTGTAGGTGCTACATCCTCCTCTCTGCCCCTTTGTGTCAGTGAGCGAGCTATGTCCATCTTCTTTATTAGCGGACTTAAATAATTCTGTCAGCTTATGTATTTCCTTTCTTACTTCTTTGTCTCGAAGCTCCTTCTCACAAAGCTCTTTCCATTTATGACCACGGCTCTTGAATTTTCTTTACATGTAGAGGACCAGGCTCTGAAATTCATCTAAATTATTTGATTAATTTTAGCTTTTTGAGTATATTTTCGTACTGATCCCACTCATACTAACGACAAAATTTTAGCTAGGATTAGTATGCTTGTTAGTTTTAGTGTGTTAGCTTTGTTAGCATTTAAGCTAATTTTATCTTTTTCGACAATATTTTGTACTGATCACACTCATACTAATAACATGTTAGCTAGCATGTTAATGCTAGTTAGCATTAACATGCTAGCTCTTGTTAGCAGTTTAGCTAATTTTAGCTTTTTGACTATTTTTGTACTGACCTCATTTATAGTGGGTGTAACTGCACAGGTCCGACGAAGAAATGGCCACGAATCAAACGGGTGTCTGAGTTATTTTTTTATACTTCCTCTTTGCTCTCTTCCTCAGTAAACACAGTGAAAACTACAGATGAAAGGACATTTGGTTCAGTTGTTCCATATTACAGATCTCTCTTTAGGAGATTTCAACTGGTATTTTCTGAACAGTCTCAACAACTTTTAATACATAATACAATAAAAGGGAATAAAGGTTACAACATTAAACCACATTACCTTATGTATAAATAACAGAACAAAATGAGCATTTACCGTGTGCTCCTCTGGAACCATATGCAGAATAATCTCTCTCTGTGTTCACTCCATCTTTCAGCTTACATCTGGGGTTCGACACCTATAACCCCCCCCCCCCCCCCCCCCCTCCTGTGTGATTCGTTCAAATGAACAGTGGTCTGTGGAAAATTCCATTACTTGTGAACTATTCTTACAAGTGCATATTTATTTCTATGTATTTTCTTTCTGTATCACCTTAACAACTTTTAACTTTCTTATTTATTCAATTAGAGCACGCAGTTCAACAATTCAAATAAAACTCAGACACTTAGACTCTTACCAAAATTAACAAGATTTATGGAATCATATGACTATATCTTGTAATTTTCGAACCATTTTACCAATAACATCAAAGGTTATATTACTAACTTTCTGACTACCAACTCAAATCTCTGTTAAAGCTACTTTAGCTGTTTTCTACAAGTAAAACTAACTTATGAATGGGACATTCAACAATGGATGGATTATGGAGTAGGCTGTTTTTCTGTCCGACCTTTCGATCTCCTAACTGAATTGTAGCCTTGTGCACCAGTCCATCTCCATCTTCAAAGGCATTGATAACCTTTCCTAGTCTCCACTCATTACGAGGAAGACCTTCTTCTTTCATAATAACTATATCACCGATCTTCACATTTTGCTATGGTAAGTGCCAGCGTTGTCTGATGTAAAGGTTGGCCAAATATTCCTTTTTCCATCCATTCCAGAATTGTTCTGTCAGATACTGTACCCTGCGGCACCTTTTTTTTGCATATAGGTCCTCCCTCACAAACTTTCCTTGTGGCGTAAGAGGGGCTGAAGCTTTCATGGTAAGTAGCTGGTTTGGGGTGAGTGGTGTTGGTCCCTTTGGATCTTTAATATATCAGTGGTCAAGGGGCGACTTTTCATGATTGACATAGCTTCATAAAAGATTTTTCATAAAGAAGCATCATTCAGTCTTCCTAGTTTCTGTGAAATTGCCCAACTTAGTACATTCCTGACTGTCCTTATTTGACGCTCCAAACACCTCCCATGTGACTGGCATCATGTGGATTCATAAAAGCCACACTGCTTTTCTGCCAAAAAGGCAATAAATCTTAATCCATTTCCTTTAGGGTCTTGCCAAGTTCATTTTTGGTCCCTACAAAGTTTGTTCCTTGATCTGATGGGATTTCTCTCACAGTTCCTCGAACAGCTATGAAACAGTGCATAGCATTTATAAAGACATCAGTAGTTAAATCATCTAACATTTTGATGTGAACTGCCTTTGAAGAAAGATATGTGAATATTAGTCCATATCTTTTGTTTTCCTTTTGACCTTGTTTGGTGTGAAATTGTCCAAAGGAATCCATCCCACAGTAAGAAAATGGTAACCATGTATGACAGAGTGGAAGCTTGCCTTGGTTCAACATCTGCATCTCCTCCTTAAATCATCCTTTTGTGCCACTTTTAGTAGTGCAAGACTTGCCTTCCTTATGTCCATTATAAACATTTATGACCTTTTTAGATCCTTTTGATAGCTTCTGGATTTGAGCAACTACATTAACTGAGGTAAGCCATTTTGAAAATCCTTTAAATCTTTCAGTGAGATTGTCTTCTTCGGCTGTTTCTGTTTAAAATACACATATTGTCTTGATCTCTGGATAACCAAGCATACGCTCTGGAGTTGATTTTGGTGCAATAATCTCTCTTTCCCACAGGAAGGATGGTCCTCTAAGCCAGGTTGAGTTTATGAGATCAGAGATTTTGAGACCCCTGGAAGCATGGTCTGCTGGGTTTTGAGCTGTCAATGTAATGCCACATTGTTGGATCTGTGGTTTCCCTAATGCATTGTATTCTGTTTGCAACAAAAATATGAAACCCGCTGGCCTCATTGTTGATGTAGGCCTACCCCAATACCACCTGTGAATCTGTCCAAAAGTACTCTTTGTCTATTTTAAGCTCTAGCTCATCTTTAAGAAACCTGCTGACTGCCGAGGAGACTACCACCGCCGTCAACTCCAACCTGGGTATTGTCACTACTTTAATGGGTGCAACCCTGGCTTTACCCATGACTAATGTACAGTGTACTTTATTTTCCCCTACCAGTCGGAGATATGTGCACTGACCATAACCATAGCATCATGCGTCTGAAAAGTGATGCTACTCAATTTTCTGGATCTTTCCCAGGTATTATGACACAAAGCATTGTGGGATGTGGAGTTTTTGTAAGTTCTGAAGATCATTAACCCAGTCCTCCCACTTTGGCATTAACCCTTCTGGCAAAGGTTCGTCCCATCCAATTCCTTTGCGACATGTTTCTCTCAGTATTTGGCCACTAAAAAGCCTAGAGGATCAAATACAGAGGCCACTGTGGAAATAATTCCATCACGTGTCAGTGGTCTCTTATCTAAAACGGCCTTAAAGGAGTAAGTGTCACTATTGACATTCCACTTTACTCCTAGGACATTCTGGTCTGACAGTACATCAAAACTTAGATCCACCCCTTGATCTCCAGCAGCTTGCTCACTTTCAGGGATGGATTCAAAGAATTCTCTGCTGTTAGAGATGAATCTATGTAGATACAGTCTCCCTTTATTGCACACAGTTTGTGCTTTCTTTACTATTTTGATGGCCTTCTCTGTAGACTCTACACTGATAAGGCCATCGTCCACAAAGAAATCTCTTTTTATGAATCTGGCTGCCTCTGGAAATTCATTGTCATATTGGGTAGCAAGGTATTTTAGTCCATAATTTGCACAGTCAGGGGATGATGCTCCAAAAAAGATGGACCTTCAAATGGCAATCCATAGGCTCTGTGTTTGTGTCAGCATTCTTCCACCATACAAAACAGAAGTACTCTCTGTCTTCTTAGTCTACACGGAACCGGTGTAAATCTATAATCAATAATCACTGGTGACAGCGATTGTGTTTTTTTGTTTTGTTTTTTAAGATTTGTTTTTTATTAACAGAAACGTTTACAGGATGTTTAGTAGGAAGTATCTAGAGTTTGTCACAATGAGGTAGATCATATTTTACAAAACATAGTGTGCATAATCTTACAAATAAACCACAAGGATGATTTCTAAACATCAGAAGAGATGGTAATAAAATAAAATATATAACATATAAACAAAAATAAAAACATCACATGAATCTTTCCCCTCCCACCCCCCTTCCATCTTCCCTTGTATGGTTCTCAATTTCCTTTCATTTACATACTCACACCGTCCACAGTTTATACATAAACCCTTCTTGTACACATTAATGTATCTATAAATCAGCGCTCTACTCACACAAAAAAATATAGAGCAAATTTATATAGGAAGGGTCACCGAGGGTTAATTTGAAGTTGATCCAGGAAGAGTCACAGCATCGTTGTCAGTAAAGTCCAGTGAAGGCAGAATGTCTATGAAGGGGCCCCAAATTCTTTCAAAGGTTGCAATCTTCCCTCTCACATTATATAATATCTTTTCAGGTGTACAGTAAGACACAAATTCATTAATCCAGTGTCTAGTTGATGGAGAATTTTCAGATTTCCAATTAAGCAAGATACATTTTTTCACTTCAGTGCCCGCTAGTAAAATAAAGTATTTCTTATAAAAGTTCACATTGATAGAGCTTGTGTTCCCCCAGAATCCAGACTTTCGGGTCCTGTTCAATTTGAACTCCTGTTGCCCTTGAGGTTAATTAAACAGCTCGTTTCCAATATTCTTCTAATATTGGGCAACTCCATAGCATGTGTAGAAGGTCACCATCGGTCAATTTACCTCTCTGACATCTGGAGGGAATGTTGCTGTCAATTTTATGTTGCCTGTAAGGGGTGTAATAAGTAATCCTATGAAATATATTAAATTGGATTTATCTGTGTTTTGTGGAGATTAATACAGTCTGTGCTTGTTCTAATAGCTGATGCCAATTCTCCTCATCATAAGCACAACCTAAGTGTGCTTCCCATTTTCCTTTTGTAAATGTTTTATCATAAACCGGCAACTTTCCATTAATGATACGATATATAGAAGTTATTATTCCTTAATGTTACATAAATGAGTTTCAAGAGGGATTTCTTTTGGGATACCAGGGAATGTTTCTTTTGATTTCTCCTTTACCCAGTCTCTAATTTGTAAGAATTTGAAGAAACTGTATTTAAGAAGATTGATTTTTCTTTTTAACTGTTGAAAGTTAGCAAACGTATCATTAATGTATAAATCAGCAATTGTTTGAATATTCCTGTCCCTCCACCCCTGCAATACTGAGTCAGCAATTTGGTGTGAGAGATTGGGATTACCCCACAAAGGTGTCCTTCTAAGAAAAGAAATATCTGTGTCAAGAAGTGAGTGAGATTCTTGCCAGGCAGCAAATGTGTTCTGTATTACTGAATTGCTTATGAGGGTGGATAAACATTTTTTGTACCTATAAATAGGACGTCCTTTATAGACACGTACTTCATCTCATTTTGTTCTATTGGGACCCATCTAGCTTCACTGTTCTCTCCATGCAGCCAGATCCAAATTGGTCGGTACTGAGAGGCAAGATAATAATTCCTAAAGTTTGGTAAGTTAAGTCCTCCCCTTGAATATGTAGCCTGCAGAGAGATGAGTTTGACCCTGGGTTTTTTCTTTTGCCATATAAAAGGAGTTATAATTTTGTCAAGCTCTTTAAACAAACTTTTCGGAACATTTATGGCTAGACATTGAAATAGATAAATAAATTTAGGCAAAATATTCATTTTGATGGTACTAATTCTGCCTATGAGAGACAATGGAAGATCCATCCATCTTTGAAGATTAAGTTTGGTTTGTTCCAGTAATTTTATATAGTTCTGTTTAAATATATGTCAATCCGATTTGCCTATTTGAAACCGTTATTGCACCATTTCAGTGGGTCGGTAATCTTTAATATTGTTGTCCTGTATATTTAGTGGTAAAATCTCACTTTTAGTGTAATTTAATTTATTACCTGAGCCTGCACTATATTTTTTGAGACATTCCAGCAGAAGTGGTACTGATATATGTGGGTCAGTTATAAAAGGAGGTCGTCTGCATAAAGAGAAAGTTTATGCTCACTTGTACCAAATTTGATTCCGGTTATGGAGGTGTTGGAGCGGATGGCGATGGCTAATGGCTCGATCGCAAGCGCTAAGAGCAGGGGGGAGCTTGGACATCCTTTTCTGCAGCCTCTGGATAAGGAGAAAGTGCTAGATAGGACATCATTTGTTAAAACATTAGCTTTGGGAGCATTAAAAAGAGTTTTAATGTATTGAGTGAATTTTTTTTTTAAAGGTTTTATGGCCACAGTGGCCTTTATTTTAACAGTGGACAGTTCAGAAAGGGGGAGAGACATTTGGCAAATGTCCACAGCTGGGAGTCAAACTTGGACAGCCACGAGGGCTAAAGCCTCTGAATATTGGGTGCCCGTCTTAACTACTACGCCACACGACACCCCTCAAAAGAATTTTTCTCCAAAGCCCATTGCCTGTAGAGTCCGAAAGAGAAAGCTTGGTTCAATCCTGTTTGATTTTTGAGTGGTGGTTAGAACATGGAGCAGTCGCCGAGGGTTATTCCATCCATAAACCTTCTGGCTCCAATTTTGTCAGCATCCTGCTCGGTCTTATAGAAATCATCATAAAATTGTTTGAATTCCGCATTTACAGATGCTGAGTCAGCAAGGACTCTGCCATCCCCTGTTAATATTGTGTGTACAACGTTTTCTGATGTTTCCTTTCTAATTTGCCAAGCCAAGAGCTTACTTGTGTGGTTCCTGAATTCATAGTAGTGATATCTAGTTCTGGCCATTGCTGCTTCCTCTTTATTGGTGCACAGATTGTTGTACTGCAACCTTGTTTTTGTTAATGCATTAAAGTGCTCCTCCTTTTTAGAGGCTATGTAGTCCTGTTCCAGCTTTTTAAAATCACTTTCCAATTTAATTAGTGTCTTTTTAAATTTTTTAACCTTATAAGCACTATAAGATAAGACCTGACCTCTCATAAAGGCTTTAAGAGCCTCCCAAATATTGGCATGTGATGACGAATTTGAATTTACATCAAGAAATATTTCAATATGAGTGGTCATATATGAGATGAATTCAGGGTCTTTTAACATAAAATTTTTAAATCTCCATCTACGGGTTGTGGGTTGTGGAGTGTCGATTACCCAGGAGAGTTTGATCGGATCCGAGAAGTTAGCTGCTAAGTAAGAACAATCCATCACCATGGATGTCATATTTTGCGGCACCAAAAACATGTCAATTCTACAATGTGACTTATGTACTGGTGAAAAGAAAGAAAAATATCTCTGATTTGGATAGAGATTTCGCCACACGTCAACTATGCCTATATCTTTCATACCTTGGTTTAGTGCTGTTGCTGCTTTCGATGGTGACGACATTTTGGGTGAAGATCGATCCAAAAAAGGGTTTAGGACCAAATTGAAGTCTCCACCCACAACACATTGACCTCCTATCGTAGCCAGCTTCATAATCAAATTGGTAAAAAACACCGGGTCATCGTAGTTGGGGCCATATATATTCACCAAGACTATATTGTTCCTATTAATCTCACAATCTACATGCAAAGATCTCCCGTTTTATCCTTTTCAACTAAGTTTAGTTTAAAGTTAAGGTGTTTATTAATGAGCAAGGCGACACCTCTTGCTTTTGAGGAATATGAGTAGAAAACATTACCCACCCAGTCCCTGCGCAATTTTGTATGTTCCGTATCAGTGAGGTGGCTTTCTTGAATAAAAGCAATATCTGCTTTCTGCCTCTTTAAATATGTCAACATTTTTTTCCTCTTAATTGGTGAATTGACCCCTTTAATATTCCATGATATACATGTTAATTGATCCATGAGATCTGGTAATTCCTGAGCGATGTGGTCGAGATGCTCCCACCTTTGGGCTGTTGCTGGAGTGGTAATGAGGATTTTTAATGTGATTAAATGTTTTATGCTTGCTGAAAGTTGCTAAAGGCCTAAGAGGAGGTAGTATCTGATATGAGATGTGCTGTACCATATATGGAGGTGTTTTTCAGACCAGAAGCTGCAGAGCCAGGCACCGCCAGGCGCCGCCAGGTACCTGTTATCTCGCAAGATGTAACTGAAATGTGTGTAGGGAGAATAACCAGCAAATGTATTGATGTGTATGTGCTATGAGCCACTCCCTGTTGAATGAATAAAATGAGCTGGTCTGCATCGGGGGGCCAGAACGCCTGGGACTCAGACTCCTGGGGACAGGCCTTCTCCACGCTCTGCAGAGGTGAAACTAAATTAAGTCTCAGCCAGGTTTTTCTCTACTGAAGATGTTTTACTCTAAGTACTCCTGAACTGGGGGTGGTATTATTGACCACGACAATTTGGTGCCGTGACCCGGATTTTCGTCACAGAAAAGGAGTCTTGGAGACCATTTGGACCGGACCAAAGCGAACGGAGACTGACACAAATCATGCCGGCACTTTCATAAGGTAAGCAGACGTTTTGTTCTGCTCATTGGCTTTGTTCAAAAAAGTTTTTTGTGTCAGATTTCAAGTAGCTACCTGAAGTTCCTAAATTTACTGCAGTGGAGAAAAACGAGGTATGAGATAAAGTAACAGGGTTACTGAACATAGAGTTGTGTGGTAACCGGGTTACACACTTAAATCCTCCGGGAGGAATACTGCATTGAGAAAAGCAACCAGGCTGCACCAGGCCGGGGGTCTGATAAAGGTTAGAAACGTAACCGGGTTACGGCTGGCCCGGGGTCTGATAAATGTTTTATCTTGGAGTGGCGTCCTAATATTTTTCTGACGAGAAAAATACTATAACAGGGTTATAGAGCTGGGTTTTGAGCCCCTGGAGGTAGGATCTCCAAAATTCTATTTTGAAATAAAAGAGAAGGGATCCTAAAAAGGATTCTTTGGAGCCGATTTGAAACTGACCGAGGCGAAAGGAGACTGACACAAAGGCGTGCACGCGAAAGAAGATAAGCAGACCTTTTCTTCTGCTCATTGGATTTTACCAAAAATCTTATTGTGTCTAGACTTCAAGTAACTGAGGTTTATAAATTATCTAGAAGTGGGTGATACGAGTAGAATTTTAATATAGTGTTGAGGGTTCAAGTCCCAAAAACGTGAGTGTTTTAAGGAAATAGAATCACAGAGAGGAGAGAAAAAGAGAGGAGAAGGTGTGTGCGAGAGAGATCTCAGCGCTGGGTGTGTGAGAAGTGTGAGATTTCAACTTTGTATGAAAGCAGGAGGTTGAGAGGTGAGCTGAACTTTTGGGTTCGTGTTAAAAAAGGACTATCATTAGTAAAAACTCGAGTATAAACTATTATATAAAAATATATGAATGGATAAGAATATATGAATGGATAAGAGAAATTAAACACTCTAGAATATATAGATAGAGGAACTGATGTTGGGTACGCGTTTCAGTCCGTGCTGAATTTGTGACGGATACGTCTAATTTTGTGCCACAATGAAATCTGGAAAAAGTGGTGTGAATTACGCTGATGGGAATTGAAATTGAGGTGTGGAGTTCTCTATTTACCGAAGGGTATGTTGCTATTTTGTTGAGTAGTTTCGTGGTAGAGTTTAACTGTTTTAAGCGACGTTAGCCGAAAAGGGCTAACGTTAGCACCAGACTGAATCTCTTTGCTGGGGGAGCTCGCAGCGAGCGGAGTCTGTTCAAGACTCTTGGTTTTTTGATAAATCTCTGAATAAAAATAACTTGATAAGAAGCTAAACATCAGTTTATAAAGCCTTTTAACTTTACTAAGCTTCGGCTTGGGGCATTCACTCTTAAGATCAACTGTGAATGAAAAAATAGACAATTAAAAAAAATATATACAAAAAAACAGCTCGGAGGAGCGATTTAAGTTTGGAAACGCCTCTTGAACACGACCAGGAGTAACTCATAAGAGATTAAATAATTACGCAAACAGCTACCTTGTCAAACTTAAATAAATGTGGATTTGGCTTGTTTAATTTGGATTTAATATTTTATTTAGAAAAAAAATAGAAGCTTGGTAAAGGGGGAATTAAGAAATACTATTAAGACAAATACTTGATAACATTTGAATTAGTCTTAATCAAAAAGAAGGCGCGCCAGGACAGTTTTGCTTGTATAGCACACTTTCAACACAGTGCAATTTAAGGTGCTGTACATATGATTAAAATACAAATGAGCATTTACAATAAGAAACTAATCAAGAAAAATACAACAATGTAGGGACAAATGAGTAAAAAACACAGGTTTAGTTCAATTACTAATTTTGCTGAAGAAAGCTCAGTATTTGACACAAGAAAGCATTAACAGTGATTAAGACAATAATTCGTGTGACAATTAAAAACAAACAAGTAAAAGCAGTTACTCCTAAGCGAGTCTAATTTGGTAAGTTTTAGTTTAAGATTTAATAGAAGAATTCTGAATTCAAAAGCAGGAGTTTTTATAGTAAATTCAAGAATTTGCATTTTTTCATGTTGAACGGTCTAGATGTATTGCTATTTTTATTGTTTTAAGTAAAAGAAGGATTTTTCAATGGATTATAAAATACCTTTAAAGGACGCTGTTCAGAATGTGTCTGAACCAGCTCAAAAGAAACCGAAAATTCTCACTAATGATCAGATCTGCGATCCTATTAAAAATAGGGTAGAAGAATTCTGAAGCTCGAGAGAACTACATGTAGCTGAAGCAAGCGACAAGATCAACCAAGTTGCAAAATGGAGGACGGTGCAAAAATTTGAATAGTTTAGGAATATGTCTATAGTTGGTTTCTGAAACAGGATTAAATTGGCTAAATAAGAATAAAAATACAAGCTGTATTGATAAAGGACAGATTGAAAAGCAAGCAGATTTTTAATTGAAATAAATATAAAATGCTTAAATCACTAAAAAGAACTAAGTGTGTTGATAAAAGATTGCGATGGTCAATCTTTATAAATATTTAATTTACACATGAGATGAAAGAGACATTTATCAAATTGACAAAATAGAGAAAGGCATTGCATTGATAAAGTATAAAATATAAATTGGATGAAAAATGCAGGAAACATTAATTAAAATAAGCAGGGGAAGAATTAGAACAACAGTTTAATTAGACATATAAGGATTAATGAACATCCCTGTTGGAGAGAGCAAACCTATAAATTAGTATATTTTTACCATAACTAATACTGAAGAAATTATTGCTAATATAACTGATTAAAATAAAAGTAAAATAGAGCCCACATAGGCAGTCTGAGTGGAAAAGATATTTGAATTCAGCTTTTGAGGAAGGAGATTAATGAATATGAAAATAAAAAGTTTAAATAAAAGTTGATTTGAATAGGCTGAGAGGATCGACTCTCTGTCTGTCTTTTTCTTCCTCTATATTTTTTATCTCTTTTTCGCTTTCCCATCCCGCCAACAGAGAACCCCTCAGATAACATTCTAGAGATGTAATTTATGTTCCTGGGGAGATGTGACGGGAGGGGGTGCTGGGCTGATGACGGATAGTGCCAGGTGCCCGCCATAACTGCCAAAGAAAGAAAAATCGATACAACCAGCGCAGAAGTTCTTCTGTCTTGTGCTCTGCTCCCAAAACAGGGGGGCACCAGTGACTGAATATTTTCAGGGGTGAAGCAGGGGGCACCCTCAAATAAGAGCACATTTCCTCATGCTGAACTGAACTTTCAAGGACAATATGTGTGAATCCACTTGGCTGGTGTAAAATGGACAATTTCTGCTGAAGAAGTGACGATCAAAGGCTGCTGATTCAATGTCAATGTTGCTGAACTAACCACAAGAGTTTCTGTTTTTCTGATCGAAGGTGGCCCTGGTTGCTTGAACTCTGAAACCCCGTGCCTTCCCCTGAATTATCTCCAGGTTAGACACCACCATTTACCGGGAACAAAATTTGGAAAGTTGGGTGGAAGGAAGAACTGGGCCTATAGCATGGGGTTGCTGGCTGGTGAGAGAGAATTGTAATGGAACAGCTAAATCAAAAGTAAGTCAGAATTGTATTTGATTTCTAGCAGAAAGAATGAATCAAAGTGCTTCACGGATTAAGGTAATTAAAAAGCTGAAATGGATAATAGAATAATTGATAACATTTAAAAAGAGACATAGTAACACAGACATATAAGTATGTCTTAAACTTGATAAATAAAATAAGTAAATAAAAGAATCAATTTGGTTGAACAAGCAAATGGATAGTAATCAGTTGAACTGTAGACAAAAAGTAAACTCTTGAGCCTGCTCTTGCTTTTAAATCCATCATGAGGGAGGTGTTTTTGTTTAGTTTTCAGGAATAACAACGGTGTTGCACCAAAATAAGATGGATTATTTTTAATTAGATGGGTGAAATAATTTCTCAGCACAATACAGTTGGATTAGAAAAGGAGTGGATGTCCAATAAAAGAACACGGAATCGGGAAGTAACTGTTACCTTATATTTCATTGTTAGATAATAGTTTAGTTTTTGCATTTTAGAGGGTGCATTTGTATTGTTATGTTATTAAAATGACATACTTGGTAATGTTGGTATATACTCCTCCTATCAACATGGATACTAAATAAGGCTGAGGTAACTGGCAGAAACTAATCTCTAATTGGACGACACATTCTGCAGGGGTACTCAGGACTCAGAAAAGAGAAAAACAAACATTATATTATGAGACCAAAGTATTATTAATAGGGGAATATGATATAGCAAAATTTAATACAGTTACCAACATTCTAGGCTAATTCTTTTTCAGATTATGACTCTTTTTAACCTAATGAACCACCGGATATAAAGCAAAATCTTTTAATCAAAAATAAATGTAATTTAAATAAGGGATGACTATGACAGGCAAACCAAGTCTGTGTAGCAGATTGGTTCAGATCAATACACAATTTAGGACTTAATTTTTTGCAAATTGATAATGTATGGTTGCAGGATTTAAACATATTTGGGATTTAACGTGATTATGCAAAATAATAAGTAGGTTTAACAATTTTTAATAAATTGCAGTTCGAATTAAATTTTATTCAACAACAGGTGTCATTTTTAGGGAGAATGGTATCCCAAAAGGGGGTCTCCCTCTCCCCTGAACATAGATCTTCTATTTTACATCATCCACTACCACACACAGTGAAAGAAATGTTGTCTTTCCTGGGCCTAACGGGATACGGCAGAAACTTTGTGGCAGATTATGTAGGCCTAACACAACCATTAAGGGAACTCGTCAGGGAGCTAGGGATGAGAAATCTGTCTGCTCCTCTGAAAAGGACTCAAGCTGCAGAGGAGGCTTTCATTACGCTCAAACAACGTCTGTCCACAGCAACTGAACTGGCCACCCCTAATTACAGTCTGCTGTTACATCTGGATGTTTCTGGAACAAAGGAAAGGATGAATGGCGTTTTGTTCCAGAAAAAAGGGGGAGAAAAGTAGTATAAATGTATGCTAGTGTAATGCTAGACAATATGGAGAGGACAGTAGAACGGTAGTCAAATGCCTGATAAACCACTACATTCCCCAACATGGGTTCCCTGAAAAGATCAGATCAGATAACGGAACACACTTTAAGAATCTCAAGGAAATTTCAATCAAACGCAACTTGACTTGGTAATTTGTCTTGGAAGACGTTTCACCTCTTATCCAAGAGGCTTCATCAGTTCATGCTCGCCGCTGACCAGGCTGGGACTGGTCCAACTAACTGGTGTGGAGACTCAGCTATTTAACCTCTTGAACAAGAATCATTATGTCATTGGATCCTTTGTGCTCCATGTCTTAACGACGGTCGTTGTCGTGCCGCCTATTGGTGGAGGTTAGGTTTCGGCTTCATTAGTGCCCTATTGTGTTATAACGACAGTCGTTGGAGTCACAGTTGTTTCTGTTATTAGAGGCTAATTTGTTTGAGTCTTCTAGGGAGGGATGAAAGTGCAGCATTGTAAATTGGAGATAGGTGATGTCTCAGGCCTCCTCCTCTGTTTAGCGATGGTTTCTCTACTTTTACATAGATGGCTTCTTTTACTCCTCTTTCAAACCATCTGTCCTCTCTGTCTAATATCTGGACATTGCTGTCCTCAAAGGAGTGAGCTTTCTCCTTGAGATGTAAATGAACAGCAGAGTCCATGCCTGAGGAGTTAGCTCTCCTGTGTTGGGCCATGCGTTTGTACAGTGTACAGTGCTGTTCATTTACATCTCAAGGAGAAAGCTCACTCCTTTAAATGCCCCACAGCAGTGCCCCGACCAGGTATCAGCCAATAGGGGTTCACCGCTGTCGCCGCAAGGCAGGTGGGACCTGCCGCCGGCCAAAACACACTACCGCCACCCCGGACCAATTCCCACCACCAACAACCCAGCCCCCCCCCCCCCCCCCCCCCCCCCACACACACACAGACACACAGACGCCAGGGAGCCACAGTAAAAGCAGCAGCAGATGTATGCCATCCGCAGGCCGCGCCCAGCCCCCCCCCATAACAGCTGGATCCATTGCTTTAACAGTCGGGTGGTCTTCCCTCTTAATCCTGAAACGTTTTGGTGGTACTTTTTCACTGTAACTGCACAGTTCCGACGAAGAAATGGCCATGAATCATACGGATTTTTGAGTTATTTTTTTAATTCTTCCTCTTTGCTCTCTTTCTCAGTAAACACCGTGAAAACTACAGATGAAATGACATTTGGTTCAGTTGTTACATATTACAGATCTCTCTTTAGGAGATTTCAACTGGTATCTTCTGAACAGTCTCAATAACTTAATACATAACACAATAAAAGGAAATAAAGGTCACAACATTAAGCCTGATTAACCTTATGTATAAAAGAACGGAACAAAATGAGCATTTACCGTGTGCTCCTCTTGAACCATATGTAATATAATCTCGCTCTGTGTTCACTCCATCTTTCAGTTTACATCTGGGGTTGACACCTAAAACCCCCCCTTCAAATGAACAGTGGTCTGTGGAAAATTCCATTACTTGTGAAGTGCATATTTATTTCTATGTATTTTCTTTCTGTATCACCTTAACAACTTATCTTTCTTATTTATTCATTGAGAGCACACACTTCAACAATTCAAATTAAACTCAGACATTTACAGTGGGTGTGTCCAAATTCGGGGTCTGCATCCTCCTGAGGTTCCTTCCTACCCGGTTGAAGAAGAATGGGTCCTCCAAGGACCGCTAAAGCTGGAAATAAGTGTCTGTGAATTTGGACAGCCTACCCTTCTTTCTGTTCCTGCCCTTCCCCTTGGCCCCTGTCCTGTCACCTAGCAACCGTGACGTTGCTAAGCACAAGCAGCAGAAAATGGAATTTGAGAACATATTTCTTCATCTTCTTACTTTTATATTTTTTAAGGAGATAAATGAGTTTTCTGCTTATCACCAGAGAATGTTTTTTTTCTGAGATTAAGAGATAATCATATCCAGGTAAGTAATTCTAATATAGGAAAATATTAAAGTAAAATGGTTAAGTAAAAAAAAAAAAATTAAATATAACAATTATATAACTCCAAAAATAGGTGGAGTTTGGATATTTACATTTTTTCTAAAGACAATAATGCTTTAATCTGTTATGAGCAAAATCATACCTTAACCAGATCAGACTCTTGTACTGCAGGATAATTTGAAAGGAAATTAAACAGTAGGTTTAATACCTAAAACCTGGTGTGCCATTAGTTTTATATTAAAGTATTGGATTCAGTTTCCCCTGTTTACATATTTATGAACATATTTTATAGATGAGACAGCCATCCGCTGAGCAACTCTGCAAACCCTGATGGACGATGTAATGGACAGCAAGAGGAGGCATCCTGAAGCTTTCTGTCAACCATCCGGATGTTTCACTCCCCAATCAGAGATGACCAGCAAAGGATCCCTGCTGCACCACTCCATCTATGTCTTTAGAAACACTGCCAGCGATTGCCGTGTAATTTCAAAAAAATAAATGTTTTTTTTTACCCTGTCACTCAGGTTAATCCTGCCAGAACCCATTAAAATGTACTATGTGCTGTAATTAGTTGTATTTTCTTTTTGTCTCATTTTCATATGTTCTTAAAAGGTTTCTACAAATCATTAAACTTTAATAAGGTTGATTTTGTTGTTAAATGTCACAATAATAAAAAAACATTTAGAAAAACTAACAATGAATTACAAAAAGTATTTCTTTCATTCGATTTATTCAGAACAACTCTTTCTTAAAACAATTACAAATAATTTAATAAAGTTTCACCACCACCCCTTAAAAACAAAACAGAATCCTCTCCCTGCTCTCCTTTCCTCTGCAGCCTCATCTACTCCCAAGGTCAAACAGGTCTTCATTGTCCTTTTCCTTTCTGCTGGCTGCCTGTCTCCATCATTCTCTTCTTCCTCTCTCCTCTTTGGTAGCGCACTGCTGCACTTGGTCCTGGAGTGTCCTCATGGATGGAGGCAATAGGGAGAAGAGCCTCTGTCCTAACATATCATTCATGGCGACAAACTAGGGCCAGTTGGCAGCAGTGGGCTTCCCACTCACTCTCTCCTCTGAATCTGGATACTACAACTCCTAAAGACAGATCACCAGAAAGGTACGCTCAAACCTAAGGAATTACTCTTTGTTAACTTGTGTTACTAACAAAAATATTATTCGTTTTATATGGAAATCATTTTTATTTTGTTTTTTAAATTGTTCCACTTTTTTCTAGGCAGGGTTAAATTTCCCCCACATGCCCATCTTCTCCAAAACTATCTTAATATAGGAGAAAAAATGAAAGTATTTCTGTTGTGCTAATAACTGCCATCAAAATCATCGTTTTTGAACATAACTGCACAGAACTATCAAAATAACACTAAATAAAAGTGGGGAAATGTTTAAACAGTTTGACTGCCATAAATACTGCAATTTGTACTGCTCAAAACAAAATAAACAACGTGTTGATATTATAAGTAGTATGAGGATGAATAAAACTGTACTCATACGAATAGCATTTGTAAATAAATGTACTCTTAAAGATCCACGGCACAGTAGCGGAGCTCTTTGCTCCTGTTAAAGAGCTCATCCCCTAGGGGCTTTATGAATGTGGCAGTTTGCTCCCTTGTCCCCAAAAATATCAGAAAATTCTTAATTCTCTAAAAAGAAATTAGTTGTATATATGGGAATATTCACACAGGAGATAAGAAACAAGCTAGTTTACTAAAATTATTTTAATTACAGATGTAAATGTACAAAAATGCTTAATACCGGCGCCTCCCAAGAAAGAGTAAAAGACGGATTAGACCTGACCTGAACGGGACCGAACCGCAAAAGCGTCTTGCATGGCATCGCAATCGGTCTAACAAAGCATAACACAACAGCTAAGTTTTTACTTTTTGTACCGCCAGTTTTTTTTAAAACATACATCTGAAAGCATACACCTCCCTCGTTGCAGTACCGCTCCCTTTGTCTGCCATTATTTCAAACTTTGGGAAGCTCTCTGCCGAGAAGAAATATGGGATAGGTAGGACGTGAAAGGATCCACCAGACCAATCCTTCAAATTCGGGGAAAAGGAGGACGTATTTGTGGGCCGCATTTGAAGGATCCTATGAATTTGGACAGCCTTTGTCGCTATGTCACTGTGACATGGCATCCTTCAAATGAGTCCTCCGAAGGATGCAAACATTGAATTTAGACAGACACAGTAATGATAACATGTTAACTAGCATTGGCATGCTAACTCTTGTCAGCATTTTAGCTAATTTTAGCTTTTTTATTATGTTTTTGTAATGTTCCCACTCATTCTAATTTTAGCATGTTTGCTGAAATTAGCATGCTAGCACATATTAGCATTTCAGCTAATTTATGAATTTTGGTCAACTTTTTGTATTGATTTCTTCAAGGCTATTGATAACCTGCCAGGCCCCTTTTAAACTTCCTGAATTTTTCTAGTTGGGGCTTGCCCACAGACTGTATATATAAATAGACAAACCCTCGTTGACGTCACCCATAGGTTTCCAAAGAGCAAAAATGAAGCCAACTTGGTGGTTCCCACGGGCGCCATCTTGTCCGCGTCACCCGCCTCGTCACGCTCAGAAACTCCAAAAATGGGCAAAGAGGTGGAGCTGAGAGTGGCGCTGTGAGGTTGGGGGTGGCGGGTTGATGCTCCGAGCCGACATAGCTACAAGGTAGTCAGAAGCTAGTCGGGAACTAACTGAGGCTAACGTAGGCTGCAGCCAATTTCAGCCAGAAGACCACGGTTGAGAGACTTTAGCCCCGTTTTTCAACTAGGATCACTTTAGATGCAGAAAACATCTCGAGTAGAGAAAACGTAACGATATAATAAGACCAAAATGGGTCGGGTCAATACGGCCTAAAATGGTGTTATTTCCATTACCATCGGTGGAGGGTGAGGACATGGACGGCTTATCTTAAAAACACATCCAGCAAAAAGCAATCACAAATTCACCATGACAACTCAGATCCTCTCAAAAAATAAAATACTTTTGACTCATCTCACATCTCAAACATACATTAGTTCATGCCTCCAGCTGTGTTCCTCACACCAGTACTGATGTAAACAGCGATCATCTAATCTGTTTAGAGTCCGACTCCAACTCTCTGATGCCACGGCTTCTCGGTCCTGCCGACTTTGCTGCTCTGCTGCTATCCGACCGGTTGCCAGCTCTAACTCGCGTGTAGAAAGAGATACAGTAAAAGCTCCGACCAGAACCACATTCTTCTCGGCCACCTGACAGAACCCCCCCACAGCTGGTAAGGCATCAGCCGGTATAAAGCCTTCCCCCCAAAGCAGAAACTTCTTACTGTAATCAACACCCCAGTAAGCCGTCTTTTTCCAATAATTGCAGACTAACATCCAAAACCGAATAAAAACTGCAAAGGCAACTGATAGTGGAGTTCAGAAACACCAAATGACTGAAGTCTCGACGTTAGTCCCAGGCTGTGAGGAGCTTCCCTGCAAGCAGAGGGGGACAGCAGACTATGGAGCAAGCTATTAGCTACAGTTAGACCCCATAAGCCACCAGTGTTAGCCTAGACCATACTTTTCAACCCTCACGATTTTCCTGGGAGACTCCCAAATTCAGTGCTCCCCCCCCCACCCCCCCCTCCCCCGAAAATTCTTAAGACTTGCCCCCTAGACCTGGGTCAGAGCATTACGTCACCATGCTCCTGATTGGTTGACGCGAATTGAAGCTGGAGTTCAGACTTTTTCAACTTGAGCAGACTTTTTCACGCACCGCAAACACCTCATTCGCACAAATCCTCCATGCAGATCAGTCAGAAAAGCGCTTTCGCCACGCAAATCTGCTTCTAACTTGAAGCCGAACCCTCTGCCGCATGTCATTGCGCTCCTCCATTGAAATAACATGTAAACCTAACTCTCTGCTTGCTTAAGTCGCTTTGATGTGTATGTACCATTAGTCTCCTCCTCTTCCAGTCGGACCGTGGGTCCCCAACCCGAAAAAATAATGAATTGAAGTCAATGAAGCGATAAAACTTATTTTCTGGTCCGCTTTGTCTTACGCCCTGAATCACACATATGTTTTACTTCGATTTAAATGAAGACTAATGAAGTACATTTCGAATGTGTTTGTCCAGTGATTTGGGATTTATTTGACTGTAAAAATTTGCATTTAACATGCCTACAAATCAAAAGTCAGAACTCGCATTCATGACGCCATTTGGCTAACGGGAGATAGCACTAGGTATAGCATGTAAAACAGTCACCTAGAGCTTGTAGGGCTTCTCCTCCATGCTGGCTCTCACTCCACTGACAGCTTTATCCCCGACATTGCTGCTGCTTTCCACATGGTCAGGGGCCGTATTCACATAGAATCTTAGGGCTAAAAGTAGGTCGTAACTGATGAATTTAGGAGTAACTCCTAAAAACCGTGGGCGTGTCACTCCTAAATTTAGGACTCCTAGTTTCTTAAGATAAAAGTAATTCACAACCACTTTTAGGCCAAAAAGTAGCTCCTAAGTCTGGGAGTCCTTAAAAGAAGTCAAGAGGACTCCTAACTCCCTAAGATCTATTCACAAAGACTCCCAAAATGGCTGCAGCCAGACGTAATGTGTTGGACACTCTGGATGATTCTGAATTGACCAAAAAATACCGACAATGTCCACACATAGCCGGGTTGTTTTTTTTACGAAGATTTTCCTCCGCTCGTTGAAAAAAAAAATCTCCACGTTTTGCACTGATTCATATAAGTCTAACGATAAAATATTAGCTAGCATGGGAATGCAAGTAAGTACTACAACTCTAACCCTATCTGGACCTAACTTCTCAACAGAACCTCTTATTGGGTTTGGGAGCGATTACGCACGACGTGGCACGAGTGTAACTGCTCGTTAGAGGGTGGAGAGCTATCAAATTCGAAGGGTCTGATAATTTTTTAACTTCAACGTCACAGTCACATATTTCACTCTTGTGACATGATTTTCAGTCATGAAATAGCCAAAACATTTGGGAGTCTCACGGTATTTTCGCAATTTCTCCACGTCTCACTGTTTTCTCTTTACAAGCTGCAGAGCACTCAGAGTGGAAAAGATTCTGAAGACATTTTTCCTATAATGGAGACTTCTGAGACTTCTGAAGCTGAGCCATTTTCTTAGTCATCTTTCTCTCTTTCGTTCTCAGACTGTGAATAAGGTGGGGAGTTCTTTTGGATTATCGAAGATGAAAGGTAACTCTCACTTAAACTTAAAGAATTTTTCTGATAAGGTTTATGGTTTTCAAATGGTTGGCAGGTGTTCTGAGCACTTTTTCTATAAAAAATCTGGATTAGGAGCTGTGAATGGACAAGTATGTGACATTCTGCAGGTTTCACTCACAGCCTTGTTGCCCACAAAAGAGCATCTTTGACTTATGGTTCATTCACACCGCCCCAAACGTCAGCGTCAGTTGCAACAAGATTACTTGTAAAGTCTATGGTCGAGTACGTCAGAGGTCCGTCAGAGTCTCTTCGGTGCGTTGTTTGCGTTGGCTCTGTCAAATTTTCAAGAGTTATTTGCGTTACAAGTGGCATCGTAGCAAACGCAAGCAACGCAGAAGTTCAGCTAGCTGAACTATTGACGGACTTGATGCACTTGACGCAGTGAATGAACCAATCAGAGCGTCTCACTGTGATGTCACTACACGTATCTTGAATGAATCGCGGGACGATTGAAAACATTTTCAACTAACGTAGATTTAGAAATTCAGAAATAACACGAACACTTACGTTTGTCTGCCTGACGCGGTGTGAAGGCAGCATCAGAGGTCACCTAAGTTCATACCTCAGTCTATGCCTCATTAAACCAGTTTTTCTTTCTTTCTTTTTTTCTTTCTTTCTAGTACTGTATGGTACGTGTGTCTAGTACATACTACATAGTACTAGACATGGTACTATACACAGGTACTACAAACAGTACTATATAATATTATACAGTACTACACACCATTAATACACACATTACAACACAGTACTACATATTACAATACAGTACTACACAGTACTAGACAGGTACTACACATATCACTACACTGTACCAAAGAATACTATACAAGTACTACACAGGTAATACGCAAAGGTACTACACAGTACTAAACGCACTATACAGTGCTACACGCCACAATACAGTACTACACACACACTCAAAGATGTGTTTGTAAATATATGAGCACTTGACAAATTGAATTTCCCCTTTTTGGGGATAAATAAAGTATTTTTACTATATATTGCTATACACTATTACGCAGTACTACACACTGTAGTACCTGTGTGTATTACTGTGTAGTACCTGTGTGTAGTACCTGTGTATTACTGTGTGTAGTACCTGTGTATTGTACTGTGTAGTACTTTATAGCACTATGTAGTAGTGTGTGTAGTACTGTATAGTACTATGTTGTACCTGTTAGCAGTACCTGTGTGTACTAGAATTCTACATACCCTTAGTTATGAATACTTAACTAATAACCTTTTGATCTTTTAGCTATATGAGCTTCGATTTCCATTCTATCAATGTTGCTGGACCTAACTTTGCAACAGAACCTCTTATTAGGGTTGGAAGTCATTAAACGGCAGGCCTTTTAAATTTACTGAAATTTTCTAGTTTATTTTTTTTTATTCCATCACAGCACAACCTACGTCATTCGTCAGCTTCATGTATGTCGCATGCTAGAAGCAACATGGGACGAGATAGGCAATTGTCAGTGTGGAAAAAAATGTCATGCTTGCCATGGCAACTTGTTCGGCTGTTTGCAATGTCTGCTGAATAAATAATTTGAGGCCAGGTGGTTTTCTGTGGCCACTGAGTATCGAGTATTCGGGATTTTATACTGTCTGTTGGAATCTACCGAGCGTTCGCTCGGAGTGCCGCACCGGGGGAGCAGACTCTGTTCAAGATTCTTGGTTTTTGACGGAACGGTATAAATCTCTGAATAAAAATAACTTAATGAGAATCTTAACATCAGTCTATAAACCTTTTTAACTTTACAAAGCTTCAGCTTGGGGCATTCACTCTTAAGATAAATGGTGAATGAAAAAATAGAAAGAAAAATAACAGCTCGGAGGAGCGACTTAAACGGAAAAGTTGGACGTCTTGAGAACAACCAGGAGTTAACTCAAAAAAAAGAGAGAGAGGATTAAGAGATTAGATCCATACAAATACCTTATAAATTTAAGTAAATTTGGATTTATAGGTCGTTCTTTGTGCTTTTAACGATCTCAATTTACTGTCGTATTTTATTGATTTGAGCAAAAAGAAGAAGGGTTCTTTAATGGATAATAAAGCAAATTTAGGGGAATTAGAACCCGCTGGAAAGAGACGAAGTGGAGGCTAGAAGAGACATTTTATTTGGTGGACACAGCAGTGTTGTCACAAATAAAAGGAAGCACTGCGAGTGGCAGCATGTGGCATCTGCAGTGCAGACTGTCAGTGTAACTGACAGGACGGTACCCGAAAAAAAAAAAGTGGTCGGACCTCAAAGTCGAGGAGCTCACCGCCAGAGTGGGTCTTGCTACTGGAGGTGACACCACTGGACAGGAAGATGGCAAGTATCATAGGAACATCAAGCGTGTACGGTATTGTGTCAGAGAAGGAGGGGGACACCGACCTGGCAGAATCGACAGATGAACCTGGTAAAGTACCTTTTGTATGCATTTTATTACGTGGCTATGGTAATAACTTTAAGCATATTTTAAGGAGATAGATTAATATTATTATATTATATATTATTATATATTAAAAATTTCAGCTCATCCACAGTCGGTAGGTGGCGAGGATGAGGAGGGGGAGGAAGATGAGGTTGCCCAGCATCCGGCTGCCCCCAGCACCAGTGCTGCCGGTGCCCATGGTGCATCCAGCAGCGGTCGGGTTCTGACTGAAGCTGTGATGCAGACACAGAGAGACACAATCAGCGCCATCAATTCTGTAACAAACGAGTTAAAGGAAATAAAGAGTGTACTGTGCGACATAGTGACAGCCATTGGTACCTTAAATGATACAATAAAAAAAGGTAATAAATGAACCTTGTCGTTATCTCAAACGCCGCATTACATCCTGGTGGATCCTTGCTCCATGGGTGAAAGCTTCCTGTCGAGGAGGAAGCGGCTGTGGGTCGGGGTTCTCATGCTGGGGAGGGTGTAGGCCAGGAGGGAGGGGTATTCCATTTCTCAGTGCCATGTTATGAAGAATTCCACATGCCCTCACAATCTTGCAGACCTTTGCAGGGTGGTATAATAGTCTGCCACCCGAGGCATCCAATGACCGCCACCTACATTTTAACAGGCCTATGGTACGCTCCACGACTGAGCGCGTGTGACAGGAATTGTAGCGTATTTCCACTGCTGTCTGTGGGTCAGGGAACGGGGTCAGAAGCCAGCTCCTGAGAGGGTAGCCACTATCACCTGCAAGTGAGAACACGTTTAATTCAGGAGTCAACAACCAGCGTTTCTACTGGCTGTGAGGACTTACCGAGCAGCCAGCCATCGTGCACAGCGCCCGCCTGCAGTCTGTTCCCTATACTGCTGTGTGTCAAGATAAAGGAGTGTTGACCCAGGCCATCGTGCCACCATATTAGTAATAATCATTTGTGAATCACATATGATTTGCACATTAATGCTGTGTACATGTTTCCAATTGACGAAAACAAATTAATCCTCAGACGGGGCCCTTATAGCAATATGGGTGCAGTCAATTGCGCTGATTATGTTATGGAAACTGGACATTGCTGCAAATAGCATCTTAATTTGGGCCTGCTCCCCCACAGTATATGGAAACGTGATGTATCGCCTGCTCATTTTAATGATCCCATCCAAGACTGCAGGCATTATTGCGCTCAGGGACGGCTGTGATATCCCAGACCTAGTAAATAAATATAACATATTTGAAGGCATTATTTCCAAAAAGGGACTTTGGGCCAAATAGTAAGAATCATGTCACTCAGACAAATACCTGTCGGCTAACTCCCACTGGTAACAACCAGTTGCAAGAAATCCCAGAGTGGTGAGCACCTGCAGCTGGACCGGAATGGCACGGCTCCGCCTGGACGGTCTCTCCAAAACCGGGCCCAATTCAGCACAGAGATCCAAGAGCACAGCTCTAGGGAATCTGAATCTGCTTATTAGCCAGTCATCATCATGGGCAAGGAGGTCCGCATGATCCCTGAACTCTCTCCTAATCCTTCCATTTGCAAAATCTTCTAGCAACGCCAGTGCATCCATCTCAAATATTACGATTGAAAGTCATCAGGGTATTTATTTTGGCAGCAATAAGACTGATTGATAACTTCCTTAGCACAATGAACGTGCCAATCAAGGATATATGGTACAGATGATTCAATTTATTAATTGGCATACAGTCCCAGCCCTTTTATCTGAGTTTAAGGTTTTAAGATAAATTTTATGTATCTATTTTAATCTTGAAAAATGTTTTTAGAAGAGCTGTAGCTCACTGCAAAGCTAAAATATAGATATCATTGCTGGTTTGGATGTTTATGGTAACATGAATCCATAATTAATATTTGGTGTGAGGTGAAATGATATGTGTGAGAGGAGTAATATGCAGTCTGGCTGCAGTTCACCACCTCACTAACTGCGTCGTTGATTCCCCCATCTCCAAAATGTCCGTACGCACGGGTCAGAGTTGGCGTACAGGTGCGCACATTTTCCGTTCAAGTCTGTTTTTATAAATCACAACTTTTGCTTTGAAAGTGGCGTATGCCAGTTTCAGGCCCCGCAACGTTTATAAATGAGACCCCATTTGCGAGCTTATCACCAATAGGGTTACAACATTCAGAAACCGAATAAAATCTCTAAACAAAATCGAACAAGATAGAAAAACAGACACCCTTGAAAAGCACAAGCCTGTCGTTGAGGATATTTCTGAGGAGGACAGTGAAGATGAATGGGAAGTGATTCCAATTAATGTGGTAGCTATACAAGATCAATTGAGTCGCAAAATGGAGGACGGTGCATACATTTGAATAGTTTAGGAATATGTATATATTGGGTTTCTAAAACAGGATTAAGTCTGGCTAACTAAAAAATAAAAATACAAGCAGCATTTATAAAGGACGGATTGAAAAGCAAACAGATTTTTAATTGAAATAAATATAGAAGGGTTAAATCACTTGAAAAAAAAAAGAAAAACTAAGATTTGTTGATAAAATATTGCAATGGCCAATCTTTATAAATATTTAATTTTAACATGAGATGAAAGAGACATTTATCAAATTGACAAAAATAGAGAAAGGCATTGCATTCATAAAGTATAGAATGATAATGACTCAGATGTGTTTTCAAAAAAAAAAAGAAGAACATTTTGAAAGTTGGGTGGAAGGAAGGACTGGGACTCTATAACACAAGGTTTCCTGGCTGGTGAGTTGGGAGAAGCATTTTTAATAGCAAATTCAACACCTAAGGAATCCAAAGGATATATTCCTTATTAATACACACCTGTAACAGACAGGTACTTAAATAATATCTTTATTTTACTTTTCATCCGCAGGGAAGTAATAAATTTAGGCTAGGATAAAATTGTAATGGAACAGTTAAATCAAAAACAAGTCAGAATTTTATTTATATGGCACCTTTCCTGCAGAAAGAATATATCAAAGTGCCTAACGGATTAAAATGACAAAAGCTGAAATAGATAATGAAATAATTGATAACATAAAAAAAAGATATAGTAAAACAGTAAAATACACCTAGTGGTCAAACTCTCTGAAAAGAGAGGCTATTCATCCAGTTGTTATTCTCTGCCATCATGAAGATTATTAAACTATTTTGCCTGACCCTTCTCAGCCTAGCAGTGTTATGGCTTTTGAGGAGTTCAGACACCACCACGTCACGTCACAAAAGATTTGTAATTGACACCCATCATCCCTTCAAGAACACCTGGTATCAGGGGGCTAACTTATAACCGCTACCTACCTCATGGTTGCATCCCTGAAGGACATTGCACCTGGACCAAGACAGGAAACTACTCACAGAAAACTAACAGCACTGTAGCTAAAGGAATAAATCTGCTGCGTTTAATTGGACAAAACCCCTTCTGTTTCTCTGTAAACTGTACTGACACCTCTATTTTCCTTGGCTCTTCAACCTGTGAGGACAACCTTCCTCTCCCAGTGATCAAGAGGTCCTCCTGGAATAAGACAACCTGTTAACTCTCCGGTCTCCATGTTACCCACCAGTAAGATGTCTGTTCATTCTCATTCTGAAAGTATAATCCTAGCGATTATAAACAATAGATCCTCACACACTAAAGTTACAAATAACTGAACAGTACAGCATTTAAAAAGAATACCTTGTAAAAAATAATCTTAGTTACTGAAAGAAATATAAGAGTTGCTACTTAAACGTTAAATCTCTAACAGGGAAATCTCTCTTAATGATTTAATCATTACAAATGATATACATGCTCTGTTTCTTTCTGAAACTTGGCTAGATGAGAATACAGAACAAAGAGTACTAATAGAGAATTGTCCAGCAGAACATTACTTCTTAGTGAGAGCAGAAAAACAGAAGAGGTGGTGGTCTAGCGGCTAAACCTAAAGAAGGCATCACTAGGCAGATTTAAGTCCTTCGAATACTTGGATGCTGAGACAAATGAGCCAAACAAAGTCCTATTTTTGAACATATATAGACCACCAAAACCTAACAAACTTTTTAATAACTTCAGTGGCATTTGCTCTGCAACTTGTATAAACTATGACCAGCTAATAACTGTGGGAGATTTCATCATCCATACTGGCAATCCCCAAGACACAGGGACAAAAGCATTAAATGACCCTCAATAATTTCGACCTAATCCAGCATATTAACTAACATACACACAATCGAGGACAAACTCTGGACCTATTTGTTAGCAAAGACTGAAATATTTCCAACATCGCGGTAACTGATATTGCAGTATCTGACCATTTTTGCATCTGATTTGAAAGCACCATCTTAACTAAAATTCCTAATCACAGTAAGACCATTATTAAAAAATGCTTCCTCTAAGAAAACTCGTCTGAAATTTTTAAACTGATGTATACTCCAACCCGATCCAAATCCCCAACATCCACCAACACACATTCAGTAAACAAACTGACAGATGAATTTCCAATTTCCATACATCCTGAACTCGCTCCTTCCTCGTTCTCCTGGATTCCCTCATCAAGTTCCTGCTTGGAAAGACTCCATCTGTTGGTACTTACCTCTCTCCTCTGAGAGCCCTCACAGTCAGCCTTTGCTTCGCTTCCTCCACTGGTCCTTCTGCTCTGCGCTCAACAAGATCTGCATAACCTCCAGCCAGCCTCAGATACCAGAATCCCACTTACCTCCTCCTACATCCATCCTCATTGCTCCCTCCATAAGTTTCCACCTCATACTCACCATCTCCACCCCTGTCCAGTACTTCTCTAACCTCTCTCGTCTCCACCACAGTGGCTCCCTGTTTCCAAAGACGCTCCTGTGACCTTAGCCACCTGCAAACATGACAATCTGTAAATCTTCAAGTCTGCTCAAGAATAGTTTCAAGCCAAGTGGCACCGCATAGAAAGCCTCACACAGTTCTAGAAACAACAGTGCTCCTGTGACTTGAATCCACAGTCTCACATCCGCCTCCTGGCATTAAGCTGCATTTTATCCAGTGTTTCGAAATCAAGGAACACTTCTATGATTGAAATGATCTGAAGTCTGAAATACTCCCTGGAGGTTATTCTCTAGAGGGAGAATGTACAAAAGAAAGCAGTGGTGGTTGGCACAAGAACGGGCACTTTGGAGCGCGTTTCCACCAAGCTGTAGCTGTCAGTGACACTTCAAAGCCTCTGGGCTACCAAAATGTAGGACACTTACATGTTCTGGGTCTCAGATTATGCTCAAATTCTCTCAATGGAAATTATGATTTTTAATTTTTATTCGATTGATTCAGTTTCCTGTTATCTTAGTGTATCAAGTGATGGAGGCGTGAATCATAATCTGCCAATATGACGAATATCCTGTAGATTTTTCTGTCACCATTCTGAAAAAGCCCTCAAATATAGAAAATACTTGGCTGATTCCATCGCAGTGTTGGGTCTGAACTATGAATATGATATCAAAAGAGCTCTACAAAAATGACCCAGCGTTCCTTAACTCTGCGACACGCCCCCTTCCTCTCGGTCACTCCATTCTAACCAATTGAAGAACTGTCCGCTTGTCTCCCGTTTGAACCAGCTGTGCGCCAGAGGATCTGTAGCACTGGTTGGCTGGAATGCCAATCCCTCGAAAACCGCCGCTGCTGCCTGCAGCCTGATTGCAGACCGATACAGGGAAAGGGGGGCGAAGTGCCCACACCCAAGCATAAAGGTGCTGGAAACCATTGTTCTATCTCTTCACGTTCTCATCCCCATGAGCGGTGGTTTTGCTCCAAAGCTACAAAGAAGAGACTCCATTCTCAACACATGTTCTGACCCCTTTTCCTTGCGCAAACAACTCTCCCGTCTTCGAGGCTGGCCTTCAAAGTTTTTACCTTTTCGTTTATTCTCCTTTTTTCCTCTCTTCCGCAAGGCGGATGAGTTGGACGCTCCCTTTTTTTCTTTTTCCTTTGCGTTTTCCGTCGCAATCAAGGACACTGTGCCTTTCTCCTGCATCTGGAACATCTATGAAGTAAGAATGTTTGATTTTATTTCTCAATTTCTGTGCTGTGTTTGTTTGTATTTACGGGTATATTGTGAGCTTAATGGTTGTGTAAGTTTCGTGTCTGTGGTATGTTTCGTCCGTTAGTAATAGGCAAAGTTATCTGATTGTAGGAAATACCTTCGTTCCATTTTATATGCCATAGTGAGTGTTTAACTACACAGGCGTTCTATTGCGCACACGGAGTGTTCCCCAGAAACGTGCAGTGCCGAGGGTAGACCAAAAATTCCTTTTTTTCCCATGTTTCTGAAACAGAGCCTCTGCTAACAAAAATTACCCCACTGATATGGACCACGGGGTCTTTCTTTGTTAAAGAAAACTGCGCGGTGCCTCATCTGCCATAAAACAATTACCCCCCCTCCCCTCCCCCCTTTCAGCAAGCTCAACAGAACTGTTCTGGTATAAGTAGTGTATTTATTCTAGTTGTGTTTTTAGAATAAATTAGTTGAATCAAATCTCTGGTTTCTTTTATTATGAGTGTGTGTGGGAATTATTGCAAATAATTAATTCCCTTCAGATAAGGTCTTTCTGGTAATCACTAATAATTAATAATTATAAGTGAGATTATTGGTTGATAATCTTCTTTGAATAGAGAAAAGATCTTGTTTCTAGCCCAGAGGCTAGTGGTGCCCCGATTAAATGATTTAAAGAATAATTACTAAAACTAATTTTCCATTATTAATTAATATTACAGTTTTTACAAACTGCTTACACACAAAATCTTTTTATGCAACACAAATTTTGAAACCTCTCACTCAAAGTGCAAAACCACACATCAAATCTCCAACACCATAAGCTACTTCTCAGCCTTTGACTCAGTTTGCAATTGCATAAGACACTTTTTTCAAAACACTACACACAATTCTCAACCTAGAACACAAAAATCTAACAGGAAGTGACTTGCTTTCTTTTTCCAAACACAACCAATCAAAATGCTACACTTATTCACCAGGTCACGCACACACACTCCTTACATGTGTAAACACTAATTGCTTAACTTATCACTAACCAATCACTGTTTATTTTAGTATAGATAGGCCTATAAATAGTTAAAACGTATGATTACCTATTTTGAACAATGGATGCTAACAATGAACAGAGAGCAAGAGTAGAAGGAAGAGGAGGAGGAAGAGGAAGAGGAGGAAGGGGAAGAGGAAGAAGAGGACAAGGGCAAATAAGAGAAGGAAGGAGAACCATCTCTGATGAGATTAGGGCAACACTTGTTGATCATGTGATCAACCACGGCTTGACCATAAGAGAGGCTGGACTGAGACTCCAGCCCAACTTGAGTCGATTTACTGTGGCGTCCATAATTCGAACCTTCAGAAATGAGAACAGGTATGCAAGTATCTAATGACTATTTAGCATAATAGTAATGTACTGTAAAATACGTATGACTGCATAGATTTGTGACTCTAAGCCATCCAGTTACTGCACTGAATTGAATGAATGAGGTTGGTTATCTTGCTGTACTTCATTTTTTTTGTACATAAATGGTTTACAATTTCTATGCTGAACACATACTGTGTTTGAATTCTGACAGAGTGGAAAGGCAAAGGCATCATGGAGGACGAGGACGCTTGTTTACAGCAGTACAAGAGACTGCAATTATAAATATGGTTTTGGCCAACAATGCGATTAGAATTCGAGAGATAACAGAATATATCTTGAAAAATGACAACATATTCAATAACATCAATGCTGTCAGCCTGTCGACCATACAACGCATCCTCTAACGGCACCAAGTGACAATAAAACAAATTTGCAACCTTACCATAACCAGGCGCCGTGGACGAAATGTCATAGGACAGAGGGCAATTAGCAATGTCCCTGGACAGCGTGGGGGTAATATAACCATGTGTGCTGCAATCACTCAAAACGGGGTCCTCCATCACAATGTCACAATGTACAACACCGGCCATATACTCACTTTTCTGGATGCTATTTACACAATGCTTGTCCCTGATCCAGATCAGGCGCCATCTCGATTTGTGGTTATATGGGACAATGTTAGTTTTCACTAGGCTGTTCTAGTCCAAAACTGGTTTGCCACCCATCCACAATTTGTAGTTTTGTACCTACCCCCATATTCACATTTTCTAAATCACATAGAGGAATTCTTCTCAGCATGGCGCTGGAAAGTCTATGATCGCAAACCCCATGCCCGCATGCCGCTCTCCAGGCAATGGAGGACGCATGTGGGGACATAGAGGTTGCCTCTGTCCAAGGTTGGATGCGCCATGCTAGGAGATTCTTCCCTCGATGTTTGGTAAGAGAGAACATTTTATGTGATGTGGACGAAGTATTGTGGCCAGACCCAGCTCAGAGAAGAGATGAAGCGAAGCTTAGCACTGGGGACAGCTAGACCCCCCTGCCAATTCCTGGACCAGGACCCTGCACAAAAATACTGTATTTTACTGTAAATAATAGTTTTGGTTTACATGTTTATAGTTTTGTTGTATGCTAATGTACACAACAGTAATGTTTGACCATAATAAATATTTTCTGTTTCTACATTGCATTGGTGTTTCCGGTCTACTTGTTAGCTCTCTCAGCAGATTACTTTCACTGTAGAACATTGTATTGAAATGTGTCTATGAAAGACCAAAGAGCTTTAGATTTTGAACAACCGTGTTTACAAGGTTTATCAAAAAATTTACCATTATGAAAAAAGTGTTTGACATTTGATGCAATTGCTTCATTCTGACATGTGTGTATGGCATTTTGAATGAAGTGTAGCATTTTGAAGGAGATGTGAGGCATTTTGGATTTTGTGTGTGCAGTTTAGAGAATTGTGTGTAGAGGTTTGGAAAAAAGGAGACTTAGTTTTGAAAACCTGTGTAAGCAGTTGGTAAAAACTGTAACATAACCAGATAGACCATCAACTAAATTGATCAATTTTTAATTGATACATACCCAACAGCAGACATTTATGAAATGTGCCTCAACATGTAGGGACTTGAACGGCGGCTTTGGACAGATCAGGCGCAGGAGGCTCAATGGATAGAAATCTGAGAGGAGGTGGTCAGCAAACACAAAAAACAGTAATATCTGATGAAATAAGAGCTACTGTGATTGATCATGTTCTTTTCCATGGTATGAGCATGAGGGAGGCTGGAGAAAGTTTACAAAAAAACATCAGTATATTCTTTAGAGTAAAGTCTCATCAGCTCCTCATTTTCCTCAGTCACATGCAAGATGCTCCGTTAGGGTTGCAGGATGAGCGTCCCATTTATGTTGTTTGTGACAATGTGAGTTTTCACAGAGCCTTACAGGTTAGAGAGTGGTTCACTGTGAACCAAGGTTTATTAATCTTGGTCTTCAACCGTACTTCCCTTTCCAAAATCCCAATGAGGAATTTTTCTCCTCATGGTTATGGAATTTATATGAACGGCAACCTTACACCAGGGTAAATCTCCTGCAAGCCATTGGACTTGGTGGTGACATAGGTGTGGAGGCATGCCAAGCCTGGATACGCCATGCCATGGTTTTTTTCCCCCATTGCTTGGCCAGATACAATGTGGCCAGTGATGTGGATGAAGTCCTGTGGCCTGATCCAGTGCAGACATGATGCGGTGGCTGAGTAATGCATTTATTTGTATATTTTTTTGTTGTATTTTTACGTGACCTAACTGTATACAAGTGGCAAATGCATAAGAATTCTGTTTGTTTACAAGTGCTACGTGTAAATGCACAATATTTAAGTTTTGTCTTTTTGTACAAGTGCTAAATGCTCAGTTTTTGTGTTTTTTTGCTCCCGTTTATCTGTAAAATTATTGAAAAATCTCTGTTCCAACAGTTAAACAGCTTCCTTGATATTAATCGGTCTGGTTTTCGTAGGCACCAGAGCACAGAAACAGCCCTCGTAAAAGTTTTCAATGACATCCGTACAAATACTGACTGTGTTAAAACTACAGTACTGGTACCATTAGACTTCAGTGCGGTGTTTGACACCGCTGATTGTAATAATACTGGAACGTCTAGAGATCTGGGTGGGACTCTCTGGTACGGCACTCAACTGGTTCAAATCTTACCTCAAGAACAGGAAGTACCTTGTATTAAGCCAATTCTCATCAAAAAGCGCAGAAATCACATGCGGGGTCCCCCAGGGCTCCATCCATGGGCCCAGGCGCGTCGCTAGACAGATTTCACTGGTGCACGTGCCCCAGTATAGATCTGCAGTGCCCCAGTAATAAATTTCACCAATAACAATAAAAGAAAATCTAAAGAAAATCACTTTAGAGTTTTAAACCTATATAGTATTGACTGCAGCGCACATATAGTATGGTAAATCATTGCTAATATATTTATTCCACATTAACAATGTGCACATGGCTAATTAATATAGTAATTTATTCATGTGTACTCTCTCGATTCATGGGAGACTGTGTGTCAACTCCAAGTGGAGAGATCGCGCAGGAGAGAGAGAGAGAGAGGGAGGGAGAGAGCGATAATCACTGTCTGAGGTAGATAATGTTAGCCGACAACTTGTTAAATATATTATTTTTCATTTTACTCTGTATTGTATTTTTCCACTGAGTCATTTGATTTTGAATATCAATAGCAGAAATACAAAACCTCCAAAGTGAGGAGGAAAAAAACAACTCTTTTTGGAAAACAAAAAAACTGTCAGTTTCTTACAGAATGCCTTTGGTCAAGTGACTTTTTTGTCACAGAGAAGGCTGGGATAACTTTGGAAACGGAGCAGCTTTTACTATTCTTATAATCACATGTGAAAACTGAAGATGGTAAAAAATGCAGATAGGAGACTCTGAGCTACGTACATATTTGTACAGCAATAAACAGTAATATTTTCATGTTGCTTCAGACTAAGTGCAGCAGAGTTCAGAGAAGGAGAGATGGAAGTTGATGAGCCTAGAGAGATGACACGGATTTGTCAATGGCAGTGTTGGGGAGAATACTTTGTAAATTTAGTTACTGAGTAGATAGTCAGTCTATCGATCATAGCTAAATAGATTATATGCTGAAAGTTGAAAATATATTATCAAAGCCAACATATCTATTTTATTTTTTTATTGAACACCATAAAACATAAAGTAGTGAATACCACCATCAACTCCATTTATATTGCCGCTCAGATTTCCTTTTCTGAGCACTGCTCTCAAATTTCTTCCCTGACATTTTTCCACCTTTCTTTACATCTAGAGGGCCACACCATGAAACAGTCTAAATTGTTTGATTGGTGAGTTCATGGTTCAATGGGAACTTTAGAGGCCACATGGGTGAAGTAGGTCACTTGTAATTTGGATCAATCAGCAGCATTAAATTAGCATGTAAGATGATTGACAGAAAACCTAACAAGTGATAAAACAATGTTTTTTTCTTTTTTGTTTTTGTTTTTTGTAAATAATAGGACCCCCAAGCGTCATAGGTCCCTGGCCACTGCCCCGTTTGGCGGGGCCATTGCGGCCTTGTTAACCCTGCACCGTCTTAAAGATGGTAGTTTACGGGAGTTATATCTCTACATCAAGTACATAATTGTCATCTCTGCCCACTTATGCCAAAGTCACATGAATTCCTGTCCCCTAGTGGGTGTGCAGAGTGAAGGATGAGAGAAGAGAATCTTAAACACACTCTCTTGTGACTTCTCAGCTTTGTGTTGGCTTGTTATTTGAATTCTATAGTCTTTTAAATTGGGGAACTATTTGTATTTAAGAACTGTTTAAAGTTTATTTAACAGTACATCACTGGAATCCTTTAAATCCCCTAATCAAATGATGCTTGTTTCATCTGAGATGATCTGACCCTGAGGATGGCGGTCAAATCACGCTCCACCTAAAAATACATCGAATCTTCAACTTTTTGGGGTCACCCCAGGAAACTAGAAACAGTACGCCTATAAAAACAGTCTGAAATTGACTTACATTTTACGCGGAAAAGATGTCGACAATAACCTCATTTGGACTAGAATCAGCCCACATCCAGAGGTCCTGAGAACATCAATATTGGACACTCTGAAGACAATGGAAAAAGATGTCTTCCGGCGGCACAGTCTGCACCTTCAGTGGATCGATATTAGACATACAAAGATGACCCTAAAACACGTTGTTTCAACTCGTCTTTGTGCAGTGGGAAGTGCTGAATGTTATTTTTTTTATTTTTTTTTTTGTGCACTCTGCATGCTGTCATGGATTCTTGGTGCCCCAGTACGGTATTCGTTCTAGTGACGCCCCTGCATGGGCCCCACCTATTTAGCATTTACATGCTCCCATTAAACCAGATATAACAACAAATAACAATCACAATGCTGACGACACTCAGCTCTATATCTCAATGTCAGCAGGTGATGTTGAACCCATCCAAATCCTTAATAAAGGCATTGAGCAAATTAACAGCTGGATGTCCCATAATTTCCTCCAACTGAACAAAAACAAAACCAAAGTACTTATCTTCGGACCCAAAAGAGATTGATTAAATATAAGTAAACAGCTTCAATTACTCCAACTAGAAACTACTGACCAAGCCAGAAACCTAGGTGTAATAATGGACTCTGAACCTCCAAGGTCACATAAACGCAATGACAAGGTCTGCTTTCTATCACATGAGGAAAATTTCTAGGATTAAAGGACTAATGACATAAAAAGACCTAGAAAACTCATCCATGCATTTATCCCTAGCAGCCTGTAACATTATCTTCACACGTCTGTCTAAAAAAAAAAAATAAATAAAAAAATAAATATATATATATATATATATATATATATATATACACTGTATATATTAAATCAGACAGCTGAAGCTGATCCAAAATGGTGTTTCCCGTATTCTCAATAAATCCAGGAAAGTAGAACACATCACTCCAGTTCTAAAGACCTTACACTGGCTCCCTGTAGCTCAGAGAATAGACTTCAAAGTGTTTTCTTTTTTTATCAGTCTATAAATCATGGACTTGGTTACCGCCAGAGTACATTAACAATCTGCTACTACGTTACAAACCATCCAGATCACTTAGATCCTCCAGTTCTAATCTACTGATCGTCCCAAAAGCAGCTTTCAGTTTCTATGCTCCCCACATATGGAACAAACTGCTGGACGAAAAGCAAAACTGGAGAGACACATAACTCTTTTAAATCTAAAATGAAAACGTACCTATTTAGACATGCTTATACATAAATGCTTAATCCTAAATCATTTATATATATACATATATATATATATACACCTACATATACATGTTTATATATATATCTATATAGATATATATATATACAATCAGTAGCACAATGAGAAAAAGTAAAATTTCCAAACTTCCAAAGTTTTATTGAACACTTATTTAACTCCATAACATAAAATTAATGTTAATAATCTAACTTGGATCACAAAATATTCAGTATTACTCAAATTGGTTGAAGCAAAAATGAATACACCCCAAATTTTGAATGAGCACCGTGATTTCTAAGGACAGCACCAAGTCTTCTAAGCATGGAATTGACAAGTTGGCAACATATTACAACATTATCTTTTTCCATTCTTCAAGAATAACCTCTTTTAGAGCCTGTATGGAGAGTAATTCTCAACTTCTTGCTTCAGAATTCCCCACAGGTAATTGACTGGATCAGATCAGGAGACATACTTGGCCATTCAATCACCTTCAACCTGTTCTTCAGAAATGCAACAGTAGCTTTAGATGCGTTTTGGAAAAGTGCATAACAACCAAGTTCAAAAGCGTGATGGCAGCATCTTCTCCTTTAGTATAGAGCAGTGCTTTGTTGAGTTCATGATACCATCAACGAAATGCAGCTCCCCAACACCAGCAGCACTTATGCAACCCCACATAAGGACACTGCCACCACCATGTTTCACTGTAGGCACCATGCATTTTTTCTGTACAAATCCTCACCTTTACGATGCCATACAATTTGTAAACCATTAGTTCCAAAAACAGAGATCTTTGTATCATCACTCCAGAGTATAGAGTCCTAGTACTCTTAATCGTTTTCAGCATGGGCCCTAGCAAATTCCAGGCATGCTTTTTTGTGCATGGGCTTTAGTCCACGGGCTTCCTTTGTGGACGATACCCTTGCATGTCATTCCTCCTGTCATGCTTATATGCTGCTTTCCCCAACAAGCCTGGTCGGACGTCCCGTGACGCCCGTTAGAGGGGAGGGTACTGTCATGCCCCTGTATGCCTTTGCATCAGAGCCTGCTCCACCTCCCTTCTCCCTCTGTTTGTTTGTGTGTGTGATTGGGTTCCTGGGCGGAGTCTTTTGGATGCAGCTGCTGGTCATCTGCAATCAAGACCATTCAAGAACACAGCTCTCCAACCAGACTCTGCCAGATTGTTTTCTACCAACGCACGGTGAACCTCGCGCTCGTCAGAGTATATCTACAGTCCTGTTTTTGAGATTCTCTACTTACCTGCTCCTCTGTTCTCCAGCTCCGTGTACCTCTTCTCAACTGAGACTCCTGGAAGATCTGCTCTCCCCAGCTCCTACTCGCCTGTTCCACATCGTCTGGATTCCACCATTTCCTCTATTGGACATTAAATTCACTTACCTTCACTTACCCTCTGTCTTGTGTCTGTTTGTTGGGTCCCTCCACTGTAGCCATAACAGAACAATCTGGCCACATGGACCCATCAGACCAAGACCCCATCCGTCAAGCCCTGGCCAATCAAGGTATTAGGGTGGGCCATCATGAAAAGATTCTTCGGGAAATTACTGAACAGCTCCGTGACCATTCATCAAGTGTGACCCAGCTCTCTGCACAAATGAATCAACTCTCAGCTACACCCTTGCCGCCAAGCAGCACACCTCAAGCTTCTGCTCCCAGTCCGGAACAACCTGCCTCTCCTGCAGCACGGGAGCCCCACATTCCAACCCCAGAGCGCTACTCCGGTGATCTCGGTTCCTGTGGTCAGTTCCTTCTCCAGTGCTCTCTCGTGTTTGACCTTCAACCCAGCACCTACAGCTCAGATAAGTCCCATATTGCTTTTATTATAAGCCTTCTCACTGGTAGAGCTGCACAATGGGCTACTGCGGTAGTGGAAAGTAATAGTCCAGTTTGTCAGACTTTCTCCACATTCACTAGGGAGATGAGGAAAATTTTTGACCACCCTCTTAAATGCAAGGACGCAGCCAAAAGATTACTTTCCCTTCACCAGGGTTCTTCCTCCGTTGCAGAGTTTGCCATAGACTTCCGTATTTTAGCAGCAGAGAGTGGCTGGGATGACACACCGCTACAGTGGGTTTTTCTGAGGGGATTATCGGACAGAGTTAAAGATGAACTTGCTGCTAAAGATGAATCCAAAACCTTAGAAGATCTTATTTCCTTGGCCACCCGGCTGGACAATAGGCTAAGGGAAAGACAAAGAGAGAAAGCAGGCAGACAGTCTTTGCCTCGTTCACTCACCTTGCCTCCGGTTACTTCCTCGTCCCACAGTGCCCCCTCGGTGCATTCAAGTTCCCCTGGGCAGCCCGCTGAAGAAGAACCTATGCAGCTGGGCCGAGCTCATCTCACACCGGCGGAACGGCAGCGTCGTCAAGCTTCCGGATTGTGCATTTATTGTGGATAAGCTGGACATTACATCAGAACCTGCCCCTAGCTGCCAAAAGGAAGGGCTCATCAGTGAATGGAGAGGTACTGTTGAGCCAAACTTCCTCTCTCCCCATCTCAATTCCTCAAAGACCACAACTCCAAGCCACTGTTTATTGGTCACGCGAGTCGTTTCCTCTTGTTGCCCTCGTTGATTCAGGGGCTGATGATAATTTTATTGACGCCAATGAAGTCAATCAGGCTAACATTCCGCTAGAACCATTAGAACCTCCTAGGGATGTTAATGCTCTTAATGGGGAGAGGTTAGCTAGAATTTCCCATCGCACCGTTCCTCTTACTCTTGTGTTGCCTGGTAACCATAGGGAAGTCATTCAGTTTTTAGTTTTGCCTTCTCCTCATGCTCCTTTAGTTTTGGGACTGCCCTGGTTAAAAGCACACAACCCACACATTGACTGGGTAACTAATCACATTTCCTGCTGGAGTGAGTTCTGCCATTCTAATTATCTCAGGTCAGCCATAACCTCCAGTGAGCAAGTTTCTTCGTTGCCCCCTTGTGTTCCTGATTTATTCTCTGTTCCGCCAGAATATCAAGATCTGGGTGAAGTTTTTAATAAGCAGAAGGCGCTTTCTCTACCCCCACACCGTCCCTATGATTCTGCAATCAATTTATTGCCTGGCGCCCCCTTGCCCACAAGAAGTCTATATAAATTGTCCCGGCCAGAAAGGGAGGCTATGGAGACATATATAAAAGACTCTCTGGCTGCAGGATTGATTCGGGCCTCTTCCTCTCCAGTGGGGGCAGGATTCTTCTTTGTGGACAAGAAAGATAAAAGTTTGCAGTCCTGTATTGATTATAGGGAATTAAATGAAATAACCATCAAGAATAAATACCCTCTCCCCCTCATTGATTCAGCTTTTCAACTGCTTCATCAAGCCACCATTTTCACAAAATTGGATTTACGAAATGCTTATCACTTGGTTCGTATACGACAAGGTGATGAATGGAAGACTGCTTTCAACACCCCTCTGGGACATTTTGAATATCTCGTGATGCCTTTTGGCCTTACTAATGCCCCTGCGGTTTTTCAAGCTCTTGTAAACGACGTACTCTGGGATATGTTGAACAAGTTTGTTTTTGTGTATCTAGATGATATCCTCATATTTTCTAGAAATCGGCAAGAGCATGTCCAGCATGTACGATTGGTTCTGCAGCGCCTTCTGGAAAACAAACTTTTTGTGAAAGCGGAAAAATGTGATTTCCATGCTACATCTGTTCATTTTTTGGGTTTTGTTATTGAACAGGGTAAGGTCAAGGCAGATCCTGAAAAAGTAAAAGCAGTCGCGGAGTGGCCGAAACCAGAAACCAGGAAACAACTCCAGCGTTTTCTCGGCTTTTCTAACTTTTACAGGAGGTTTATTAAAGACTACAGTAGAAAGGCAGCCCCTCTGACTAAACTCACCTCTTCCCGTATCCCTTTCAAGTGGTCCAGTGAGGCTGATGCTGCTGTTGCTACCCTAAAAATGCTGTTCACATCTGCACCTGTTCTTTTCCACCCTGACCCCTCCAGGCAATTTGTGGTGGAGGTCGATGCTTCAGATTCCGGCGTTGGAGCGGTCCTCTCCCAGCGATCCCTGAAAGATCAAAAATTACCTTTCTTAAGCAGAGGTTCTGGTGGCCGTCTATAAACAAGGACACTCGTTCTTTCGTTGCTGCTTGTACTGTCTGTGCCCGTAGTAAATCGAGCCATCTACGTCCAGCTGGTTTACTCAATCCCCTATCTATCCCCAAAAGGCCTTGGTCCCATATTTCTGTGGATTTTGTTACTGGTCTTCCGGAATCGGAGGGTAACACTACGATACTGACTATTGTGGACCGTTTTTCTAAAGCAGTACATTATGTACCCCTTGCTAAATTACCGACCGCTACTGAAACTGCTAATCTTTTGGTCCTTCATGTCTTTAGGCTCCACGGCATCCCCTTCGACATAGTATCGGATAGAGGACCACAGTTTACATCCCAAGTTTGGAAAGCCTTCGGTCAAGCGTTGGGGACATCAGTGAGTCTATCTTCTGGTTACACCCTCAATCTAATGGTCAAGCAGAACGGGCCAATCAGGACTTGGGTTGTGCCTTGCGCTGTGTCACTTCCCACAATCCAGCTACGTGGAGCACGTACCTACCTTGGATTGAATATGCACATAATTCTTTAGTGTCCTCGGCTACAGGGTTTTCTCCATTCATGGTGTCCATGGGGTTTCAGCCACCTCTCTTCCCGGACCAGGAGCGGGATTTGGCTGTTCCTTCAGTCCAAGCTCATATTCGGCGCTGTCATGGAGTTTGGAGAGCTGCTCGGGCTGCCCTCATGCATACTCAATCTCAAAATCGATTGCTGGCAGATCGTCTTCGCAGGCCCTCCCCTGCTTACTAGCCTGGACAAAAGGTTTGGCTGTCGTCCCGTGACCTGCCCCTTCAGGTGACTTCCAAGAAGCTCGCTCCTAAGTTCATTGGTCCCTATGTTATTGAGAAAATTATCAACCCATCTGTGGTTCGTCTTAAGTTGCCTCCTTCTCTAAATATTCACCCATCATTTCACGTGTCCCTTCTCAAGCCAGTGTCTTCAAGTCCTCTTTGCCCTCCGGCCGATCCCCCTCCTCCCGCCTGGGTCATCGATGGCCATCCGGCCTATACTGTTTGGCACATTCTTGACGTTCGCCGGCGCGGGCGGGGTTTCCAGTTTCTTGTTGACTGGGAAGGCTACGGCCCGGAGGAGCGTTCCTGGGTTCCCCGTCGCCACATCCTTGATGTCTCCCTCCTGCGGGACTTCTATGCTGCTTTCCCCAACAAGCCTGGTCGGACGTCCGGTGACGCCCGTTAGAGGGGAGGGTACTGTCATGCCCCTGTATGCCTTTGCATCAGAGCCTGCTCCACCTCCCTTCTCCCTCTGTTTGTTTGTGTGTGTGATTGGGTTCCTGGGCGGAGTCTTTTGGATGCAGCTGCTGGTCATCTGCAATCAAGACCATTCAAGAACACAGCTCTCCAACCAGACTCTGCCAGATTGTTTTCTACCAACGCACGGTGAACCTCGCGCTCGTCAGAGTATAGCTACAGTCCTGTTTTTGAGATTCTCTACTTACCTGCTCCTCTGTTCTCCAGCTCCGTGTACCTCTTCACAACTGAGACTCCTGGAAGATCTGCTCTCCCCAGCTCCTACTCGCCTGTTCCACATCGTCTGGATTCCACCATTTCCTCTATTGGACATTAAATTCACTTACCTTCACTTACCCTCTGTCTTGTGTCTGTTTGTTGGGTCCCTCCACTGTAGCCATAACACCTCCTTGTGACAGGATTTTCTTGACCCTGCCGGTCAAAATGACAGACAACAAAAATGTCAAGCGTGACCTCATATATATATATATATATATATATATATATATATATATATATATATAAACTGCTCTCAAAAAAATCAAAGGAACACTTATTTTATTGGGCCTGGCAGCAGGAGGTCGAGAATATCATCCGTAAAGCTAAACCAACCACTTGCTCTCTCGATCCCCTCCCCTCTGCTCAAAACCCACCATCTTTCCATCAGCCCTCTTATAACTAAACTCATAAACATTTCACTGCAAACAGGAAATGTTTCAACAGCCTTAAAAACAGCTATCATCAAACCTCTTCTTAAAAAAACCCACCTTAGCTCCTGAACGTCGGTCAAATTACAGACCCATCTCTAACCTCCCATTCATCTCCAAAGTGCTAGTAAAAGTGGTTTCGTCCCAGCTCAACACCCATCTCAGTTCCAAAAGTCTCTACAATAAATATCAATCTGGTTTCCGCACTCAATATAGCACAGAAACAGCCCTCATTAGAGTGACCAGTGACCTCCTTATGGCCTCTGACTCCACTGGCTCCAATGGCTCCACTTCTCTGCTCATCCTTCTCGATCTCTCTGCTGCATTTGATACTGTTGACCATCGCATCCTCCTTCACAGACTCCAGCACTACATTGGTTTCTCCAAAAACTTCTTTTTTTCACCTCCGTAACATCTCTAAGCTGTGTCCCTCTCTTTCCCTGTCAGCTGCGGAGAAGCTTGTCCACGCCTTTGTCTCCTCCAGGCTGGACTACTGTAATGCACTCCTATTGGGAACCCCTGGCAGAAGCCTTTAAAAGCTCCAGTTTTTGCAGAATAGTGCTGCCAGGGGCCTAATGGGGGTGCGGAAACATGAGCACATTACTCCCATCCTCCAATCCCTTCACTGACTCCCTGTTCACCTCCGCATAGAATACAAGATCCTCCTGCACACCCACCACTGTCTGCACAGTGCGGCCCCCACATACCTCACTGATCTCCTTTCCCCACACACCTCCACCCGGACCAGGGCAGGTCAACGGCACCTCTTGGTTGCACCTAGGACACGGCTCAAGACCATGGGCGACAGGGCTTTCAAAGCATCCGCTCCTTGTCCGTAGAATGCCCTCCCAGAACAACTCAGAGTCCCCAAGACCGCGGATGTTTTTAAAAGGGAACTGAAAACTTTCCTTTTCAGGAAAGCCTATTTTTACATTTCTGCGAATCTGTTTTTATTGTTATTTTTATCTGTTTTGTAGCACTTTGAGATTTGATGTTAAATGTATACTACATTATAAATAAAATTCATTATTATTATTATTAAATCAATTAAACCTGTCTGATCATTTTCTGGTTGGTTAAGAAGCTGGCAAGAAAGAAAGCTGCAAGGCGGAACAGGCTGAGCACTGCTCGTACCCTACAGAATGACCTACAGAGGGCCACTGGTGTGAATGTCTCTACCCAAACAATCAGGAACAGACTTCATGAAGATGGCCTGAGGGCCAAACGTCCTGTAGTGGGCCCTGTGCTCACTGCCCAGCACCATGGAGCTCGACTGGCATTTGCTCAAGAACACCTAAATTGGCAAGTCCGCCACTGGCACCCTGTACTTTTTACAAACGAGAGCAGGTTCACCCTGAGCACCTGTGATAGACGTGAAAGAGTCTGGAGAAGACAAGGAGAATGTTATGCTGCCTGCAACGTTGTTCAACATGACAGGTTTGGTGGTGAGTCAGTGATGGTCTGGGGAGGCATATTCATGGAGGGACGCACAGACCTCTACTGCCTAGCAAATGGTGCTTTGACTGCCATAAGGTATCCAGATGAAATCCTTTGTCAGACCCCACACTGGTGCAGTAGGTCCTGGTTTCCTCCTAATGCACGACAATGCCCGGCCTCATGTGGCAAGGGTATGCAGGCAGTACCTGGAGGCCTTCACAATCCCCTGACTTAAACCCAATAGAACATCTGTGGGACATTCTGTTTCGGTCCATTAGGCGCCGCCAGATTGCTCCTCAGACTGTACAATAGCTCAGGGATGCCCTCACACAGATCTGGGAGGAAATGCCACAAGACACCATCCGTTGTCTCATTGGGAGCATGCCCCGACGTCAAGCATGCATACAAGCTCATGGGGGCCACACAAGATACTGAAAAGCATTTTGAGTAGCAGAAATTAAGTTTTTGAAAAGATGGACTACCCTGCCACATCTTCATTTCACTCTGATTTTAGGTTGTCTACACAATTGAGCCCTCTGTAGGCTGAAAACTTTTATTTCCATTAAAAGACCAGGCATCCTTTTGTTCCTAAGACATTGCCCTGTCGTTATTTGTATAGATATCCAACTTCATATTGAGATCTGATGTATCTACTGTGTTTCTTTAAAGTGCTCCTTTAATTTTTGTGAGCAGCGTGTATATACACACACACAAACGCACATATTCAATTCAATATTCAATTCAACAATACTTTATTGATCCCAGAGGGAAATTAAGTGTTGTTGTAGCTTATTACCAATTAACTTTTCAAGGACTTGTTGTAGACCATGATGGCTGTGGGGAGAAAGGATTTCCCATAGCGGTCTGTGTTGCAGAGAAACTGAAGAAGCCTCCGACTGAATATACTCAGGGTTGTCCGTAATCATTTTAATTTTATGAAGAATCATTCTTTGCATCATTATCTCTAGCTGTTCCACATGTGTCCCCATAACAGAACCAGCCTTCTTTATCAGTTGTTGAGCCGTTTTAAGTCCCTGGCTCTGATGCTGCTACCTCAACAGATGATTATATACTGACCTCAGCTTCCTCAAAAAGTACAGTCTGCACTGTCCCTTTTTGTAGACACTGTTGACTCTCCAGTCCAGTTTGTTGTCCAGGTGAACTCCGAGGTATTAGTACTCCTCAACCACCTCCACTTCTTCTTCCATGATGGAGATGGTCTTTGAGATGATCCCCGTTTCTTCTGAAATCTACAATCATCTCCTTTGTTTTGTTCACATTCAAGGTAAGATGATTGTTTCTACACCATGCCACAAAGCGGTCCACCAGCTCTCTATATTCAGCTTTTTCATGTCTGATACACCCGACAATTGCAGAAGGATCTGAGTATTTCTGCAGATGCCAGGGTTTGTAGACTGAGGCGTACAGAGTGAAAAGGAATGGTGAGAGTACAGTCCCTTGTGGTGCTCCTGTGCTGCTGACCAGCTGGTTTGACACACAATTCTTCAATCTCACAAACTGTGGTCTGTTTGCCAGGTAATCATTGATCCACCTGATTGTTAAGGCCTCCACCTGGGTTGGGGTCTGATACATGGCATAAAAATTAATCAAATGGCCTAGAAATATGACGCCAACACTTCAAATGGCCCAACGGCAGAGCCGTGCGCACTTCTCTTCTCTTCTCCCTCCCCAGCTGAGCGCTGGAAGAACCTGTCGCGCTGGTTGGTCAGAAGCGCCAATCCATCAAACTCACTGCAGTTCTCTGCGGCGTGAATGGAGACTGCTGCGATGGGAGGGACAAAAGGTGCCAACCCGGTGGGTTTAAATCTCAAGAATTGCCATCCCCTCACTCTCTTCCAAACTGTTTCAATTTAGCCAACCTGGGTGGAGCAAATTAAAAAGTGTTATTTATAATTATATGCATGCTTAATCATTGATGTTAAGAGCTGCCTCCCTCGAGCGCTCGGTGACTGCTCTTTGCTGTGTTTTGCTTACGGGTAAATTTGTGAGTTTTTTGTATTTCGATTGTGGTTTTCCTGTATATTTTGTCTTTTATTAGTGAGCAGAATTGTTACTCTGTAGAACTTTTTGGTTCCTCTCTGTTAGTTGATAGTGAGTGTTGGTGTCATAGGCATTTTTGGGTAAGCATCCTCGGAGTGCCTGCCAGGAACACGAAGCACACAAAGGACATTTTGAAACCCATTTTCTTCCATATTTACCAACCAGAGTCTGTATTAGCAGAAGCTAACTCACTGATAAGAGCCACTGATTAATGCTGATCTGAAATACTGATGCTGGTTAAATGCTAAATGTTTACATCACATGTTTACAACTACATTGGTGTGCTATTTAGCCTATCTTGGTGCCAATTAGCTCAACCCAGAAGCTAAACAGCTTAACTCTTTGCCATAGCTACAGGACTGCCTGACAGCTGAGACACTGAGTTAAGACCCTGCTAACAGCTAGCTTTGTGCTAACAGCTAAATAGATCAATCTGCATTTTTATTTTTTTTCACTCTTCTAAAATTCAAATTGTTCAATTCTTTCCAACCTGCAACAATCTGAAGTCCACATTCTGTGTGCTGTTTAGAGCACAGCACCACAACATTTCAAAATTACTATTGATCATAACTCTATAATTAATAATTAATCATCAACCTATCAATAGCTAAATCAAAGCTAAATCTGCTAATCAATTCATTACTCCTCTAGCGATTTCCATTTTGATCAATTTAATGTTCAAACATTATATTAACAAATTTGGAATCAAACGCTGACAATTAATAATTAATCATTAATCTGTCAATAACTAAATCATAAATCTGTTAATAAATGTATTACTCATTTTGTGATTTTCATCTTGATAAACTTAATGTTCAACACATTGTTTTAACCAATTTGGAATCCAACATTGATAATAAATTTATTCAATCTTTTCCAAAAAATAAATAAATAAAACTTGCAAACAATCAACTTAAAGGTCCCTTATTAGGTGGTAAATTAAAACAATCCACAGCTGCACACTGAATTAAATTCACCATAGTAACAGACACAAAGATAAAATCATTTTTCAGTCATCATTAAATCCTGCCTTCTCTCTACAAAATTGTCCAAGCTGAAGTTGATGTTCAAGGAACATTTTTGTTTAGCCTGGTAAAAACCTGTAATTATTTCTTCACTGTTAAAACAACATTTGTGAAATAATTAGCTAAACCTAACATAAATAATTCAGCTTATACATTGATTTTTAGACTCTACAGCCAGGTCACCTGCAGCTAATCAGCCATTTCATGCGGATAATCGCTTATTTGTTTGCCTTGTCTGAGGTTCTCTTTGTACACAATCTAAACTGACTCACCATCTAACCAAGTTAGAGCGTTTGCTAAGATCACTGTCTAGAAGAGGCCATTTATAATCTTAGCAATCTTTAGTTCCTTTCGAACGCTGAAAGGTTCTAACTAAACCTTTAGAGTTGACTGTCCTCTTCAAGGAATAGCTCAGCACATTAAACTATCGTCAAGCTTCAGCAATAGAGTCTGATTACCTCTGCCTGAATTTAAGTTGACCTAAAAAATTATCTACTGTGAAACAGTAGTTTTAAACCGGTTTATTAAATTTCTTGGCCAAGATAACACTTAAGGCTATATTATTAGCATTAGTGTTGTATGCCACGATTAGTTCGTGCAACTTTAGGAATGTAAAGACAGCCCTGTAAGTCACAAACTGACTGTGCATTTTGAAGTGATACAGTAGTTGAAAATCACTTTGACACTTGTCTTGTTTATCTAATTAACAATAAGACCTTCCCCTAATGGTTGTAGTTGCTAGTATTGTCGTTTGTTAGTGTTTGTCAGTCCCTAACCCCTTTTTTCGTGCTGCATCTCTGAGGAGATGGACTGTTCCAGTCCGGAAACTGGAGCTCAGGCTTATTCAGCCAAGAATTAGCTGCAGGAACTGCTCGGGGACCTGCTTCATTTAAATTTGCATCAGCGTTCAGAGATAGACCAGCATGAAACTCAGTCATGTGACCGGCAGATTCAAAGCCTGACAGACTTCATGCTGGATCCACAGGGCAGGCAGAGAACCACTTCCAGCCTGCTAGGTGAACTAGCCATGCTGCTCCAGAGACGTCTCCGATTGGAGACACAGAAAGCAGCCCAACTGGAAGCTGAGCTCTCTGAAGCCCAAGCAGAAACAGACCAGCAATCTGAAGAGACTGCTGGACCCCTAGAACAGTTTTCAAAGCCGAATTTAATTATTACATCCCAGTGGCCAGGTGGGGACGCCTCTTCCCCAGGTGACACACAGCCGGTGTCAGCACCAGCCAATTTAAAAACCAGACCTGACCCAAACCAATCCAGCATCCCACCAGGTGGGACAGCTGTAAACCCTAAGCTCGCCTTTGTACCTGTCATACAGGTTGGCGTCAACTCATCCCTCCATCTTCCTCCAGGTGAGGGGGGTCAGCTCCTCCCAGATCCAAGGCGTGCTTACGCCTCAGCTTTTGGTAGGGGAGGGGGACAGCTCACCCCGGACCCGAGACATGCTCATTTCTCAGCTTTTGGTAGGGGAGGGGGGCAGAATATTACAGATTACAGGGATAGCTACCATCACTTCCCTAGCCCTTATCCAACGGGCCAAGCTTTGAGGATCCACAACCAAGTCCCCTTGGACGCTTTTATGACCCACCAGGAGGGTTAAACCAGCAGCTACCAGATCCAAGTCCTTTTGGACGCTTGAACTATCCATCGGATAGTTTAAATCAGGGTGGCTACCCATACAGTGGCCCACAGACAGACCGCCAACAACAGGCTAGTTATCTGGGGCCGGATCAACCTTATAGACAGATACTATCAAATCTGCCCCCATACGATGATGAACGTGCTCATGCTTGGTCTGAGATGGACGAAACAGAGCAATTTCATGAGTATGGAATCATGACACGTCAGCTGTGGTGATAAAAACTCAAACATTGATGATTACCTGAGGGAGGTAGAAAGATGCCTTTTGGACCTGCCCAATCCCTCCACACGCATAAAGCTTAAATTGATTTGGAAGACTATGTCTAGAGTGGTCCATAACCACATGGAATCCCTTCTTCCAGCAACCAGAGATGACTACGCTTAGCTTTCACTCAGACAGGAGTACTACGTATATGCTGACCCAGCGTCGGTGACACTGGGTGCCTTCTCGGTGGTCCAGAAGAAAAATGAGCCACCTAGAGACTTTTATAGGAGACTCTGCCCTTAGGACCCCACAGGTAAAAACATATCTGACAGCTTCCATAAATCCAGAACCTACTTTCAAAACTAAGATCAACAATCAGTTTGAAATAGCTAATGTGTTTAAAACAGCAGCTAGTAAAATAGACCTTTATCCAAATTTCAGCCTATTTCCATAAGGAAAGACTCTCAGCATTGTTCAATCACTGATCATCACATGGTTTATTCTCAGACAATCGCAGATACTCCAGTGGAGTAAGGAGACTCCAGATTAATAACTCCCTGTTAAACCCAGCTTCTCTAAAAATATCCTCAGTTAAAAACTGTTGTGAGCTTAAAGCTGCACTCTGAACAAATTAGATAAACCATATGTATTTTGCAGTTTAGAATAAGTTGGTTAAAATGAATCAAATCCCTGGTTTCTTTTATTCAGAGTGTGTGTGTGAATTACTGCAAGAATTCACTTCCTTCAGATAGGATTTTTCTGGTGTAATCCCTAATAATTAATTATTATAATGGTAATGGACTGAACTTATATAGCGCTTTTCTAGTCTTAGTGACCACTCAAAGCGCTTTACATTGAAGCCGCATTCACCCATTCACACTCGCATTCATACACCGACACCCAACATGGCTCGGTAGGACAATGTAGAATTTGGGGGTTAAGTGCCTTGCCCAGGAGCACATCGACATGTGACTGGAGGAAGCTGGAATCGAACCTACGACCCTCCGATTGCAAGCCAACTACTCTACCACTGAGCCACAGTCGCCCACATTTAATTAACTACAGGGTCCCTTTATTGGTTATTATTATTGGTTAATAATCCCCTTATTAATAATATATATGTTTTTGCCATTTTTTGGGGATAAAAAACGGATGGTGCCTCATTAATAATCTGAAGAGATAATTAAATTAATAATTTACAATTACTAGTTAATATATTCTCAGCATCACCAGATAGATCATAACAATTATCAATTAATTTATTACTTTTAATTGATAATTCCCCAACACATGTGTCTTCAGGAGTTTCTGACCAAGCAAATCAGGCTGAATTGTGTTAATTGCACTGGAGAAATCAAAGAACACAATTCTCAGTGCTGCCGTCTTTGTCCAGATAGCGGTGAGTTGGCTGACGCAGATTGATGATGGCATCTTCAAAGCTAACTCCACAATCATAAGCAAACTGCAGGGGGTCCTAATAGGTTTGCTGACCCAGGTGGGGCAACAGGAGTCTCTCCAGGACCCACATGATGCGGGATGTCAGGGCAACAGGTTTATAGTCATTTATAGCTGATGGGTGAGTTTTTTTTGGTACTGGAACAAGGCAGGATGTCTTCCAAATCACTGGAACCTTCTCCTGGGTCAGGCTATGGTTGAAGAGGTGCTGCAGAATCTCACAGAGCTGCTTTGCACAGGTCTTCAGGACTCCGGGGCTGACACCATCTGGACCTGCAGCCTTGTTTCGGTTCAGTTTCTCCAACTGCCTCTTCTCCTGACTTTTAGAAATAGACCGGTGGGAGAGTGAGATAAAGGGGGTAGGAGCATTTCCTGACTTGGTTGAAGACAAAGTTGTGGAAGTAGAAGAGTTCATGACTTAGGTGGAAGATAAAACATCTGATGTGTGACAGGACAGTGTGGGTCAGAGGAGAGGGGGCTGTCTCTTTGGCTGGCTACAGAAGAGGAGGATGCTGAGCTTGTTTCTGAACTGAACCTATTGAAGAATGTATTCAGTTCATTGGCTCTATCAAGACTTCCATCTATCCAGTCCTTCCTGTGATTAAAGCCTGTGATCTTTTTCATTCCAGACCAGACATCACTTATATTTTTCCTCTCTAGTTTGTTCTCCAGCTTCTTCCTGTAAGCCTCCTTGCTGTCTCTGATCTTGACTTTAAGTTGCTTCTGTATACTCCTAAACTCCCCATCTCCGTCCCCTCCCTCTTTTTTCTTGTTCAGCAGTTCCTTCAGCTCACTCACATCTCATTGTTCTGGAGGGGATGATATTGTCCACACAGAAGTTTATGTTGTCAGTCACACACTCAGTCATGGCATTGATGTCCTCTCCATGTGGCTGGCAAAGAGGCGTCCAGTTTGTGGACTCAAAACAACCCTGCAGGGCTTCTTCAGCTTCATGTGACCATTTTCTAACAGTTATCTTTGTTGGAGGTTGCCTCTGAACAAGTGGTTTATATTCAGAGCGGATAAAGACAAGATTATGATCCAATTGTCCCAGAGAAGGTCTTGGTTTGGACATAGAAGCATCCTTTGCATAAAACAAATCCAAGGTCTTGTTTTCTCTTTTGGAGCAGCTGACAAATTGTTGAAATGTTGGAAGTGTAGAAGAGAGCGAGGCATGATTAAAATCACCAGATATTGGCTGTGTCCAAATCCAGTGGGTGGATCCTTCGAAGGCCGGATTTGTCGGCTGGTTATGTCACAGCGCTGCGACTAGGCATGTCCAAATTTGATCGCTTCAAATATGGCCAACAAATCCGGATGACTTTTCCCTGATCTGAAGGAACGCTGCAGTGCATCCTTCACTTGTCTACATATCCCAAGATTCATTGCTGGCTGAACGGGAGATTTTTCTTCCAGCAACATGGCGGACGAAGCGGCAGGCAAAGCGGGAGAGGAGCACAGTTTTAGATGCAAGTATATTAAAATCTGACTGTTCAAAAATTAAAAACTTAAAGCGGTTGTGTTGCTTGCCATTTATTGTTGGCTTAAACATGTATTTAAATATTTTTTTGTAAACCATCGCTCGTAAACGAGCTCGTATATTAGTGTAATGGTTTCTCCATCTTTACACAGCCAATTTCGGCTTTGGCAAATAAAGTAAAAAGTCGACTCCTCTTCAGATAAGTTATTATTTTCTGGGCAAAAATCGGGGCACGGTGGCTTGAAGGTTGAAGATCGGTTGTTCTGCTGTGAAAACTACAATTCTGCATTTTTAAATCAGTAAAGTTGTTACATTTCTCTATTTTCTATCGAATAATGAAAATTCAGGAAATGTTTCTGCAGGGGAAATTAATCCCTTCTTCCCTTTTTTATAAAAAACAATCTGAGAGCGAAACTGTACATATGCAATAGTGCAAATAATTATTGACTGATCACTTTAATAAATATACATTTCGTAAAGGCTGTTGTGTTGATCGTTTTTGTAAACTGTGCTTATTGATTAATTGTTTAGGACATAAAGCAGCAAAGGGAGACTGAGGAGAGGAGAGCAGGAACCGGATGGATGGACTTTTATTTATTCATGTTTGTCATATTTTTTATTTAGGTGTTCGACGGTTGTGAATAAATTGATTTCTAAAAATGTTAAATATCATAAAGCCATTTCATTAAAAGTTGTATTAGTGTTTTTAAAGAAGCTTACACTGAAAAATTTTAATATAGCATAAATTGGCATTAGGATGAATTATTGTGCAGTTACTTATGTGTGTATAAATGACCTCTAAGCTTAATTAGAACAAACAGGCAGTGTTGTTGGATCAGCTGAATACAGATATATTTTCATATTTTCTGGTTGACGAGGGGAACATCATACAGGTTGCTCTGCAGAGAGAGCTTAGGGCCGCTTCGTCGTACTGTCCACTGCATCCATCATCAGTTTCAACTTAAGCAGCCTCCACATCACTAAGACGTGCTCAAAAGACAAGTTTTTTTCAACCAGAGAGCCCCACAGACCTTCAGCAGCTTAATCTTGAAGCACATCCCCACAGGCAGCTGCGTAGAAGTGTTATGACCTGCAGTGGTGTTAAAACATAATGTTAGTTATGTTTGCAGTGGTTGTTTACAAAAACCAATACAGTTTATTTAGGAAGAGCCAATTTGGAATACGCTTGGTAAAAAAAATATATCATATTATATATAATCAAATTAGAAAATGCTGTTTTGATCCCAAAGGCAAATAAATATATATATATATATATATATATATATATATATATATTTATATAATCATTTTATAGCTCACAAAGAATGTTTTAAGTTGAATATAAACTGAATATAATATAAAAAATTTAATATTACAAATTTGTACATTTGATCACTAGTCATTCAATTGCAGAAATTATCATGAAAGTAGCTATTTTAAGTAGTAACCTGGATTAAATAAAATGACCTCACCTTGATATGATGACTTCTCAGCCAGAGATATAAAACATGGTGCAGACAGTAAAACTTGTAGCTCCTCTAGAGTAAAAAAGGTGAATAAAATACTGGGGAATATTTCTTGCTTTACCAGCTGGGTGAGCGCATCGCGGTTGCTAGGTGACAGGACGTTCGGCGAAGTGGGGGCAGGAATACAACTGAAGGCTAGACCATCCAAATTCACAGCCATTAACACCCGGTCTACCTGGTCGACGAAGGACCCAGCCCACGTAGACCAGGTAGACCTGGTCCTTCGAAGGATCCAACCCTGAATTTGGACACATCCACTGCCACAAATGCATTGGGCAGGAGGATTTAGTAATTATAAATGAGTCAACTCCTTCCAATTATCAACATTTTCACATTCCTAGAAGTACTGGGCAAGGAGGAGTTTCAACCATCTTTCATTCAGATTTGTAATTTCGCCCTAGACCAATTATTAGGTTTCTTTTTAGTACAGTTGCCAAACTTACAGAGAAATTGCTCTATTGAGCAAACTATTCCCCCTTCTCTCAGTAGTGGTGACGTTATAGGATTCTTCATAAATAAAATATATTCTATTAAATATAAAATCATTGGCATTCTCCCAAATATGATTAACTCTCTTTAAGTAAATGACACAGTGTCAGAGAACTGTAGAACCATGTTTATGTCTGTACCATTTTGATTCAATTGAACTTTCGTAATTATAACAAGTATTGGTTTCATCTAAACACTCAACTTATATGTGATACCAAATACCAACCAAATCATTTAAAGAAGTGTTCCCTCTGGCCCTATTCTAGAGTTGAATCTGTTGAATTTCATAAGATTTAGTATGACGTATCTACCTGCTCTTAGAGTAGCTGACTGTGGATACCCGGGGGGGGGGGGTAATAAGTATCCATTTATGCTTTAAGTCTTTTTCTAATAAAGTGCCTTTTACTAATGTTTCTATTTTCATATATGTTAACTGTACCACAGGGTTCTGTGCTTGGACCGATTCTCTTTACTATATATATATGCTTCCAATTGGTAAAATAATTAGACAACATGGCATGAATTTCCACAGTTATGCTGATGATACACAATTATATTTATCCATAAAACCTTATGAAACCAATCAGTTAGGCAGTTAAGCATGTCTGGAAGACATAAAAACCAAGATGACTCTAAATTTTCTACTTTTCAATTCAGAAAAGACAGAAGTTGTTGTATTTGGACCAGAACCTTTAAAAAGGAAACTGCTAAATCAATCACTTCATCTGGCATTAATTTGGCCTCTGGTAATGATGTAAAGAACCTCTGTGTAATTTTTGACCAAGACATGACATTTAAATCCCATATTAAACAGGTTTTTAAGATTTCTTTCTTCCAACTCCGGAATATTGCTAAAATCAGAAACATCCTGTCCATGCATTTTTTACTTCAAGGCTGGACTACCGCAATTCCTTATTATTATTAGGAAGTCTACAAATGCAATTAAAAGCCTTCAGTTGATCCAAAATGCTGCAGCAAGAGTTCTGATTAATATTAAAAAGAGATCACATTTCTCCTGTTTTGGCTCCTCTCCATTGGCTCCGTTAAATCCAGAATAGAGTTTAAGATCCTCCTCCTTACTTATAAAGACCTTAATAATCAAGCTCCATCATACATCAGAGATCTGATTGTTCCATCTGGTAGTCCCTAGGATTAATCATAGAAGAATGGGAGGCAAATCTTTTAGTTACCAGGCTCCTCTCTTGTAGAACCAGCTCCCAGTTTTAGTTTAGTCTGTCTATTTTTTTAAGACCATACTTAAAACCTTCATTTTTGATAAAGCTTATAGTTAAGAGTGGCTTAGGTTATCCTGAGCTATTTTTGTAGTTATGCTGCTGTAGGTTTAGACTGTTGGAGGATAGACTGACCACTTTTCTTCTCTCTTCTACTACTGTCCAGATATATTTTTCTGCTGTTATTGCGATTGTTAACCCAGTTTTCTCTCAGTATTTTCCCCCCATAGAAGTTTTGCATGGTGTGGAACCCTGCTCAACTATAAAGTCCCCTGCTGGATTGGGAACATTGGTCCAGATGATGCTCAAAGTGACCCAGCATCCTCCATGCTGTCTCTTCTCTGTCTTCTCAGACCCCCAGACGGTCATGGCAGATGACCGCTTGTACTCCTGATGCCTCCTGCCAACTTTGGCTCTGTAACACATTTTTAACTGGTTTTTAATCGTTTTTAACGGTTTGTTTTTAAATAATTTTCTTATGACTAGTTTTAACAGTTTTTAACTTTTAGTGAGTTATCTTTTATCGGATGTGTTTTTAATCAGAGCACAGACCGCTGTTACCTTTATCATGCCTCCAGTCACCTATATCTCCGGGTGTGATGGTTGTGTCAGGTTAAATGAGAAAATCAAGGAACTGGAGCAGAAGATTTCCAATCTACACCTGATCCAGGACCACGAGCGCGACGTAGACTTCATCTTCGGCCGAACTTTCGCTGCTGCCACCAGTGCCCAGCTGGCCGACACAATCCCCTGCCAGCCAGGTGAAGCTGCGGAGAGGAATCCATTGGGTCTCCAGGCGGACTCAGACATACGAACGCCGGCGGAGGTACAACATCTACGGCAGAGGAGGAGCGGTGGTTCCAGCAGGGGGCTAAACCAAAAGCCCCCCTAAGCTCCACTCCGGTGCCCCAGGGTGCGTGGGCGACGGTCGGGCCTGGTCGCGGTGGGGGCGCCCAGAGCGGCTGCCACCATTCTCCTCTACCCGGCTTTCCGCTGTCAAACCATTTCGGTGCCCTGGGGGACTCCTCCTCTGACCGTCCCTCCGACCGCGCCGAAGACCAGCAGGTCCGCCGCACATCCACTCCCAGTAGCCAGAGCAGCAGTTGGACTCTGGTAGCCACCCACGTCGTGCCAAACCCAGGACTACAGCCGGGACCCGCCAAGGTGTGCTCCATTACACCTCAAATCCCTGGAACGAGCCCTTGGCACCCACTAAACATTTAACAGTAGACTTAAATCTGCTCTCGACCTGCTGGCTCCACTTAAAGTTGTAAATATACATTCAAAATGTACAGTACCATGGAGAAACGAAGCTCTTAAAAAATTAAAGAGGAGCTGCAGGGTGGCAGAAAGGAAATGGAGGAAAAATAAAATTACAATACATCATCAGATATACATAGAACATCTCAAATTATACAATAACGCTTTAAGATATTCCGGAAATATATACTTTTCCAGAATAATCTCAGAACATAAAAATAACCGCAAAATTCTGTTTTCCACCATTGACAATATTCTTAACAATTCATCTAATACTTTTCAGAAAACCCCCTCAAACACACTCTGTGAGAAGTTTGCACACCACTCAGAGGGAAGGTAGACACCATCAGACGTATTTTATCTTCTCAAACTAACATGGTTTTAGACAAATCTGAGTGTCTGCCTTCACCAGAGGAAACACGGGACAGTTTTGTCCTGTTAGAACTTGGGCTTCTTGACTAAGTTTTCTCCTCAGTGAGGCCCACCACAAGCACTTTGGACCCAATTCCTACCCGTTTTTTTAAGCAATTTTATGGTTCTTTTAAAGACGAGATTTTAAACTTTATGAATTGCTCCCTTCAAATGGGGGGGTTATCCTGCTGCCTTTAAAACGGCGGTAGTGAGGCCCCTGCAGAAGAAGAGCAATTTAGATTTTAATGATTTAAATAATTACTGACCGGTATCTAACTTACCATTTTAAGCAAAGTTTCAGAAAAACTTATTTTATTCAACTTAAAGATTGTATTAATACTCATAACGTCCTAGAGAATTTTCAGTCTGCTTTTAGTGTGAACCACAGCACTGAGACGGCTCTTTTAAAGATTTTAAAAGATTTTAGATTAAACAATGACGTTAAAAAGGTGACAGTGTTGGTTCTACTGTATCTGAGCGCTGCCTTTGTTACAGTAGACCACACTATTCTTTTAACTCGTTTAAAACAGATTGGTCTCTCTGGTGCTGTTCACAAATGGTTCACATCCTACCTCACAGACAAGACTTTTATTGTAATTTTAGATACCTGTTCCTCTAATGTCCATAAGATCACATGTGGTGTGCCCCAGGGTTCAGTTTTAGGCCCAGTGCTTTTTAAACTGTATATGCTCCCTCTTGGCAGTGTTATCAGAAGACATGGAGTTAACTTTCAGAATTATGCTGATGACACACAGTTGTACATCTCCATGTCCCCCGATGACACATGGCAAATGGACTCACTTTTTAACTGCATTTTAGACATCATATCCTGGATGGCAGAAAACTTTCTCCAGTTCAACCAAGACAAAACTGAAGTTTTAGTTATGGGTCCTTAGGCTCAGAGAGAGAAACTTTTACCAAAGCTAAAATCATTGTATTTTAATCCATCTTTACAAGTGAAGAACCTGGGTGTAATTTTTGTCTCCAAGCTGAAGTTTATCCACCACATTAAAAATATCACTAAAATAGGTTTTTATCACCTAAACAACATCGCCAGATTCCGCCCCATTCTCTCTCGGGCCAATACGGAGACGTTAATGCATGCTTTTATCACCTGTAGAATTGATTATTCAAATGCCCTGCTTTCTGGTCTTGCAGAAAAGACTACATCAAGTTTATAGCTTTTACATAATTCAGCAGCTTGTGTCCTGACGAAGACCAGGAAGGTGGGAGCACATTACACCGGTCTTAAAATCACTGCATTGGCTCCCCGTATGTTTTAGGATTGATTTTAGGTTTCTTTTGATGGTTTTTAAGTGTCTTAATGGTCTTGGGCCTTCTTATCTTTCTGAAATGCTTTTACCGTATGAACCCTCGCGGTCTCTGCGCTCCTCTGGCAGCTGTGTCCTTATTATTCCCAAAGTCAGGACACGGACTCATGGTGAGGCGTCTTTCACTTATCATGGCCCTAATCTCTGGAACAGGCTGCCAGAGGACCGCAGAGAACGTTCATGTTTTTAAGAGAAAGCTCAAAACATACCTTTTTTGGCATAGCCTTTAACTGATAAGTTACTAATATACATTTTAGTTGCTCTTCATGTTTATTTGATTGAATTTTTAGTTTGGCTTTTAACCATTTATTAATCTGCTTTGCATTTTTATCTTGATTCTATCTTATTGTTTTACACTTTATATTTTATACACTTTATATTTAACTTTTTTTATTTATTTCCTCCCGGTCTTTTCTCTCTAGGGTCCCCCTGCATAGGGGGCGGTGGTCGGCTGTGTCTGCCTGGGTGCCCCCCAGGTAGTGCTTGGGTGGAGGTACCAGCCCTCCCTCCTCTGGGCGCCCTGGGTCAGTGCCTTGGCTGCTGCTGCGGATGGCTCCCATGATGGCATTTCCTGGCTCACCTGTACTCAGCCCGCTGTTTTTGTAGCTTTTAAGTGTGTGTGTGTGTATGGCTTGGGGGGTTGTGGGGTCATTTTAAATATGTAAAGCACTTTGAGCAACTGTGTTTGAAAAGCGCTTTATGAATAAAGTTTGATTGGATTTGATACTGAGCCAGGTTCTGCAAGAGGTTTATTCCTGTTAAAGGGTTGTTTTTCCCTCTCAGTATTGCTCAGTATGAGGGAATGCTGAGGAATTGCTGTGGTTGGAGTCTGCATGATCCAGGCACAACCTCATGTTGATGACTCATTGCAAACTGCTGGGATTCCTTACATAGAATGTTTGTATAATTGTATAGAAATAACTTTTGTAGTAAAGTGCCTTGAAATGACATTTGTTGTGAACTGGGGCTATATAAATAGAAGGGAATTGAATTGACCAGCACCTGCATGTCAGCCATCATCTGCCCTGAGTTTTCATATGTCAGGTAGAGAAAACCTCAACCCTGAATGAGTCCCTTCCATGTTGTTTTTGGAGTTGCATTTGAATTTCAGCATAGAAGCATCTCACAGCAACTCAGTATTCTTAACTTGTTAATAATCTAATACCTTTTGTCATTGGTTTCCCATAAATGTCTGCTGCCCATCAGAGTACAATTAAACAAGCTGCATTGTGTTTCAGTTCTAGTCATACAAAAAAAACAGTCAAAACTTTTCAAGTGGTTTAAATCATCTTCAGTCTTCTGCAAACTCAAATTTGTGTAAAATATTTGTATCATAATGTTGGGTCACACACACAGCCATCAGGTGGCGCTACTCTGCTTTAGCCCAACAGGAAGTGGAAACCAGCGCAACCTACAAATGGGACAGCTGCCATCCCAGAGGTATTGTTCGTAAGTGTCAGGGGCCATCAGTCACACAGCTGAACCCAGAAAGGAGGGAAGCGGCGTCCCGATCGGAGGCTCCAGGAGCTACTAGCCTGCTAACTAGCTTACCAACACTTTGTTAGCCTGCTGGGCTAACGTCGTCTTAGCCCCTTCACCCATCCACGATTGAGAACGCTTGGAGAGCTAATCGTTCTATAAGGTCTGTTTGGGCAGAGGCAAATTAGTTAGGAAAACAATTTTTAAAGGTGTTCCCTTTAATTTTTGTTAACTTCAAGTTTAATCTGCTATCTTTAGGTAAACCAGTCCTCTGCCTGAAGTTTTAATCAGCGTTTATTTTAAAGACTTTTCCCGACAAAATATTTTTAAATCCTGTAATTTGAGCTACTCAATCAGACAGGAGATTTCCCTTTTTTGTATAATGTTTAATAAATGTATTTGAGCAACTTTAAACGCCCCACGTGTGTCGCAGAGAGCTACAGATAAGGAAGTCCACGTGTCAGTTTAGACCGACGTTTCCTAAACAAAGATCCCTATTAATGGTTCAAACAGAACTCTGATTAAAAATAGATTGTTTAAGAACAGAAACTAATCTCATTAGCCGTGTTGGAACTCTCCTTATTTGATCAAAATATGGGAATTAGGTTGTTTTACTGTCGTGATCAAGCCATAAATTAATTAATTCTCCAAAGGTTGATTACTCTCATCCAGTGATGCCGGTAATGAGTTGCTTAGTAGCGCGTTACTCCTAATATGACCACTTTTTCAGTAACGACTAATCTAACACGTTGCTATTTCCATATAGGTTATCAGATTAAAGTAACTTGTTCAAGCCACTGTGCGTTACTATTTTTCTAATTTTCTTAAGCAAAAATATGTAGTTGGTCCATGGTGGCAAAAGCATTAGGAAAACAAGCGACAATGGCGGTAAATATGGTTTTACATAACTTCAACACTGCTGCCATATTTTTTTTCTGTTACAGTTCGAAACAGCTGATTATCTCCTTTACAGTTTGTTTTGGACTGAGCCTGTAATTCTGAGTTTTGTACTCCGTAACTGCGCCCTAGTGGAACTCTTCAGTAGTACATGCCCAAGACACGTCTTGTTGCTGGTTGTGTTGCTTCATAGTTACTGGTGTCAACGTGAGGTTAAAAAGAAAGTATATTTCTGGCTTTAGCCTACTGTTAAAATGCATTTCCAATAAAGTGAGTATTGGCAAAACTGGTTATTGTTTCTATGTTAAGGCAGTGGGAAGTGCTACTGGCAGCTGCTAAAAGAAACTACTAAAGTAATGTGTAATCTAACTAAGTTACTTTGAAAATAAAGTAAATAGTAAAGTAACTAAGTTACTTTTGGAAGGAGTAATCAGTAGTCAGTAATCATATTACTTTTTCAAAGTAACTGTGGCAACACTGCTCTCATCCAGAGAGTTCTTAAACATTTGATCCAAAGAATTTGGTTTTATTGGTTTACAAATAAATCAATTGTGCCAAATTTGTTAAATTAAAATTAGTGAAACTAATTCAGCTTTACTTCCAGCATAAATCAGAATCTATGGTTTCTCATTTTATTACATTATTCATCTTTTTGTGTTTTTATTTTAACTATTCATTTACCTTAATCAGTAGTGTGTTCTTTTTCTATTGTGGTGATTAAAATGTTCTTTGTTTTCTGTAAATAAATCTTGTGTTTGGAAAGTAACGGTCGTCATTTGTTCACACACATTGCAAGGTTTATGGTCAATAAACGGTAAAGAATTCATTTCTTCAGATTATGACATTGATATAGACATTTGGCTATTAAAGGCGTTGCCCCTTATAATAATTATCCACAAATTATTAATCTTGACATCCATAAGTAGTCCCTTTAACTTTTAATAGCCAGATAGTTATATTTTTGGCAATATCCCCAACAATAATGTAATTAAACATATATAAGGGGAACACAAATATCTCTCAAGTGTATAATAGATGGGACACTTCTGCTATAAATGTCGCACCATCGATGAATTGATCATTTAAAACTTGCTAGATTTTATTGCATTTTACCTCTTAACGGTTTTCCAATCATGTGGAAGTGATATACTAGAGACCCCTTGGGCACTGATGACTTGTAGAAATGTTTCAGTCTTTAATTTTTTTTAATAAAACATCAAACCATTAATAACTGGTTTGGCTCAATAACAGAAAAAAATCAGAAAGCCAATGAAAGAGCAATTACATCTCAAACACACCATCTTAAATACATCTTAATAGTGACCGTCTAGAGAAAAGCATCCAGAGTAGCATACAGAAGCTTCGATACCAACCTACAACCAGAAACTGTACTCAACGGTACGAAAAAAAACCAATTCACCCAGTTTTACATTTCATTCCAATGTGAAACATCAACAGTGTGCTATGTTTGTTACATTAAAGTTGTGTAAACAAAATACATATTTAATTATGTTAACAGTCTAAATATGCAAACACCACTACCCATTAATAAAATATACGATCAGCAGTCAAAATTAAAAGAAGAAACTTGGCTTGGCAGAGTGTGTGTGTGTTGAGTAAGTGTGATCCATGTGTTGCATTGACGATCCGTTGTAGTGCTACTGAAGTGGCTTCACGATCTTCATAGAGATGTAGTTCTGGAACAGATAAGTTGAAATAAATAATATGGTTATGTTTTGGAGGCCTAAACTTATACAAAAACCAAATTTCGCAGAAGCTTGAGTCAGGCATGTATTTTTTAGGGGTTTGCAAAAGTCAGAACAAAAAAGCTAAACAGTGCAAGGCTCTTTTTCCAGCCCAAGGGCGTTGCTGGTCATGCTTTTGGTTAAAGTTATAGCGTCTAAATCAGACTCGTGCTGTGCTGAAAAGTGAAAAACAAAACCCCCAAAAATTTCTCATTCTCTTCTAAAACGGAGACTCCTGTGAGATTTTAGAATGGTTAGTGAGTGACTATTCCTTAATGTTTAGTGCTGCTGAGAAACGAATACAGGAGGTTAATAAAGGGGCTAGTTGGGGTCTTAGACTGTCGCACCAAAATAAAAGCATAGATGTTCTTCTATTGGAGAACCGATCTGAGCTGATAACATTTTTAGAGTCTTCTGTTAAAATTAGATTTAAAGTCATTTTATTTTGCCAAGGTCTGGATTAATTACTGAATTCACTGCCTGGAGATGTAGGCAATCAGGCAGGCGGGCAGAGAGCTTCAGTAGTAACAATATTTTGCACTTTCACACATCAGTTCTTACCGGTAAAGAGTACAAGAGGATGGCAATGAAGAGCACTACAATGATGAGGAAAATGAGTCCGATGAACACCAATTTGAACTTTCTCCATAATATGAACTTCATGGTCTTGCATGGGTTGGTGAACCAGAAGAAAGAGGTTTCTGGACGGCTGGTGGTTTGTCAGAATGAAACATAACAGTATTGTTAGATGATAAAGTATAGGTTGCATTGAAATCCCTGTGAAACACAATCCTATCTTGTTTAGTACAGTGTAGAGACAGGCCGATAGTATCGGCCCCAATGACAGTAACAATTACTATCTGCCTCAAAATTATCAGCCCAACATTACTCAAGTGGGAAGAATGAGCGCTGGGGACCCAGAAACATGCATGACAACTGGCTTACTGGAAGGTGCACCCCAACACAAGGTAACTGTTTAAAGTTGGATGTTATAATCATGTTTAATTTATATCAGTGTAACAATAGGTTCATTTATGAATCAGGTTTATGTTCAGGAAATTATTACCGTTTTGACTCAGATTATCCTGACGTGATGTGAGTGTGATTAACAAACCTATCGTCTTTAGTTAGCCAGCATTAGCAGCACCTTTGTCCACTAGTTTCTTGGGTATTTTTTTAACCAACATTGCATACATTATTTAGATACAGTAATCATTTCTAACTTTAGTCAAATATATTAAATTTTTGGGCAAAACCAGCTGCTAATTTATAAAATTAGCCAACCCGAGCATAAACTATTGGCCTGACGGAGCTCATCCAGTTTAGCCTACTTACAACACAGGCTAGCTAGTTAACCTAATTAGAACACTAGCTACGTTTACATGGACAAGTAATCGGATTAAAAGCCTGATCGGAATAGAAATGCTTCATGTAAACATGCCATTCAGATTATTCTGACCCCATCTATCAAACTCATTCGGATCAAAATTTCATTCCGATTAAGAGGGGTGGTTTATTCCAATAGTTAATCCGATCGTGGTGCATGTAAACTCCTATTCCAAATATAGGTCATTCCTGCGCATGTCTGTTAAGTCATGCGTAGACGTCTAATACGTCGTCTTAATTTAATAAAGGAATTCGGTTTGTAATTTGATTGTGTACACAACAATGAAGGCTTGAGGATATAAAATAAATATATTTTGCACATGTAACAGTGTTATTAATACTAACAGATCATTAAAAGAATACATTTCTCCATCACATAAACGTAGCTATTGTGAAATGAACATCATCTTCAGATTGGAGTGGAGAAAGCTTATTTTATGCTGGGTAGTCCCCATACGGGAGTGTTTGCTGTGCGAGCTAGCTTCACCCTTAAAGTCCGTCAGCATACACAGCCAGTCCCCAAGTAATCTCAACTCATTCGCAAAGTGTCATACCTAAAGGGACTGGGCAGCACCATGTAATGTGTACTTTTTCTGTGCAATGTGTACTTTTTTTCTTGGAATGTGCATTTTTACTGTGCTTTTATGCATGAATAAGACAAGAGTACTAAGCCGAATTAATGTATTTCAACATACTCCACCGGTTATTGTGATCAGGGAACAAATACAATTGCAGGGGTGATGGTAAAAAACACAACCTGAGCCTCAACTTTTTTCCCTGGGAGGTCCCTAAGCAAAGATATATGCTCCGATCAGCGTAACGCTAAGCGAGATCCAGGTGTGTGGTCCCCTGGGAGAACATTTTGATAAATAGTCCATTGCAGTAAAGATTCTGATGACTTGTAGGCCTGATCAGAAATACATCCCTGCTTTTAACTAGTCTCTCACCTGTACAGGTATTGCTTGTATAGCATACTGAGACTACAGATACTACAGCCATAATACTCAAAATAACTATGAATTAATTAGCAAGCTAACCATTGACTAAAGGGCATGAATAAGGAGACATTTTTTCTGAAAAATAAGCACCATGTATTTTAAATTGTGATCAGGTATTTGTAATTTAGTAAATAATTTGTAAAAAAATGTGAGGTTTGCGTACTTTAAAATCCTCTGCGTTATATTGTTTTCGTATACAGAATACAAATGTCCCAAACCACTATCAGAACCTGATTATTCACTCTGTAGCAGCAGCTGTAAATCCTATCCTGAAACCTGCTCTTAATTTAATCAGCTGCTACATGACTGCATGTTTTTCTCAGGACAGGATTTAAAAAAAAGAATATTCTGTTTTTCGCCAGAGACCAGATGCCACTGAATTACGAAAGTCACAGGACCACAAATTGTACAACAGTACCTATATTTATATAAATACATAAATAAATAAATAAAAATTTATAAATAAATAAATATAAGGACCCATCTTTGCAGTCATTCTCTTTTGCAATTCCTCACAGGTGCCGTTTCTGCTCGTCTGACCTTCGCTTTCAGGACAAACACGGCTTTTTTGTTTCACAGAGATCGGCCCAACTCCCCTTGAATCAACATAATCTCAGGCTTCCAGACTTTTGAAAGCCATAAACTTTTTATGAGTTAAAGGTCGGCTTTAGGAATAGCGATAAATTTGCCCGGCGGATTTGTGGCTATGACACTGGTGATTTAGACGTCTTTCACATATCTAAAAGCGGCTTTAACTTTAACTTGAACTTCTATTTTGCAGTCAATAGAAATTTTAAGTTTCTCTCTAAAGCTCTCCCAGTTTTCAAATTTTACTGTGGTTATATCGGGGATTTTGCCTGCTAATCGTGTTGGAAGTGTTCGTTGCGTCTCTATAGCCACTGAATTTTAGGCGTCTCTCCACTTCTACCTTTTTGCCGTGCCGTACTATCGGTAACGCGACTCGTCACGGCTCGACAAGTGTTGCTTCACAGTTACAGCAAACCAGATCGTCTGAAGTGAGCGTCTGAAGTGAGCGACTTCAGACACGTCATATGGTGGGCGGCCCCAGAGTAAGTAGCGTGAAGTAAAAAAGGCTCGGAGAGAAAAAAGAACAATGGCGACCTCACTAGCGATCGTGAGCTTTTTGCTCAGTCTGTGGCTTTCTCTAGTACCATGTCAAAGAGAAAGTCTCTCTCATTGAAGAATACAGACCCCGGAAAAGCTGCACACTATAAGGAAATACACGGTGGAGTAGTACAAAGGATTGTGAGAAGGTCTGCAGGAGAATGACGCTACAGACAGGACCCGGAGCGGCCTGTGTGGGTAAGCCAATGCAAATTCTACCCCGGTGTGGTGTATGCTCAGGTTTTTACGCAGGGCTTTAGCGAATAAATAAACACCCAATGTTGACAAGTTTGCTATAGAACTAAGTATTCTGTGTGTGCGTGTTTCAGACGACTGCTCTGTGAAGTAGTCATAGCAAACCGTCGGTTTGGTTGTTTAACTGGGCCTTGCAGTGATGAGACATTCTTCTGGGTTTCACCGAAGCTCGGTGGCTGCAGAACTTCAGGATGTGGGAACAAATGCTTTGAAAATGTTTTCAGATTTTTTTAAAATCAGCACCACTACAATGTGTTTTACAGATATCCCATCTTTGAGTAGGTTTAGGCTTTTCATCAGCAGCTCCATCCAGCTCACACTGAATATTCTCTTCAGCCAACAAGCTCAGAAATGCTAAACTCCGTTTGAATCACAGCACTGGTTTTTAACGTCGTCATTGCTCTTCAGCAAACACTCAAGGTTTCAAAATGGCGGTCCGTTTGTTGTTAAAAGACGCTGTCAAGTTACTCTGCAGTGACTCCGCCCACTAGCCAATCGGTGACTGACAGCCGTGTGACGTTACTTTTCAGTACCAGTTGAGCACAAATGGAACCACAGCTGAGGTGGTACGAAAAATAGTATCGGCTCGGTGCAGCTTGGAGCGGCTCAGCCAGACTTCTGCTAGTGGACAGTAAAAGGTACTGAGGTTGAGTCGATCAAAGTCGAATCGTACCGGTGGAGAGACGCCTTTTTTTGCTTTTTGTGACCAAACCACTCGCACATGTGCACAAAGATTTGCACAAGGATCCTCCTAAAACACTTTCGCACGTGGAGTAAATGCTACATCAGTCTTATTAATTGAAAACCCAAGACAGGCCCCTACCCTATAACCGATTAGGCTTAAATAGGCCTAGATATGCAATATGCAAGATATTGAAGAGATTACAAGGAAATAGGATGACAAGGCCAAGGAATCACACTCCCCCTTTTAATATAATGCACATTTCATATACTTATTTTTATTTTGATATTTACTTTGGATTAAAATAAAAGTTAATATTTTACAGTAAATTCTGAGTGGAAGGTAAATATTTAAAAAAAATTCAGGTGTGTTTCTTAGCCTAGTAATCATTTATCTGCTATACACTAACTGCCTTTTAAAGAATAACTATCAACTATCGGCCAAGCCCTCTATTGGTTGTTCACTACTATCGACCAAGTAATCTGCTATTAATCGGTTATCAGCCTTTTTCAGAGTATTCAGAGTTTAACTATTGGCCCTACTGGCTATTGGCCAAACCCACTATAGGTAGTTCTCTAGTAAAGCGGGCTCTTACTTTGGAGGGTCCAACTTTGGATTCATATTCGGTTCGTCCCGTCCTTTACCTGCAGGCCTCTCATCTGCTTCTGCTTCACTCACGATCTCCAAAGTCATCTCTACTTTGCCCTGCCGATACAAAAAAAACCTCAAAACTTTGTGAACAAGATTTCAGTGCTACAATGGACAAAAAAGGATTTTGGAGTAGATGTCCATCAAAAAAAGGAAAATAAAATCTCAAATTTTGAAATTGTTACATATTTTCCAAAACAAAAACTGAAATACTCTGACGTGGAAAAGTTGAAAATCTGCTAGTCCAAACTTAGAAATTTTGAGATTAATTACAGCTATTAAAGAAAAAAATATTATCTAAATGTTGAAAAGTCGTACATTTGCTAGAGATAACTTTCCATGATTAAAAGGCACACATTTCTATATTTAAATGACAATATTTTCAGACATTTTAAAGTCATACTTTTTCAAGAAAAAAAACCCCTCATATTTAAAAAAACAAGTTTGCTGAGATTTTAAATCTGTTATTTCAGAAAGAAAATGCCATTCCTGTTAGATTTAAGTGTTTAATTAACAAGAGCCGTCATATGTTTAAAAGTCCAAATGTTAGCTATATACAGCTCTTTTCCCAGAAAAGAACTGAATCTGGGTTTTATAGCTTTACAATTTTCATTAGTATTTAGTTTAAGATTTTCAATTCTATTTTAGTTTTTACCATTTTTTAGGTTGTTTAGTTTTAGCCTGGAAGATGCTTAGTTTCAGTTTAGTTTTTATTAGTTTCAGTGTGTACCGGGGAAAGACACACAAAAAAAGAAGAAATGTATTACAAAATCACAGAAAATTATTATGTTTTATTTTTATTTTATGTATTGACATGGGCCAGATTAACAACCATACAAATCACCAAAGTATTAAAGCTATATGGCAGAGTACCTTTTAAAGTTCTGTAAACACGATAACAGCACCCGTGCGTTAAAAAGCCCAACAATTAATGCAGGAGCTACAGTTCTATAAAAAAACACTAACACTGACTGGCAACACAACAAAACATAAGCTGAGCCACTATGACTACTACGATGTTTGTGATCATTTTGCACATTCATATTGATCAGTTTTTTGATAAATTTAGGATAATTTTTTTCTTGCAAATATCTAACTTTCCAGTAAATATAAAAATAAAATAAATATAAAATATATATATATAAAATATTGTAAATTATAACTTTAATCGTGGAAATTTCAACATTTTAATCTGCTAATTTTGTACTTTAAGTCAGAATTTTTTAGATTTTTTCTGGAAAATGCGACAATCTCAAAATGTCTGTATTTGGGCAAAAATTTACTCAAATATTTTTCTTTTGTCTACAATTGCCCTAATATTCAGTCGTACAGTGCCAATAGAAACCGAATCAGTTTAGACCAATCCGTCCACAGATGTTCATCAAAACTCCAAACCATAGCATGGCGGGCGTGGAGGGCAAACTGAGTTTACCCTCCAGTTTGAGTTGTTTGCGTTGTCGTAACTGTGACTTAAGTCTCTTGCATGAAAGCTCTTCTCTTTTATCTTTTACCTTTGCAGTTTGAGTTACACTTTAAGGAATTGTGTTTAGTCTTGAATCAAAGCCCTTAAAAATTGTGGGGTTATTTAGAATCTATGCTTACACCCAGGACCTTCTTCCCATCTTCTTCAATGGAACAAGGCCACCAGCCTCTGACTGATTTCTGAGCAAAGAGAGACTTGGCAGTCTTCACTTTGCCTGGTGCTTCAATTTCTAGATTATCCATCATGTCCAAGGAGCATTTCTCTGGATTCTTGGCAGGGGGGACCAGCTTGCATAAATCCAGCTCCAGCATACCTGAAACAAGATAAACAGTTTTATAGTTTAGTTTTATAATTATAGCATATGGATTTAAAAACTGACTTTTAGTCCATGTGTTCTTTTACCCAAGTAATCATCCAATGAGAATTTGTCATTATCCCATATCTGAACCATCATCTTCGGAGGAATCCTGAACTCTGTATTGTCAAGACTCCAAAAGTGTTCCTCATTAAAGAATACATAAACATACAGTTGAATTCCTTTGACAAAACTGGTCTCCACTTTACAAAAAAAGTAAACATCATACTAAACCAGCAAGAAGCCTTACCTTCTTGGAAACAAGGCAGAGTTGTTCAGCTGGCAAGTAGTCGAAGCCAAAGACGAACCGCCAGTTAAAGTTGCCGTCTCCATCCAGAGACCTGTAGTGGACGTCAGTCTTCTGTTTGTCCTCCTCCATTCCTGGCATCCAGCTACCATTGAGAATTACAGAACTCATGAATGTCCCTTATTGGAGGCTTTGACGGTAAAACAAGCAAGCAAAGAATTACAAGACGACCTAGTAAACAAGTTAATTTACGAAGGATTTAACCTACAGACCACAAACGGTCTAAAATTCTCCATTCAGGTTCAACTGCATGCATACCGTTGTGGCCAAACGTTTTGACAATGACACAAATATTAGTTTTCACAAAGTTTGCTGCTAAGCTGCTCTTAGATCTTTGTTTCAGTCGTTTCTGTGATGTACTGAAATACACTCACCTCAAGGATTATTAGGAACACCATACTAATACGGTATTGGACCCCATTTCGGTTTAGAAACTGCCTTAATTCTACATGGCATTGATTCAACAAGGTGCTGAAAGCATTCTTTAGAAATTTTGGCCCATATTGATAGGATAGCATCATGCAGTTGGAGATTTGTGGGACACACATCCAGGGCACAAAGCTCCCGTTCCACCACATCCCAAAGATGCTCTATCGGGTTGAGATCTGGTCACTGTGGGGGCCATTGTAGTACAGAATCAGAATACGCTTTAATGGCCAAGTATGACACATACAAGTATGACGCATACAAGGAATTTAAAGATACAGTACAACCTGTCCAAGACCATTACAAACAACAACAAACAGATCCAGGTCACTGTTGGGCATGCAGCCACCGAGCGGCGCTCCCGTTTATGAAACAGAGAAATACACATCTGGGTAGGGGGGGGTTCCACGGTGAGGGGAAAAAAACGCTCAACTGTGTTGTGGGTCCGTACAGCACTCACAACGCAGGTAATAGAAAAAACCACACCAACAAACATTTAAGCACATATTCAGACAATAACAATGACACATCAGGAAGGATGGGCAGGTATGAGCTCCAGTCCACAGGTTAACGCGCTGCCATCGAGGCGCGCTGTTATCCAGCTTCCTGTTGCAGGAGAGAAATTGAGGATACAGCGAGACGGTGTGTGTGAATGTGAGTGTGTGTAACCATGTCAGTGTGTGCGTCAGTAGATGCAGGTGTACGTGGGAGAGGAGACTCTGTTGACATTCTTCTCAGGGACATTTGATTAGGACCAGGTTGAAGGTCTTCATGGCAGCCAAAATATAAATTATTTAGGTAGCAGGGAGAGATCAAATATTCCTTTCTGTCCCTTCAGTCTGTCAGTGGTTTCTTTTTTAGTCTAATTCAGCCAAATTGTAGTTCAAATTAAAGTTCCAAATCCAAATTAATTCCCAGATTAATACTTCCAAATCCAATTAATTTCCAGTTGCCCCAATCTGCACCGACAGTTTCTCCAAGTCCGATGACAAATTGCGGATGAGTCCCAGAGGGCCGGCCAGATCACCTCTTACAGAGTCTGTTCTGCGTCCCAGCTCCCCCAGCATTTGGTTCTGAGTCCCATCAGTATGAATCAAGGCATCCAGCTGTTCCTTCAGCCGTCCAATCGCTTCCAGAACAGTGACCAATCTCGACCGCGTTTCAGATCTTTGTTGCTCCATTTTTCGGTAGTTCCAGTAACTGCCCATTCCAATCAGCAGAAACCCGATCACCATGATTGCAAATAGATATATATCTTCAGCATCCTCTTGGGAGAGTATTGACAGACACAACGGCTGAAACTTTGTCCAAGCGTCCAGCACGTAGCCCGCCGGATACGTCTCCGCAGGACACCCCGGTTGACCCTTGCCGGTGCTTCGTAGAGTTGAGTAGATTTTATCAATAGCATTCAGAGACCAGCTGACCATTTCCATCTTCGCTTATTCAGTGTGGTTTCGGAGAAAATTGCCAGAAGATACTCCAGATAGAGGCACAGGAGACAGAGAGCTGTGGGATAAGACACAGGAGGAGGGGGCGACCGTCCTAGGGGAACTCATTGTCATGTTCAAGAAACCAATTTGAAATGATTCGAGCTTTATGACATGGTGCATTCTCCTGCTTAAAGTAGCCATCAGAGGATGGGTACATGGTGGTCATGAAGGGATGGACATTGTCAGAAACGATGTTCAGGTAGCCCGTGGCATTTAAACGATGCCCAATTGGAAATAAGGGGCCTAAAGTGTGTCAAAAAACATCCCCCACACCATTAAACCACCACCACCAGCCTGCACATTGGTAACAAAGCATGATGGATCCATGTTCTCATTCTGTTTACGCACACGACTGCCGCATACTGGATGTTTTTCCCCTATTCATGCCATTCTTTGTAAATCCTAGAAATGGTTGTGCGTGAAAATCCCAGTAACTGAGCAGATTGTGAGACTGGCCCGTCTGGCACCAACAACCATGCCACGCTCAAAATTGCTAAAATCACCTTTCTTTCCCATTCTGACATTCAGTTTGGAGTTCACCCCTAAATGCATTGAAGCAACTGCAATGTGATTGCTTGATTAGAAAATTGCATTAAGGAGAAATTGAACAGGTGTTCCTAATAATCCTTTAGGTGAGAGTATAATTACAAGCACTTCATACATTTCAAAGGCTTTTATCGACAATTACATGACAATTATGCAAAGAGTCAGTGTTTGCAGTGTTGGCCCTTCTTCTAAAAGACCTCTGTAATTCGACTGGGCATCCAATCAACTTCTGGGCAATATTTCTGAATGATATGAATGTCTATGCTTACTAAAATAGTGCTTTGTTTTTTATGTTGAGCCTGTTCTATAATATGCAAGGTTCTTCTAACATTATCCTGCGTTTGTCGCCCTTTTATAAACCCTGTTTCGTATTCCTCTATAATTTCTGTTATGAAGGAGTTCAATCATTTTGAGATGATTGTTGTATATATTTTATAATCTACGTTTAGTAGCGAGATAGGTCTAATTTTCACAGTTCTGTTTATTTTTCCCTCGTTTGTGGATGACTAATTATTGCCTCTGTCCACGATGGCTGCATTTTATTATGTTTAAGTGTACTATTATATTATGAGTATGTTCTCTATAACTTCTGGGTATTGGGTTACGTCCCCTGTATGGGGGTCTCTGATTTTGCATATGTTATTTATTGTTTTCGTATTCGTTTCGCTAACAGTTTAGTGGCCCTCGTGCCTGTTTCATAATAGTTCTGTGTTATGAACTTGCTCATTTTTTCCAACTTCATCTGATAAGTAATTTAGCTTCGTTTTCAGTGTCCTAAGTTGTTGGTAGACCTTTGAATCTTTTGTGTTCTGATGTTTCTGCTCCAATTTCCTCAACTCTTCTGTATAATTTTATAGGACTCCAATTTTACTCTTTTTACATAGGCAGTTTCAGCTATCAGTTTTCCCCTTAGTATAGCCTTCATGGCATCCCAGAGTATTGTCGGTTCCACCTCTCCATTATCATTTTCCTCTATGTATCCTTTTATTTCTGCTGTTATATTTTCCTTTGTTTGTTCATTATTTAATATTCCTACATTAAGTCTCCACACCGTGTGTCTTACTCTGTTATTTATATTAATTTGTAGGTAGAGGGAATTATGGTCCGACACGTCTACCCTGCCGATCTTGCATTCTTTTACTCTGATTATTTCTTTGTGAACCAGAGTGATGGCTTCCATCAATGAATTAGTTTTATGAGCAGCTGTGTAATGTGTATAATTTTTCTCCAAAGTGTGTAAGTTTCTCCATATATCCACCATCCCCATCTCTTCCAATGATACGTTTATGCATCTCGATAACTGCATTTTAGTTCTTTTAAGACTTGTTGTATCCATACTGTGCTTCATAACAACATTCATGTCTCCCCGACATGCTAGGATTCCCTTCGTTTCTACAGCAATGACATCATACAAAGATTTGAAGAAATTTTGATCACTCTCTGGGGGTGAATATATGTTAATCAATGTCACTGGTTGGTTTTTGTACCCTCCCCTTTACTATGTTGTATCTTTCTTATCTTTGAGTTCCTTTTCATAGTCAAATTGAATTGTATTTGATATCAATGTTACAAATCCCCTTCTACATCCCTCTTTATATGTACTGTAATATAGGTCCCTATCGCCGTATCTTTTTAATTTACCATGCTCTGACTGGGATAAATGGGTCTCTTGCAGGAATATGATTTGTGCTTTTACTTTCTTCAGTTTTGTCATAACCCTTTCTCTTTTCCTTGGCTAATACTGTCAAATTCATGTCACTGAATGTAAATGGACTAAATATGCCCTCATTCTGTTTTGTTATTCTTAGGAAGTGCACTCCCAAACAACTCTGAACTACATTCTCTGAACATATAACATGCAAGAAAGATCAAAAAAGAAAAGAAAAGAGAACTTCCATAGGTGGGAGGGATGTATATTCCTCCCTTCCCAAGTCCCTGTTGGTGGGTGGAGAGGAAATCCTCATCCTTCCTAGGCCTAGAGCTAACCCAACTTGAGGTGTCTCTAGAATCTAGAAAAGTCCAACTTAAATGTGAACAAATTCCCTTTCAGTGCGCAGACATATTCAAATAACGTTTGTTGTAATTAAAGGTTTTCCTCTATCTTAGTACATGTCTTTGTCCATATCTGTATTGTCTCTGACCCTTGGCTTTACCTCTTTACGTTACATTCTTTACAGTTTCCACTGGTAGTTTTGTAGTTTTCCTCTCGCTCGGTTCGCTGTATCTCGGTTCCGTACTTTCCCTGTCACTCGCTGCCAACCTGCTGCTCCTCGCGTCCCAACCGTCCCCCCCCCCCCCCGTCGCAGCTTCGGTGTCCTCCGCTGGCATGTCCCTGGTCCCCTTTCCTCCATGTCACGTGCAGCTTCTCTAGCGCTCCCACACACCCTCACACAGTCATTCCAGTGAATCCGTATTTTTGTGAGCTGCGTCTGGAAACAGATTCCCTTCTCTTTTAAGACTTTTTTACATATGTCTTCCGTTTCTGGACGATTTCAGTAGGATAGTCATGGTCAAACAAGACTTGTTTACCGTCCACCTGTATTTTCTTCTGCCACGCTTTCCTTAGAATCATTTCCTTCGTCTCAAACTGTAGAAAGTTGGCAATAATTGACCTGGGAGCAACTCCCGGTCCGGGTTTTTGTGCGAGGGCTCTGTGTGCTCTTTGGATCTGGAGATTAGTTCCTTCTGGCAGCTGGAGTTCGGTGTTTGGTAGTTGTTCTAAGTATTTGGCAGCGGAGCTCCCTTCTGTCCCATCCGGGATGCCGAAGACACGAATATTGTCTCTCCTTGATCTGCTTTCGAGGTCTGTTATCTTCTCTTGCATCCGACCTGTCTGTTCCTGAATCTGCATCAGTGTGTGGTTCGCGTCTGCCTGCCACTCTTCAAGCTCCGCTATGCGATTCTGAGCTTCTGTGATGCTTATCTTTTGAGCTTGCCATTCGCTGTTCTCAGCTAGCTTACGTTCAATTTCTTGTCGGAAGTTGCTGAAGTCTTCCTTTACATCTTTTTTCAGTTCGTCTTTGAGTGTTGTAAGCTAGTGTTGTAGCTCTTGTTTAAGTTCTCTTAGGTCACTTCTAATTATAGCAAGCCCAGCTGGTTTTTTTAATTTCTTGTTGGTTCTCTGGCTTCTTCTCTTTTCTCTTCCTTTCATACCTTGTTTTCCTTTATCGAGTTACATTTATTTGTAGGTTTATTTTAACCGACTTGGGACAGCTGGTCAAATTGTTGCTACTCACTCCGCCATGTTCCCAGAACTCCCCTAGTTATCACTTTTGCCTTATGGGATGGTGCTCCATCATGCTGGAAAATGTATTGTTCTTCACCAACTGTTGTTGGATTGTTGGAAGAAGTTGCTGTTGGAGGGTGTTTTGGTACCATTCTTTATTCATGGCAGTGTTTTTGGGCAAAATTGTAAGTGGGCCCACTCCCTTGGATGAGAAACAATCCCACACATGAATGGTCTCAGGATGCTTTACTGTTGGCATGACACAGGACTGATGGTTGCGCTCACCTTTTCTTCTCCGGACAAGCCATTTTTATGCAACTCAATGAGTTGCCATGGTTAACAACGGAAAAACAATGATGTCAAGCATCACCCTTCTTTCAACATGTCAAGTCTGCCATTCTCACGCAATCAGCCTGACATAATTATCTCCACCCTTGTGCTCGTCAACATTCTCACCTGAGTTAACAAGACAATTACTGATCTCAGCAGGTCATTTAATTACAGCAATAAAATGCAGTGGAATTTTCGTGGTAAAGAATGACCATGGAATTCATCTGATAACTGTTCTGGAGTATATAAAAATTGCTATTATAAAAACTTAACCAGCAACTTTTCCAATATTTATGTAATTCTCAAAACATTTGGCCACGACTGTACAACACAACTTCATTAAATGTCTGTTCAAGCGCTACCTTGACCACATGCCTCTTGTAGCCAGTTTTGGAAAAGCTGTTCCAAAAACTGAGAAGCTTTGATCTTTGGAATTAATGTCCTGTTGGAACACCGAACTGCTTCTACTTTTTAGCTTATGATCTGCGGTAAAGTTAATCGATTTTGAAGTAGTCTTTCACATTTGTAGGAGCCAATATAGGTTTTTGTTGATTAGCACTTGGTTAAAGTTTGTTTAGGTAATGCTTTATGTATGTTTCAGTTTAATTGCACGGTGACATTTCTTTCATCCACTGGTGGCCCGGCGGAGCCTATATAAGTGACAGCTGGCAGTGCATTGAGGTCTTGAGTAAAGGGAGGTCACACGGTTTTTAATCGCTTCATTTGGTTTCATCTCAATCACATTTGCCGATATTATTCTCATCTTTTACACATTTCTTGCCATTAAATGCCACTTTGGGACTTCGTATCATTGACTATTCAAAGTTGACATCTTCAATAAATGGGAAGACAAACCCAAACACCCATTTCACCTGGACAATATCCTTAAAGTTAGTTATTGCCTCCATCCTCACCCAAACAGTGATTAAAAGAAGATTTGGATAGCCACTGCAACATTCATTCAATCCATGTCATAGAATGCATGAGTACAACCTGTAGGTAAGTAGAACATCTGGATGACTCTACATTTAACAACCCCCACCTTCCTCAAGTTATTTCTGGCCAAATAGATTATTCTTTCTCTTATCTGACCAAAAAACTGTTTAGTTAGACCTTGAAATAGCTGCAATTTTTAACAGAAATTTAAGGTTTTGATTTTGGAGCTAGTCAGCACCCTCTTGGTCCAGATGTAAAACTGGCCATGAACAGTGACACGTATTCCAGTTTTCATTGCATTACAGACTCTAGGCTAAGTGGTTCCATGTTTATTCCTAAGCATGCTTGCCAGTTTCCTTTAAGGTGACAGTGATTCTTCAAGATCGAAAAATATACTTCTGCCTACTAGTCAATTTAAGCATATAGTGCCAATTCACAACAGATGTCATCTCAAGGCACTTTACAAGAAAAGTGATTTCGATACATTTGTACAAACATTCCAAACAATTAAACGTAATTTCTATTAAAAGAATCCAAGCAGATTGTGTTGAGTCAATGACATGAGGTTGTGCCCTGTACATGTAATCCCTCATACTGGACAAGCATGATCTTCAAAATCTGAATAATTCATAAATGGCTCCCAAAAGTCTTTCCCAATTTTTATAAATCTACACTTTTCCCTTTATCTTTATAGAGTTTCTCCAAGATTCCTTTTGATCAGACTAACCCGGGCTTTCCACTGGACGTGTCAGCAGCATGTTGCAGGAGCAGCACGTTTTACTCGCGTATTCTGCTGCTTGGCCCTTTCCACGGCGGGCGTCAGCAGCACGTAGCAACAGGGAAGCAGCTGTCACAGAGAGAGCCCGAAATCATTAGAGATGAGCAAAATCACGCGTGGTTTTGTCAGTAAAGGCAATAACAAGCAGGAAACAATTAAACAACATGGCTCCAAAATTTATGTGTTTTATGTTCTGTTTTACATTCGCCAATAAGTTTATGTTATGTCAGGGAATATACAAAATACAAAGTATAATGTTAGTGGCGATCCGAGGTAGTGTAGACCCTCCCGCGACCTACTGACTTCTCACGGGGCCGCCCGCACAGGTAGTAAAGTAAAGCTACCGGAAAGAAGCACCTTTGTTTTATTTTGAAAAAATTTGGATGCCGAGCCGTCTGATTTCCTGTCTTCCCCTATCCAAAATGTCGAAATTTACACGTTTCACAGGCACAGCGCATAGAAAATAGGACTGCCGCGTATATTTAGAAAAGCGCTGCGACATGACGCTCCTGTGACGGGGCAAACTCGTGCTGCTTAATATCTAATGTAACATGTATTAATTAAAAATTTCACCTGCTGTGGCCTGAACGCTCCTGCTTTTGCATAATGTAGGCTAAAAACGCACCCCGTTTCCACAATGGAGACTGGAATAACAAGCATCACTTCAGCCAGTGTTTTTTAATCAGGGAACATTTCAAGTGATGAGAATTAGGAACGACTGAAGGAGGACTTTTCTGATCAATGCTGCATGAAATCCCAGAGTGTGCATTCTTTTTACATCACTGTTTAAAATGTAGCGATCTGTTACCAGTTTGTATTTGGTGCAGTCACAGACGAGCTCCAAAGCCTCAGTTTCACTTCAACGCAGCATCAGCTCCCAGATAGCAAAATGCATTAGATACAATTTCCAGATCTAAAATGACATTCAGATGCACCCAAAACAATCTTTCCATTGATTCAGTTACGTGAACTCTGTGTGTAAAGTTGGAAGGGTCTGCACCAAGTGGTCAAAGGTGTGAATTGCCATCTGATGACCTACTGGCCCTTAGCAAGTTCAAAACTTTCAACCTCCACTTTTATTACATGTAATATATTTAATCCTCTATAGTTTTGATCTTGTGTGAATCCCCATTGTTCAACTTGTAAAGTTGTACCTTGTTTTAAGAATTGTAAATGGAACATACCCCTTAACATAAATATCGCTCATGTTCTCTCCCGTTATGCTGGTGTCATCCAGAGCTACATAAGTGGTGTTCCAGATGATGGCTCGCAGGAAATACCTGAAAACATATCATAGGTCAGCTTAGGGTTATCTGTGTCTCTCCAACAGAGACTTGTGATGCACTGTTGACGTACTTTTTAGGTTTGCGGGGTGTGATGTCAAAGGGAGGACCAGGGAGTCCAATGCTTTTTGGAAAGACATCCACCCACATCTGAAGCCTTCCCTTTAAAAAAAAAGACAATGTAATCTGTATAAACACTATAATTTGAAGATTGGTTGGTGTATTCAGTCCTTGTCAAGGCAGTGTTGCCCATAAACATTTCTCATTTAGTTTTGTTCATGTATAAATTCAAAATTAAACCTTCCTCAACTAGTTAGCCCAGGTTCAGTCCTATTGGATTGAGCATGTCTTAACATCATTGCAGTTACCTGGGGCATTCTGATGACTAGATCAGATTGCAACTTTAGCTGCATATTATATATCATCCTTTTGCAGCCTCTAACACAAACACCAAACTCCAGTCCTTCCGTGCGGTTGTCCTGCAACTTTAGGAAGCATCCCTACTTTAACAAACCTGAATGAAAAGGCTAAAATATGTTCCTGCCGTGTTAGCAGGTTTTGCTTAGACCAAGTTATATAGACCATTGAGCAGGAAGGCCTGTAAAAGTTACAGGACAACAGCACTCTAGAAGATGGCAAGTACAAAGCTCTGACATATCCAAAGGTCAGCAAATTATGTTAGAACCTAGAAATACTCCAATCTTCTCCACAACCTTCTCTATACCAGTCTTCTTTGGTATCCAAGAGGCCATTTGATCTCTGAAAAAACTCAGACCTTTACAAAACAGCTGGATTTAGATTGAGATTTAATTACACAGGTCTTGTATTAAATTCAGTGACATTGTAAGGTTGCACTGAACTTCATTAAGGGTGGAAATAAATGTACTCTTTTCTGATTTTTACTTATAAATAAATGTGAAAACAGTGCATCACAGGACTGAAGGATAAATGATGTCAAACCTGAGAGAGATTAGGTTGGAAGGAGCTGTAAAGGGTTCTGGTCTCAACATGTTCAGGAACAAGTCCCTGTGTTCTAAGGACATGCAGACAGAGTCGTTCTCGGGGCGGGCCCAGGTGCTGGTGAATTTCAGTGTTTCTCTCTTTATGACAAAACAGATGTGGTTTTATGTGTAGTTAAAAAAGGCACCCTCCTTCTTAATTCCTTCTAATCTCTTACCAAACTGAGCCAATGTGTAATCTTTTCCATTGAAAGTAAGTGATATGCCATTGTCTTCCGTCCTGGCGTTGGACAGCCCTTTTAGACGAGCCAGATTCTCCAAGATCTGAGATGGCTTCAGCTGATCCCGCCACTGGTTAATACCAGAACTTGGATGACACAGAATCATGTTCAGTACCTATTCTTAACAGCAGCTCTAGTGTTTATCGCATTTGTCCATCCCCTCACAGTAAAAAAAGTGGGTAGATTGTCAACTTACATACAGTAGGTCTGAGGAAGGCCACAGTAGGAGTTATATCGAGACAGGAAGCGGTTCTCCAGGTCGATCACTGTCTCACCGACCTTTTCATCACGAGTCAGGAGATCATAGTCATAAACTCCTATTTTCAGGTCCTTGTCTTGAGGCAGGAAACACGTCAACTCAAACATCCTAAACATGAGGAAGGTTTGGAAACTTAACAGGACATCAGGGGAATGACGAATATGACTAGCTGAATATATTCACCTTCCAAATAGAGGGTTTGTGGTGTTAGGCAAGTAATTATCCCTGTCGTCAACTGTGTTTCTGCCCACTGATATTTTTATATACGGATCGCACTGAATAAACAAAAAACAAGATTTAAAACTGAGGATACTGTATTAACCACAAGCATCGAAGTGGGTTTTATGCTAGTTTTTGCCAAGGCATCCTTCCAACCTTGCCATTGTTGTCTTTAGGCTGCAGATCAATCGCTCGAACCACATAAATCCTGACCAGACACTCCTGAGGTCCGCTTTCCGGCAGCTCTCTGAACTGCCGGGGCGGGGCAGCAACACCAGGATCATCTGGCAGGAGGTACACCTTGAATGCACCCTTCAGGTACAAAAAAACATGGAAGACTTCAGATTACTGGGATTTCCATAATTTTTTTACGTGTCCTGTCTGGCAGTGTGTTACTCGGAATTGGTATTGGAGTACCAACTATAAGCCAAACAGATTTACTTTCTCAAGCAGAGCATTCCAGCTTTTGCCATAGTACTCCACTTGATAAATATGTGTGAAAAATATTTAGTGATTGCTCTGGGTTTAATTTCTTGAGGTTATAGACACAGAGATGGAAAACGAGAAGAAATGTCAAGAATACACAATAAAATGGTGCAACATAAACCAAAAAAAATAAACTAAGAACTACACATCAACAAACGAAAATGGGTATATGAATACAACAACATTGTCTCTGAAAAGCCTATGGCACCAATCATCTATTGATCACACCTTCAGCCCAAGAATTTCTCCGGTTTCCATAACATGAACAGTCACCTTTCAGGTGTGAATGTACGGAATGGTACCAAACTTACCTTGAACTCTCCAACCACAGTGGGGTCTTCGTCGCCATTTTCGTTCTTGCCTCGCTGCAGTTTGAACGTGTTGCAGAAGTCAGTCAACCCTTTGAACTCTGCGACATTCTCCAACTCGCAGTCATACACCTGAAAATGTACATTTAAGACCTCTGCAACCAGAATTCTGTTCACCATACAACAAGCCAATACGTTCCAGATCATATGTTGAAAGAATTAGTCTGCCTACTTTAAGGGTATCGTAACCTTTCCTTATGTAAGGGCCACATTTCTCCTGGTCTCCAGTTGAAGCGTAGAATTTACTCCACCAATCAACAGTTTCCTTTTCCTAAATAATAGTTGCATTGCACAATTAGCTTTGGCATAGTTAAAATGTAGAACAATAACTTAAAAGCTAAATGCGTCTCTTACCTTTTCTGCGTGCTTTGGAGAAAGACAGAAGAAAATAAAGTTAGTATATTCGTTAGTCATGACCTCAAAGTGGTGAAGGCGCTGAGGTGAAAGATTAATGAACACATCTGTTTTTTTATGATTGGTAGCAGATCTGTTTAACAAGAGCATAACAATAATTATCCAATGGGCATTATGGGCCCAGGGACTCATGCCCACTGGGTGGCCCAAATAAGCAGTATAAGGAAGAAAAATGTGCTTTATAAATAAAGTTGATTAAGTAGAAAATCTTACTTTCCTAAGTAGAGCATTATAGCCTTAGCTATAGTGTTCCACTTGATATATATGTGTAATAATCCTAATGATTGCTTCAGGGTTCAGAGACAGCAAATAAAGGGAAAAAATGAGATGATGAAGAGAGGTAGGAACATATGTAAGAGTAAAAGAGTGAATTGAAGACTGAGAGGAAGGATAAAAAATAATAAAATAAAAGTATATCGTAGTCTGCTTCTACACCTGCAAGACGGCAGAGAGGAAAACAAACAATGCCAGTCACAACCCATAGATTGATAAATACATTCAACAGAATCACTGAAAAAGTTGTAGTCTTGATTATTATGAGATGTATTTGTGGCAATCTCAGCCCAAGAGTACATCTGTAAACACTTAAATCCCAACACCTGTGTGTGTGTCTCGGTGTATAAGCATTCCAGTCCATATAAGGTTTCTCCATAAGTGTGTTCAACAGCTGGTTTGAGGAGCCATCGATCCACCTCCCAGGAATTGACACTGATACAAAAGAGATCGGAGCCAAATATATCGAAAACGACCCCGAAAAGACAGGAGCCCCACGTAGGCCAAATAAGTTCTCATACACTCATCAAAAAGAGGAGAGCCCTGTGGAAACATCCAGTAGCTACAATATGGAAGCCCCCTGTTTAAATAACATTACCTTAGTTGCACCCGTTTTGACAGATTTCTTCAAATGCTCCATGCTCGAAAGTCCAAATTTATAGAAAAGTTACAAAAAGCACGCCGTTGTTAAACAGAAGAAATAAGAAGTCTTATTTGCCGTTTCCAATAAGTCACGGAGGGGACACTACCAACGTGGAAAAGGTTTTCTGGACAAAAGGTTACAAATTAAATTTTTTGCAAAACACTGGTGAGAGCTAGCTCTACACATCACCCTAAAGACACCATCCCCAAGATGTATGTAGCTTAAGAAGTGACAAAACCAGGAGACAAAATCATCTAGGCTGCAAAAAGCAGAGACTGATTTATGTCTTCTAGTAAGCCAACCTCCCCACATACAGCCCAAGTGTTTAAAGTAGCTTAAAGTATATTTTTCATAATGGCCCAGTCCAACTTCAGTCTGTAGATGTGAGAGGCTCGTAGCAATGTGCCCAAAAAAAGCTAAGTGCTGCTCTACATAACAGGTCTTAAAGTACAAGTCACCCAAAAATCAACTTTTTTTGTTGATAAACTGTATAAATGAGTGTATAATAGCACTATGTCCTTGTCTGTTCATTATTTTATGTATTTTAGTACATTTTAGTGAAAATATTAATGTTCTACCAAAAACCACCCCCAGCTGGTTAAAAAAAATTACACTGCACTGGAATTAACTAGAATTGGAATCCCTCATTGCCAACAGCTCACTTCGGGTTTCTGACGTAGGCTTTTTACTGAGGACAGTAGGTCTCGGCCACACCTCCGTAGCGTGGTGCCATGAACTGCCTGCAGCCAAAAGGATTTAGAGCAATTGGCTCAAAACCTGGGTGCTCCGTTATAGAGGTGGTTACCCCTACATGTTGACATTTGAGCATTACCTATGACAAAGCCCAGAGAGTCCCTAAGAATCCTTAAGAGTTTATTTTTAATGCGATAATTGTTATGGTGTGAAGTTTTTTTGCACATTCATGAATGATTTTCTCGTCCTGCTTTGATACTTTATCGGGCATCTCTCTGCAATACACATTTTCATTTTCTGACAGTGACGTACGTGTACCTGTCGAGGCAGAGTCACATGAAATTACTCAAGCTAATCTATATTTAGCACTAGATATGGCGAACAACAATGTACCACTCAGAGATGGCACCTATTCAATGGCGCTAGAGGCTTTACATCTGCTGTATACCAGGGCAGAGAACAAGACGATGGCTCGAAAATATATGGCTAAGGGCTGCTCGGCTCCTCCACAGAACCCATCTCCCTCTACTCTGTTCCCTCTGGTGAAGGAGGTGGAGGAAAATCTTCAACCTCCAGATCATTTCCCTCTGAGGCAATGGAGCTCGCGTCACTATGTCTCCCTCCATATTACTGGCCGTCTGTGATTGTGGGCAGTTGCAACATGTCAGTCACAGCCCAGACCCCGGCCAGCCTTCACCCCCCACGTGTTCCCTGGTCTGCCAGGCTTTTTGACCAATTTTTCAAAAAGAAATGTGTGTGGGGTTATAATCTGGTAGGCAAGGGAATTTCTTTTTTATAGCACACTTTCAACACAAAGCAATTCAAGGTGCTTTACATGATAAAAAAAAAAAAAAAAAAAAAAAAAAAAAAAAAAAATCACATTGGTGATTAAAATACAAGCAAGCATCTACAATAAAACAATCAAGACCATAATTAGAATACAAATGAAAAAGTAAAAAAAAAAAAATCAATAATAGGATCGGTTACTCATAGGCGATTCTAAAAAGGTAGGTTTTAATTTTAGACATAAAAGAGTTCAGTGTCTCTGCAGCTTTGCATTCTCCCGGTAGTTCGTTCCAGCTGTGAGGAGCATAGAAACTGAAAGCTGCTTCCCCGTGCTTGGTTCTGGTTCTAGGGACTATCAGTAAACTAGAGCTGGAGGATCTGAGTGATCTAGGTGGTTTGTACGGTGATAGCAGATCTCCAATGTACTCTGGTGCTAACCCATTCAATGAATTATAGACTAATAAAAGCACTTTGAAGTTTATTCTCTGAGCTATAGGGAGTGTAAGAACTTTAGAACTGGGGTGATGTGTTCTGCTGTACTGGTTCTAGTGAGAACAAGGGCAGCATTCTGGATCAGCTGTAGCCATCTAATTTTTTAGGTAGACCTGTCAAGATACTGTTAAAGTAAACCAGGCGGCAAGAGATAAATGCATGGATGAGTTTTTCTAGGTCTCCTTGTGTCATCAGTCCTTTAATCCTAGAAATGTTCCTCAGGTGATGGAAAGCTCAACTTGTTATTGCCTTTAAGTGACCCTGGAGGTTCAGGTCTGAGTCCATTATTACACCTAGATTCCTGGCCTGGTCGGTAGTTTCTAGTTGGACCCGTTTAAGCTGATTCTTAATATTTAGTCAATCTTTTTGTGGGTTCAAAGATAAGTTCTTCAGTTTTGTTTTTGTTCAGTTGGAGGAAATTGTGGGACATACAGTTGTTAATTTGCTCTATGCATTTATTGAGGATTTGAACGCGTTCAACATCACCTCGTGACATTGAGATATAAAGATGAGTGTCACCATAGTTGTGGTAGTTAACATTATTGGTGGTTATAATCTGGTTTAGTGGGAGCATGTACGTAGATGTTAAATAGGAGGGGCCCTGGGATGGAGCCCTGGAGGACCCTCCATGTGATTTCTGTGTTTTGGGATGAGAATTTGTTAATTGACACAGAAGTTCCTGTTCTTAAAGTAGGATTTGAACCAATCCAGTGCCCTACCAGAGAGTCCGACCCAGATCTCAGGACGTTCCAGTAATATATCATGATCAACGGTGCTGTGGTGCCTATTAAAAAACAAACTGATAATTATCAAAGCGGTTGTTCATTGTTAGCAAGATGTTTAATGTTGGAACAGAGCTTTTTCAATCATTTTACTGATAAATAGGAGATTAGAGATTGGACCGTAGTTTTGCATTGATGTGTTGTCTAGGTTGTTCTTTTTTAAGTTTTGGTTTGATAACTGCTGTTTTAAGGCTTGGGGGAAAAAACACCTGATAGGAGGGATGAGTTAACTATATGGATCAGATCTGCCCTGATGGCTGGGAGGACCTTTTTAAGAAAACCTGTTGGTAATATATGCAAGCAGCAGGTGGCAGAGCTTATTTTCACAATAATTTTATCAAAGCTCGATTTATTTATCGTTTGAAAATGAGTCATTTTCTCTGCATGGGTGTTAACTGGGCTCAAAGTAGGTGGGCTTGAAACTGATTTACTGATTGACTAGGGCTGGACGATATAGAAATAAAGCATATCGATATAAAAAGTAGTCATATTGATCGATATCGATAATTATAGATTAAAAAAATAAAAATCACATAATGTAAAAAATATATTTTAAGTGCCTCCCCAGTCATTTTGTTATTCTTCAATAAACTAATTTTAACTAAGAATTAAATTAATTAAGTTTTCAGGCACTTCTTTTTATCGTAAGTTTTAAGACACAGAAACAAACCAAGAGACCTAGGTAACATCAGTAAATACAAAGTAATAATAACCATATATATATATATATATATATATATATATATATATATATATTTTGATCATGTTAGTAATTTAAATTATTTTTATGCTTTTTAATCTTTTAAACATTTTATGACACTTTATAATATTAATGGCTGAAATCCTTGGTTTAGTTTGTCAATAAAGCTTATTCAAATTCACTTCACCTCTTCAGCTGTTGGCCAAAGCTAACTAACTACTTACCAGTGTTGATGGGCTCCAACACTGCAGCTCAGTCAGAGCTGAAGCCGGCAGGTCTATCCAACCCTGTTGTGTTTTTTAAAGCAATTTCTTGCTTCTGAGGACCGGGAGAAGAATCGAGTGGAGATTTTAACAGCCACAGATGTTAGCAACACGACCTGGGTACGTTTCCTGTGTCTCTCTGTAAGAGATTCGTAGTGAGCTGGGAGAGGGGAGTCCTGCATAAAACAGCTGATCGTAGTTTTATATTTAATTTTAGTGCGTGGAAGATGGGACGCAAATTTACCGGAGCCACTGAAACATTTATCTGGAACAACGTCCTCCACTGCTCCCTTGTTGTGACGTCTGAGCGCGATGAAGTTACGGTGATGGTTTGTTTAGGGTATAATGAAAAAATGAGGGGAAACTTTTTTTTTTCTATCCAACTTTATCTACCGCACCACACGTCTATTGATCGATATATATATATTGCTATCAAATTATCGTCTGAGAAGTATGATTGACCTTCTGATGTTAGAGATCTTTTCAGTAAAGAAGCTGGCAAATTCATTACAGGCCCTGATGTCTTTTAGTTCAGGGGCTACTGTTCCTGGAGGAGTAGTTGGTCTCTCACTGTAGCAAATAAAGTCCTAGCATTATTGTTGTTTCTGTGAACAATCTCAGAAAAGAAATATTCCCTTGCATCCTTCAAGGTTAATTGATATGTTAATGAACCTGGAGTCGAGCTCTCTGCCATTTTCTCTGGGCGCGTCGGCACACCCTTTTTTCATTACATACCAGTGGCTCGCTTCTCCACAGAGACTTCTTTTTACAAGAGACAATTTTAACCTTAAATGGCGCAATCCATCATGTCCGAGATTTTGGATAGAAAATCATCTGTCAGTTTGTTTACTGAATGTGTGTTGGTGAATTTTGGTGATGTAGGCGTGTAGGGCTGAACGATTAATTGCATATGCAATTAAATCGCGATTTGGTAAAATGCGATTTCCTAATCGCAAAGGCTGTGATTTGACTTGATGTAAACATATCTGCTAAAGTCACGTGACTTGAAAGCAATGCAGGGAGAGAAGGAAACGCTGCACTTTAACCAGTTATAAAATGACCTAAAGCTTAACAGAATCCAACGCTGCACAATAGTTGGTACCAAACAGGAACAGTACATCAGTTGTGAGAAATTATATCTGCTACGCCAGGTATTATGCAGAACCCGTCTTGGTATTGTTGCTGCCTCACGAGGTAGGCTACAGTACGAACCTTTATTAACACCTAAAAACATCACACCACCATATATGAGAGTTGCACGGCTAAACTGACCGCCACCAGTGTTTAAATTTCCAGTAAACAAACTTCGAGGCGACAGGGATCGCTGACCGAGCGATCCCTGAAATAATTTGTGCTATAACGGGTTATAGCACAAAAGTATAAATTGTTAACCATGATTAATAAGCTAGGATTCAATCTCACAAACACATTTTAGCCACATTTTACCTGCGCTGTATAAAAAATGCCGACAGAAAGTTAAAGCCGCACCGAAAACAGCGGAGTATTTTGCAACAACTGACCTGAGATCAAACCGCTCTACGGAGCCATACCAGAGTCTGAAAGTGCATTAAATCGATGGAGAATTAAAAATCAGAGCTTGTTCCTTCAAGCATCCTACTTCCTGGATAACCACATGGAGGAAAACATTGCAGCCGGAAGGGAATTATTACCTGGGATCAAAAGGAAGAAAACCTCGATTGCAGAACACCGATGACCATCGAGTGTGATGATTAAAAGTAGATAAAGTTGTTAATATTTGCCTTTGTCTTAAAATAAGTAAATAATCTTATGGAATAGAATTATGCATAAAAATCAGTTTATAATACACAATATTTTTGATTGCATTAATTAAAAATTGCATGACCAGAGCCCCACAAAAATAATAGCACATTAAATCGCAAAATTGAAGACAAAAAAAATCGCAATTAGATTATTTTCCAAAATTGTTCAGCCCTATAGGCGTGTATATCAGTTTTCACCTGAGTTTTCATTAAGGAAGTGTTTTACAGTGGTCGTACGCTGATTAAATATGTTGGCTAGGACAGTGCTTTGAAATGAGATGCAGAAATGGTGAGATAATGCAATATCAGTTTCGGCAACGTTAGAGATATTTATGTCTTTGCTTATAAGTAGGTCCAGAGTGTGTCCTCGGTTATGCGTTGGCTCATTAATGTGTTGAGTTAGGTCAAAGTTATGAAGGACGTCATTTAGTGCTTTTGTTCCGCTATCTTGGGGCTTGTCAATATGGTTGTTGAAATCTCCCACAATTGCCATCTGGTCAAAGGCTAGACATATTGCAGACCAAAGGTCATTGAAGTCATTAAAAAATATGTGTTTACAAATAGGACTTTGTTTTGTTCATTTGTTTCAATAGCTAAATATTCAAAGGTGCTGAACTCGCCTAGACCCCCACCCTTTTTGTTTTTCTTGGTCTCACTAATGACGTGATAATCAGTTGGGCAAGTCTATTACTACAGATTGTTCTTTAATTTGATCTAGCAAAGTTTCTGAGAGAAATTGAGACATGTATATCATGTGTAATGATGTAATCATTGATTAGGAGAGACTTGCCTGATAGAAATCAAATATTTAGTGGTGGCGGTATTTAGGCTTAGATGGAGTTTTCAGACTGAGCGGCGCTGCACCCCACCACACACACCGCTGACGAGCGGGGAGAGCTTATGGCGGCTACGTAGACTGGGAGATTTAACGAGCGGCGGATTCAGCTACTGATATAATTCATGGTTTGAAGCATAGGTTACATTTGAGGATAGTTAAAAAAACATCTCTGGGTGGATGTGATATTACAGATTTTAGCCGTTAGCCGAGGTAGTACATTTCACGGTCATGGCACGTTTTAACAATAATTGAAAAGTAAAACGCTGGGTGAAAACTAAAACACTACTTACAGCCTAGGAGCTGGTGTTCCACCGTTGTAATGGTAAAGACACTAAATTTAAGTTCAACATCGAGCCCAAGCCTGTACTGTAAAGTCTGTAGCCTCTAGCAGCTGCAAGAGGCTCGGCTTTCACCTTGCCAATAACATTCCCGTGGGTGGTCGAAAGCTAGGTAGGCAAGGCTATGATTGCTGAGTAAGCATTATGACGTGTGGTTCAATTCAATTCAATTCAGTTTATTTATATAGCGCCATTTCACAACAGATGTCATCTCAAGGCACTTTACAAAAAGAGTTATTACAATACAATGTTTAGTGTAGAAATTACAGAACCACAGAAGATTGCGTCGTGGAATTCTCAGCAATCCCTCATACTGAGCAAGCATGCAGCGACAGTGGGAAGGAAAAACTCCCTTTTAACAGGAAGAAACCTCCGGCAGAACCAGGCTCAGCACAAGCGGTTATCTGCCGCGACCGTCTGTGGCTTGGAGAATACATAACAGAGACACAGAAAGAGCAATAGAACTGATGCACAAGTTTGTTGCAGGACGTGGAGAATTTTCCGTCACTGCAATGCCATCTTAGTCAGGGTCGTCAAGCAGGGCTAATCCGGAGCACCTACTATAATAGAAAACAGGTTAGTGCTTGAATTGACAGCACATCATGCAGTTGGGGAGAAGTAGGAGAGAAAGTAGTCACAGACCCTAATAATGTCCTCCAACAGCCTAGCCTAAAGCAGCATAGCTACTAACATTAACCTGTCTCCTAGCTACTAGGAGACCTGGCTACCAACACTCTGTCTTAGTCCTCCTGACCCGTGGACGGTGTAGGGCCGGTAACGGCCCCCGTCATGCCGGGGTCTTCTCGGAGTCGGGTTGTTTGAGAATGCAGCCCAAAGTGGGTGGTAAACTCCATCTAAGGCTAAATACCGGCACGAGACCGATAGTCGACAACTATCTTAAGGAAAAATAGACAGAACTGAGAGGACAGAGTTGAAGAGGGCGAGAAACGTTTAAGAGATAAACGGGTGGGGTCCGCACAGTCTGCCCAGGGGATTCAACCCGGCAGGTAATGGGCGGCCACACTGTGCGGGAGGATCCCCTTGAGGGACCTCTCTCCGGCGCTGGCTGGCCCCTGTGGGGCACATTTCTTCCGCGGCGGTAAGCCGCGACCGGCTCCGGATCTTTACCTGGCTTACATTAATCTATCTCTACCTAGCTACTCTACCTCTTCCTATCTCTTCCTAACTTTTGACACTCTGCCTGACTACTAACATTAACCTGTCTCTTCCTATCTACCTGTCTGACCTGACTCTAACTACCTATAAACATATCTCTAACTGTAAGCTTTGTCAAAGAGGAAAGTTTTTAGCCTAGTTTTAAAGATAGACAAATTGTCTGCTTCACGAACCAACCCTGGGAGCCGGTTCCATAGGAGGGGAGCCTGATAGCTGAAAGATCTGCCACCCATTCTACTTTTAGAAATCCTAGGAACTACCAGTAAACCTGCAGTCTGAGAGCGAAGGTCTCTGTTAGGAACATATGGAACAATCAGGTCTCTTATGTATGATGGAGCTAGATTATTAAGGGCTTTATATGTCAGAAGGAGGATCTTGAATTCTATTCTAGATTTTACTGGGAGCCAGTGAAGAGAAGCTAAAACAGGGGAAATGTGATCTCTTCTTTTAATATTCATCAGAATCCTAGCAGCAGCATTTTGAACTAACTGAAGACTTTTAATTGTATTCTGTGGACTACCTGATAATAGACAGTTACAGTAATCCAGCCTTGAAGTAACAAAGGCATGGACTAGTTTTTCAGCATCATTCCTGGACAGGATGGTTCTAATTTTTGCAATATTCCTAAGGTGAAAAAAGGAAATCCTACAGACTTCTTTAATGTAAGTTCTAAACGACATATCTTGGTCAAAAATGACACCGAGGTTTTTTGCTTTATTACTGGAGGCTAATTTAATGCCGTCCAGGTGAAGGGGCTGACTAAGTAGTTTCTTTTTCAGAGCTTCTGGTCCAAAGACGACAACTTCTGTTTTATCAGAATTTAGAAGCAAGAAGTTTAGAGTCATCCAAGTTTTTATGTCTTCCAGACATGCCTGTAGTCTACCTAACTGATTGGATTCATCAGGATTTATGGATAGATATAGCTGTGTATCATCTGCGTAACTATGGAATTTTATCCCATGCTGCCTAATTATTTTACCAATAGGAAGCATATATATAGTAAAGAGAATCGGCCCAAGCACTGAACCCTGTGGTACTCCGCAAGTAACTATTGAGGTTGAGGAAGATCTATTGTTTACCTGAACAAACTGAAATCTGTTAGACAAATAAGATTTAAACCAACCTAGTGCTGTTCCTATTATACCGACACTTTGAAGCCTTTCTATGAGAATATTGTGATCAACAGTGTCAAAGGCAGCACTGAGATCTAACAGGACCAGAATGGTCACCAGTCCATTGTCTGAGGCTATGAGAATATCATTAGTAACCTTCACCAGAGCTGTTTCAGTGCTGTGATGAGCTCTAAAGCCTGACTGAAACTTCTCAAACAGCTCATTATTGTTTAAATGCTCACATATCTGGTGTGCAACTATTTTCTCAAGAATTTTAGATAAGAAGGGAAGATTAGATATCGGTCTATAGTTAATTAAGTCGTTTTGATCAAGAGAGGGTTTCTTAAGTAGAGGTTTAATTACAGCAATCTTAAACTCCTGTGGTACATATCCATTGACTAAGGATAGATTCATTATATTTAAAATTGGAGCAGCGATCAGAGGGAAAACTTCTTTTAAGAGTTTAGTTGGGATTGGGTCTAAAACGCAAGTTGAAGGTTTAGATGAAGCTAATAATTTTAGTACATCACAAAGTTCGGCTGCATTAAAGCAGTTTAAGCATATATTAGGTTCCACCATTTTTGAGGCTGCCTCATTAACTAAGGAGGAAGCAAGCATATTGGGAAGGTTCCCAATTATCTTATTCTTTATGGAGTCTATTTTATTTATAAAGAATTGCATGAAGTCGTCACTGCTTAGAGCTTGGGGAATGGTTGGCTCGATAGAGCTATGATCCTGTGTGAGTTTGGCAACTGTATTAAAAAGAAACCTAGGATTATTTTTATTCTCCTCGATTAAAGATGAATAATATGCTGTTCTAGCTGTGTGAAGGCTCTTTTTATATAGCAATAAACTATTTTTCCATATTAAAAAGGAATCATGTAAATGCGTGGAGCGCCATTTTCTCTCTAGTTTTCTAACATTCTGCTTTAGGGTACGTAGCTCTAAATTAAACCAGGGAGTTAATCTTCTATGGCTAGCCACCTTCCTTTTCAAGGGGGCAACTTTGTCTATTGCCCGACGCAGGGAGGAATTAACGCTATGAACTAAAATGTCAAGTTGTGAGGGGTCACGAGTTAAATCACTGTTTTCTGTTCTGCATTTATAAACTGAGGAAATTAAAGTTGGAAGAGCTTCTTTAAAATTTGCTACAGCGTTGTCTGATAACGTTCTGGTATAATGAAGTTTTCTTTCAGGTTTGATATGATCCATTAGAGTAAGTTTAAAAGTGATAAGGAAATGATCAGACAGGATAGGGTTATGTGGAAAGACTGTTATTTCTTCACAGTCAATGCCATAAGTCAGCACAAGATCTAAAGTGTGGTGACAAGAATGTGTTGGTCCCTGCACATTTTGAGTAAAGCCTATTGAGTCTAGGATAGTGTTAAAAGCTGTATTTAGACTATCACTTTCATTATCAACATGAATATTGAAGTCTCCGACTATAATGACTTTATCAGTGTTTAAAACTAAGTCAGATAGAAAATCTGAAATCTGATCTAAAAATTGAGAATAAGGTCCTGGTGGACGATATAAGACCACAAACAAAAGTGGCTTTACTGCTTTGTTATGTGTATGAGGAAAGCTAAAAACTAGATGCTCAAAGGAACTGTAACTATTATTTTTTTGGAGATTAATTAGTAAATCGGAATGAAAGATAGTTGCTACTCCACCTCCTCGACCAGTACTTCGAGGGACACTAAAGTTTAAGTAGCTAGGGGGAGTTGACTCATTTATTGTGACATGGTCCTCTTCCTGCAACCATGTCTCTGCAAGACAAAACAAATCAATATTATTTTCACAAATTAAGTCATTTACTAAGAGTGTTTTTGAGGGGAGAGATCTTATGTTTAGTAAACCACATTTAATTGATTTGTTTTTATGTTCAGTCCGAGTTTTATTTATCTTTATGAGATTTTTATACTTTGCTCTAGTAGCATTAACTTTTAATTCATTAGTTTTGGGTAGTGGACGGGAAACTATCTCTATAGGGTAGTGGGTGGGTGGCAGTCCCTGTTCCTTGACCTGGACTCTGGGTTCCCTGAGCTGGACTCTGGGTTGTCACGGCTTTGGGGAACTAGAGATAACCCTATCAATGTTCCTGGAAAGAAGCGAAGCTCCGTCCTCGGTGGGATGGATGCCGTCTCTACGTAACAGTCCAGGTTTTCCCCAGAAGGCCCCCCAGTTATCAATGTAGCCCACATCGTTTTCTGGACACCACCTTGACAACCAAAGGTGGAACGAAAGCATACGGCTGTACATGTCATCGCTAGTACGATCAGGCAGGGGACCAGAAAAAATTACAGAGTCAGACATCTTTTTGGCAGCCCTACACACCGAAGCTACGCTAATTTTAGTGACCTCCGACTGCCGTCGCCGGGTGTCGTTGCCACCAGCATGGATAACGATCCTGCTATACCGCCGTTTGTCCTTGGCCAAAAGCTTCAGATGGGACCTAATGTCCGCAGCCCTGGCCCCTGGAAGGCATTTGACGGTGGTCTTTCGTGTCTCTGGAGCCACATTCCTAACTATGGAGCTGCCAATTACAAGAATCGGCCTCTCCTGCTCGGCGGGTGCGTCGCTGAGCGGGGCGAACCTATTGTTCAGAGAAAGGGGCTGGAGGTTGGCCGCGGACTGGGGTCTGGCGCTAATCTTCCTACGAACAGTCACCCAGCTCGCCTGAGGTCCCGGCTGCACGGGAGCTGTTGAAGGACGGCTAGGTCCTGTCCTAGTTGACTCCGCGCTAGCTACTGCTGGGCCTGGCTGTTCTACAGCGCGGAGCCGGGCCTCTAGCTCAGAAACCCTCGCCTCCAAAGCTACAAAAATGCTGCACTTATTACACCTACCAACTTCACTAAATGAGGCGGAGGAGTAACTAAACATCTGACAGAGAGAGCAGGAAAGAGGAGGAGGTGTAGAGAGAGATGGAGGGACAAGAGAGAAAGCTGCCGAAGCCATGCTAGCCGTAAAGCTAAGCTAACCAAGCGGTACCTTACCTTACCTAAAAACAAAGTAATTAACCCAGTAAAACGCTTAAAGAGTCCTAAACCGTGAAGAAACTTAACGTTTTAATGTGTTTGTGTGTTAAGCAACTCAGAAAAAACTTATTGACAGAGAAAGTTAGATCAGTTCAAGAGAGAGAGAAACACCGACTTGCTACAAACGAGTTAGTCACAAAACAGGAAATGACGCGATACGTCTCCACGTTGTTGGGCTTTTTTAAACTCAGGCGTTTCATGGTCTTTTGTCTTTATGTAACTGGTTCAGGGATTGGAGTTTGCATAAAATGTTCATATGCAGCATGCTTTTAGAACACAGAGTGACTAATTCTAATAAAAGAAAATTCAGTTTTCCAAGATTTTCAGGAAGGAAGGAGAAAAACTTTAAGACCTGCTGTTCCTCTTCTCCCTGATGGCCTGGGCTAAAGACTCAATATAGAATGTAAAAATCTATTATTTGTAAGTATTGTCTCTTTTGACAGCAGTACACAAATGCATAGAAAGATAAGTCAGAGCAATGCCTCATCTTCTGAATCGATATTTATTCTATCCTTTGACTTTAGTCACATTTTATATCATGGTATTTTGTGAGATTTCCTGTCTGAGCTTAAAAAGTTTATAAGTAAAATCGGTTTGTTGGTCTCTTATTTCCATGTGAGTGCACACCACACACAATAGGACCCAAACACAATTTAAAAATCCTGCAATGCGAACCAGGCCTAAGCTGTCTTAGAAAAAATAAATAAAATTTCAGTGGATGGACTACATGTAAATCTTACATTTATGAAAATACAGATTCTGTGAAAAAATAGCCTTCCAACCATGGTTTACCATCTGAGTGCCTTTGCTCATTTTCATGTTACCCCCTTGCTGTGATCAAAGGGATTCAGTGTGCTCATTAAAGCAGTTGTAGATGAATTTGGTAAAAATTAGCCCCAGTGAAGATTATAGCCATATCATTGGTTTAGTGAGCCAAAAAGCTACAATAAGTAATCACACATACAAACTGAGAAGTTGGAGAAGCTAGTTTGTTGAAAGCTGTAGACATACTGTACAAACACTGCAAGCCAAAATATTGATGTCAGAAACAACATTTGGCTTCTAAGTGTCAAATTTTGACAAAGTAAAAGAGGGAAATTTTTTTTGGAAGATATAAGCTAGCATTTACCTGAGCCTCCAACAGTGGTCGGGCCTCCTCCATAGTGATAGAAACATCTCTACGAGGTGCAGTCATCAAAGCCACTGTTAAACAGAAAAATATTTAATTTTCCTGTAATAAATTATAATTTTTAAATGCTGAAACTTACTCTTTGATGCCCTGGCTCCCTCTGAAACAATGACGTATGGGTCACATCTGAACTCCTCCAGAGATGTGATAGTGCACTGACCGACCACAGGTTTCCTGCCAAACGGACGATGGTCGATTACCTTTACCACGATGGGAGGAGTGTACATCTCATTTTTTGGAAGGAGCTGAATGGAAAGTAAGGAAAAGAGCACAACTTGCATACAACTTCAAGATTTGGGAAGAAACCTAGCGTGTGAGGTTTAGAAAAGGAGCATTGTAAGCTCAAAATTGGGATTTACAATAAGTTTAGGCTTGGTTGCAGATGCTTGGGTTATCCTGAGTAGTTTTTGTGGTTTGGCTGCTCTGGGCTTAGACTGTTGGAGGACAGACTGACCACTTTTCTACTACTCTACAGATGTATTTTTTGCTGTTATTGCAATTGTTAACCCAGTATTCTCTTAGTGCTTTTCTCTCCATAGAAGCTCCAACTGGTCTGGTATCCTGCTAAAACGCCCTGCTGGATAGGGAGGATCAATTTAGATGATTCTCCCAGTGACAGAACATCTTCCATGTCCTGTTAACTTTTTACTTTCTTTAAAATATAAGCTACACTTACATCAGTTATTTTGTTATTTTTGTCTCTCTTCTGTCTTTTCAAACCCCAGATGGTCGTGGCAGATGACCGCATGTACTGTGCAAGGTTCTGCTGGAGGTTTTTGTCCTGTTAAATTTGAGTTTTTCGTCTCCAATGTCGTTAAATGCTTGCTCAGTATGAGGGATTACTGAGTGATTGCAGTGGTTGGAGTCTGCATTTTCCGGGCACAACCTTACTTCAATAACGCAATGCAATCAGCTGGGATTTCATTACATAGAAAACATAATTGCAATGTTCGTATAATTATATTGAAATTACTTTTCTTGTAAAGTGCCTTAAGATGACGTGTTGTGAATGGGCCCTATATAAATACACTGAATTTAATTGAAAACTGACATGTGTGAGTTTGTGATGACGATCAGCTGGTTCAGTGCAGCTCAAAGCTGGCGACGTAGAGCCCTGTGCGTGTCAAAATGTTCAGTTAATTTAATAATCAACTGGGTATTTGCTCTTTAAATCTTTTTATAAGTTATTTATTCAAAATCTGCTAATTATTCACTGATTGATATGAAAAAGAATTCATGCTCCCTTTCAAGTGGGGTTTGTGACCCACAGAAGCAACTTGATAAACGACCTACCATACCAGTTCTTTCAACATATATAATTGCTTCGGTTCAACAGCTATAAGCAAGATCTTTAGCACCTTAAAATGTTCTCACACCCCTTGTCATGTTGCTTTCGAAAACTGATTTATTTTGGCAGGGATTTTAAGTGATAAAACCAATACAAAACAAAGCATAAATGAAGTGGGGGCAAAATATGTTTATGCAGTTTTGCAAGAAATCCATTTAGCAGTAAGCTTCTTAAATAAATTTAATCTGGAAAATAATGGACATAAAGACTACTAAAAAAGGTATCAAATGTTTTAGTGTTAAACCAAACATTTCACTGGTAAAACAAAATGAAAACACACCTACAACTCCAAGGAGTCATGTGATTGTACAATTTGACATACTCCTTTGTGCGTTTAACGCCAGAGACTTTGACCTGGTCATTCTAACATGAATACGATTTAATCTAAACAATCATATTGTAGCTATACATTGGGGCAACAAAGTATTTAGTCAGCCACCGATTGTGCAAGTTCTCCCACTTAAAATGATGACAGAGGTCAGTAATTTTCATCATAGGTACACTTCAACTGTGAGAGACAGAATGTGAAAAACAAATCCAGGAATTCACATTGTAGGATTTTTTAAGAATTTATTTGTAAATGGAAAATAATATTTTATGGAAAATAAGTATTTGGTCAATAACAAAAATTCAACTCAATACTTTATAATATAACCTTTGTGTGCAAACCTGGTAAAGACCTATAGTAATCGTTTGACCTCTGTTATTGCCAACACAGTAGCTGGTATTTTGGCCCATTACTCCATGCAGATCTTCTCGAGAGCAGTGATGTTTTGGGGCTGTCGCCGAGCAACACGGACTTTCAACTCCCTCCACAGATTTTCCATGGGGTTGAGGTCTGGAGACTGGCTAGGCCACTCCAGGACTTTCAAATGCTTCTTACGGAACCACTCCTTCGTTGCCCGGGCAGTGTGTTTGGGATCATTGTCATGTTGGAAGACCGAGCCACGTTTCATCTTCAAAGCTCTCACTGATGAAGGAGGTTTTGGCTCAAAATCTCACGATACATGGCCGCATTCATTCTTTTCTTCACACCAAGCTGCTTGCCTATTGTAGATTCACTCTTCCCAGGCAGGTGCAGGTCTACAATTCTTTTCCTGGTGTCCTTTGACAGCTCTTTGGTCTTGGCCATAGTGGAGTTTGGAGTCTGACTGTTTGAGGCTGTGGACAGGTGTCTTTTATCCAGATAACGAGTTCAAACAGGTGCCATTAATACAGGTAACGAGTGGAGGTCAGAAGAGCTTCTTAAAGAAGAAGTTATAGGTCTGTGAGAGCCAGAGATCTTCCTTGTTTGAAGTGACCAAATACTTTTTTCCCACCATAATTTACAAATAAATTCTTTAAAAATCATACAATGTGAATTCCTGGATTTTTTTTTCAAATTCTGTCTCTCACAGTTGAAGTGTACCTATGATGAAAATTACTGACTTTTATCATTATTTTAAGTGGGAGAACTTGCACAATCGGTGGCTGACTAAATACTTTTTTGCCCCACTGTAGCTCATCATTGCCCTCTTCACCACTCTTAAAGAAAAGTCACATGGGTTAAACATGTTCTCCACATAGGATCACATTATCTTATGTCGGACTTTGTAAACCATGTGTAGCACACATCGTCTTTGCATGTATGGTTTTACATGGGTTTCACAACATTCACAATTCGTAATCAGGTAGGCTTCACATGTTATCCCAGGTGGGTTTCACACAGTTTTTCCACATGTAAGTTTTATGTGGGTAAACAACATTCTTCACATGGTATTTCATGGCCTTCACATTTGAATGTCCATGGGTTTCACTGTTCCCATGGAAATGGTCTAAACTCACAAGGAAAATGTATACAAAACAGGTGGTCACATTGTTTTCAAACATTTCACATTTAACGTGAAAAATTGTTCAGTCATGTAAAATGAACATGTGATTTAGCCTATGTAGAACTGTTGGTTTCCCCCACAAGGGCAGGTCTCACTGATTTTGTCATTCCTGCTAAAGAAAGGCATCCCCACCACATGATTCTGCCACCAACGTGTTTTCCTGTCAGCATGGTGGGCAGCGCTGGTTTTCTTGCACATCATTTTGCAGATAGACTAATAAATTCAATCTGGTTCTCCTCTCAGATTGTTTCTTTCAGTTATGCAGTACATTGTTTTGTTAAACATACAACCCTACTATATTGTATAAGTTAATGTGACAAAAACGCTATTTTCATATGGAACTGCATTTCAAATATTTGTAGACACTTGTTTGCATTATCGAGTGACATCATTACCACTTTGATGAAAAGGACCGAGCTGGGGAAGTTGGGGCTCTTTTTCATGTTCTTGATCACAGCAGACTCCACCCTCTGGCCCCCACATTCCACCACCAGACTGGGGGAAGACACCGCTGCGAGCTGGTACGTCCTCATGTTCCTCAGACCCCATGCAAGAATCTGAAAACAACACGGGCACACAAAGAGACGATATGGTATACAAATAGGGAGGTCTGTAACAGTGCATCAGTGTCTGAGGTTGTGCATTACCTCCACAGCCGTGAGTTGCACCACAGGTCTGATACCCTGAGGAACCATGTAGAGGTTTTCGGCTCTTTTTGGGGGCACGAGGGGAAGATCGCACTCACCTGACTACAAAGAGAGACCATTTTTTTCCTAAGATTAGCCTTGAAGATAAGATGGAAGAGCATGAAACATCAGTTTAAAAAACAAACCAATAAGCTAATCTTTAGAATTTTCATTCCAGTCGCTCAGAATGCCAACCGTGAGAACTCATCCTCCAAATTTGAATAAATTAATGGATATTTGGTGAAGGGAAATAAGATCATCTAAAACCCTTTTGTATAGCAGATAATTAATTTTAAATGTGTTTGAATTAAAGCAGGCAATATTTGGGAGCAAAGAATTTGAGGTGCACTGATCATCATGTACCATCACTGTAAAACAACCAGTGTTTTTCTCCCTCATTTCTAATCAAACCTTGTCTTTAAAAATGAGCTCAGCAGCCAAAAGTGCCTCCCCAGACCTCCGCCCATTCTGGATGACAGGATGCCACAGCAGTTGGGGAGTCTGATCCATGTCAGAGTTCAGCTTCACCAATGGGATACAAACGCTGCGGCCGAGCAGCTCATCCCTCCCCTGCACAGAGGATCACATGTTGCAGTTCCATGAAAGTTTAGCTGGAATTTCTAAGGATATGTAACTAATACAGTTTCAAGAGTACAACCGATAGATCCATTTATATTTTTATTCAACCATAACTACATCCAGTATGAGAGGAAAAGATGTATGTTGTTCTACAGGGAAATAAAACTCTGCAAAGAGGTTATGTGAAGATGGGTTTTATTTCTCGCGAGACGTTCAAGTACAGGTTGCAGGCTAAATAGTTTCTAATATGCATATAAAATGTATAGGGGTGTGACGTTTCTCCAAATCCTCAATTAAATTTTAGGGTCACGATTCGATTCTTGTTTTTTTTTATTTTACAGTACAGAGACCTATGCCATTTTAGTCTAGTCTATGATCATATGTTTAATTTAATACATTTTGTACAGTAAAAGACAAAATTGATGCAAGTTTTTATTATTCTTGTGTTATGTATCACTTCGGCATTAATAGTCAAATTGAAATAATTTATTTGAAATTAAGTGCAACAGTCTTGTTTAAATAAATGATTAACAGAGTGGCTGCCATCTAGTGACTATTTACAGTTACTGCAGAATGATTGGATAAAATGCTCCAGATAGTTGATTACACAGTAAAATGCCGCCAACAGTGGTCTTCATCTGCCTAGCCATAGCTTAGCTTTAGCTACTTGCTAGCGTCAGTTGATGTGCTCTCCAGAAGTGTGCTCTAATCACGGAGTATTTGATACAGGATTGTATGAGAACTTATGAGTTACTTGTTAGGGAAAATGCAATGTGTTCTTTGTGATGAGGAAATCTGAGTAAATAGATGGCAGTCAGCTAACTATTGCTACAGAGTCCCAAGTGGGAGGCAAAGTAAACAGGAGGAGGTAATCGTGATTCTCTTTTGGATTTAGATGGGCAAGCTAGTAACATAATGTCGATCGATTTCGATACAAAATCGAGATATTGACACCCCTAAAAATGTAGTACAAAAATTACTATTTAAACTGTTTGGGGTTATTTTAAATTTCAATGTGCATAAAGGTCAATATTTTAATTTAAAAGTTGCATAATCTTGACCTGCGCTTCATGAGGGGGCTGTGGGCTGCCTTCTCAGCTTCTAGTTATCAATTACTGCAGTTGTGTGATCAAGATTCATTGTGTTCCTTAGGTTTGGATCATGATCATTTTTCTTAAAATTTATAAATTCTGTTTGCTGTACAAACAGCCTGTCAGGACATTGAGCACACAGGTTTTTTTTTTTTTAAATGACAGCATCTTCTGCATTTTATGCAGCTGATGCTGCCCTTAAATTCTGCTTTGGCTATGGAAAACCCGGTCATCACCCAGTGGCCATCACATCCGACCAGAGGATTAAAATACCAGTAATGTGACAGCTTATACAGAAGCAAAGACCAGGTTAGACTCACACCAACTTGTTGTGCTTACAGCTTCATGGGACTGCTGTCCGAGGGTGCTGAGAGATGCTACCAGATCGATCAGAGATCTTGTTGCTTTGTAGTCTTGTCTAACATCTACTATTTACTTTGTTAAAAGATTCCTATCAAAAATTAGAATCAATGTGATGTGTGGGTTGTTAAACAGTAAAGCTAGCTAGCAGCACCAAGGTTAATAGCGTTAGTCGCCTAACATTTGTTTGGTTTGGGCTTTAATGCTCCCCCTCATCTCAGTTATCTGGGGCATGCAGTAGGCTCATATTTGTATGGTTGTGGTCCATCATATGTGTAGCTGTAAATGTTTAAAAATGTATTCTGTCTCATAGTTAGCATTAAAATCTATAGTTTTCTATTGATCAACCCGACAGGACTCCCGTGGCTTTCACTTCTAGTCTGGCATTCTCAAAAGGACTACTCTAAAAAAGGGGAAACAATGTATATATTAGTAAATTTGTATTTATAAACTGCTCCTAATTTGTTTCTCTAAATGATGGTTTAAGAGGTGCTCTAACCTGCAACCTGCACTTTAATTTTCTGAGGAAGTTTTGTACTTGAAAAGTCAATTTTCTCTCAAATTAATGTGTTGTGACATTTATGTCATATTTTAAACGGAACAATTTCAGTCTCATGCAATTTCATCTTAAAATGGCATATTCAAATGGAAAAGTTTATCTCAGTAGAGAGGTATGCAAACAGGCTCAACTGGTGCGCTTCAAATAGGACAAATTATGCCTCTTTTAAACATGTCAGAAAAGCTCTGTGCAAAACATTCAATCAAGTTCTTCACATAAAACCACTCAAAGCCATCTTGCCGCCTATATATATTGATTCCTGACAATTTCAGTCCCTTTCAGAATGAGCTGTTAGAAGGTATGGAATTGGAGGGCATGGTTTGACAGGTGAGGGAGCATTATATGCACATTCTGCTTATTTTGAAATCACAATAAGACACTTTCTAAACAGCTCACAGAAGGTAATATTTGCACAGAAAAATGGTTGGATTTTTTAAATTATGTTTGGGGTGTTCATGCAGGCCCAAAGAGGAACGCAAAAGAATGAAAGAATGGCAATTTTAATATGTCCCCTTTAAGTGTGCTGTGGTTTTTTGGATATTCTGATATGTTCAACTCAAACTTCAATGTGTAGTGCTTTTTAATACAAAACAGCATTTCAAAGTGCTTTATAGATGTAAAAAAAAAAAAAAAAAAAAAAAAAAAAAAAAACCTACAGCCTCCATAACATACCACTTGGTCACTGTCATAGAACTCCAGAACCACATTAGGAGGATTTTTGCTGATGTTCTTGGGTTCTCCACAAATTTCCACATCGTTGAAAATCAGAGTTTGATCCCAGGTTGGGTTCAGCGTTGCTCTCAGCTTCTCAGTCGTCTTGCTAACATGAAGGAAGGAGATGTGTGCGTATGGATCTGTAATGGGGGAAATAGTATTTTTACCTCAACTTTAGTTACATGGCTTAATCTTGAGACTCACATTCAACAAACACTTCTGTAGTGAATAGGCTTATGCATCAGCAGGAATCTTGTGATACTATACATATCAATACAGGAGGCAGGGACGATATATGATATACTGCAATATACTTGGATACTATGAGTAAGACCATATATTATTTTTAAGAATTTTAGAGTGAATTAAACAAAAGAGTAATGTCCCAACCAGGGGTGGATTTAGGACTGAAGGAGATCAGGGGCTTAGCCCAGATGACTATATACACATATGATAATGGATTAATATGCTTTAAATAAGCAAAACAACATTTGATCAGCAATTTTAACTATTAACAGCTTCTTAGTCAGCAGTTGACTGAAATTACAAGGGAAGTTAATGCCGTCTACAACCATTAAGAGCAGATAATATAAAGGAAATGTGCTAAATTGATGTAGATTCTCAGTCATCCAGGACATGGTAGTCTTGACTTTAAATGAAGGCAACTGGACTTTTTCTTCTAGTCTTCTTTTTAAGGGGGGTCAGGGAGGCGCTACAAAAGGCTACTGTATGTAGCTGCTGCCCCTCTGATGAACTCTGGAACTGCAACTAATTTCTGAGAATCTTTTTTCTTCTTCCAACAGTAAAATCGAGATATGGGGCTTCTCAGAAAACATCCGGGGCTCAAGCCCAAGAAGCCACCCCATAACTCCGCCCCTGGTCCCAACCATGTTGGAAGGAAGGTTATATCAAAACATTTCAATCTAAGCTGATTGCGTGGTTGTAAGTTTTTGTTACAGGACGTAGTCATTGTTTACGATATCTGTCCCACATTTCCTAGCTCCAGGGCAAATCCCATGCGAGCCTACCGGGTTAACAAGGCTTCAATGCTAAACAGCATGCTGCCATTTGTAATCTGACACTGACTGGGCTAAAGGCTAACGTTGAGCTAACAATGCTAACAGTAAAATAGTCGTAAAAGCAAGGATTCTGTGTTTGGGGTAGTAAAAGCTGGAGGTGCCTTCTGCTTAGTTTTTGAATACATTTTAAAAACGTTGGAGAACGGCCTTGCTCCCACCTTCAGTGATTACAGCTCAAACTCAAGGTAGTTACAAAAAGTGGAATGCAAGCAGCAGACAAGCTGGGAAAAATCTATTATAATGTTGGAATTCCTCTAGGATTAAATGATGGGGATTTTATACCAACTATTTCTGCATATATGATGGGCTAATGATTGACAATCAGGTGGGGGATAATAAAGTTATTTTATGTCTCATGTGTTTTCTTATAAACTGCATTTATTAACGTCTTATATTCATATAATCATGTGTGCTTATAAAGTGTGTGTTTTATAATATATCTCCACTACTAGAAGAGTATTTGTATAATAATAAAGATCTGCAGCTCAGAGGTTTAGTTTGTGAACAGCTGGTGCTGCTCTCTACCAAGATGACACTGGAGCCGAGCCCCTCCTAATTTGCATAAGCTTGCAGCTGCACCAGTGGATCAGATGCGACAGGAGCAGCGAGAGGAAGGAGGAGTGGTTTTTCAGCCATTGTGCATCGTTTTTAGATAAGAAACTGCAGCATCATATTTTAAATATTCACATGTTAGATGAATAAATTACATTCCACTTCAAAGAACGGTCTATATATGTGCTAGAAGTTAAAAATAGTCTCTGATTTTGAGACTGTCCAAATCTGTAAAACCTACAGTCAAATATAGCCAGACTGTTGGGGCTTTTTGTGAAAACGTTGTTTAGACCCTTACTGAGGCTGTACTTCTCAAAATTGTGTATTGTAATTCCAAAACTTCTACAGACTAACAGTTGCTCACTAATCACTGCTCACTAATAAAAGACAAAACATACAGGAAACACACAATCGAAATACAAAAACTCACAAATTTACCTGTAAGCAAAACACGGCACGGAGGAATCTCAGAGCGCTCGAGGTAGATGCAGCTCTTCACATTAACGAGTATGCATGCATATAATTATAAAGAACAACTTCCCAATTTATCCACCCAGGTTGAAGGTAAATTTAAACAGTCTTACTTTAACGAGGAAGCTTCCAGGTGTGGAAGGAAGCAAGATGCTTGGCTCGTCAGCCGCGCGGAGAAAAAACAAAAAGAGAGGAGTTTAGCGCATCAAAAAAAAGGGATAGTTTTGGGACAGCCAAACTATTGGGAAAACTACATTATAGGCAAATTATCACCTGTAGGCTACTCTGACTGTGTAGATTATAGGCTACATTATAGGCAAATTATCATCTATAGGCTACTCTGACTCTGTATATTATTACAGGCTAAATTTGCAAATGCAACAAATTTATTTAAATTTGCCATTACACCATTGATCAAATCACAGCATTATGCTCGATGCTCCCCTTACAGCAGGGCATTGTAGCTGAGCAGGATACCTGACTAGGTGGAGCTTCTATGGACAGAAAAACAAAGAAAAGGCAGCACGTGCAATTACAGCAGATCAGTGTACTCCAGATCATCATAAGTAATCAACTGTGTCAAAGAACCATCAGCCACAGTTCAATCTGTTGAGTTACAACCACCAGAGCTGCAGTACAAATTTGCGGAATCACATCTGCATCCACAATAGAAATGGCAACTCATACAGAAACTCTATACCATCCCAGAGGTTTTTGCAAAGAACAATCTTGACTTTGGCAGGACAGACAAAGTTAAACATCAGATAAAATTGTTTGATCCCACTCCATTCAAGCAATGACCGAGACCAATTAATCTTCAGGATGTGGACGCTGTTCGAAAAAATCTACAAGAGATGGATAACTTGATTTTCTTTTCCCCTACTCTTGAAGAATATGAACACAGATTAATGAAAGTGTTGAACGGTCTTGTTCTGTCAAGCCGCTGATGTATTTGGGCCATGTGTCCCAGAATGAGGTGGAAATGGATTCCGATAAAATTGTTGCACTTACTTCATTGCCAGTTTTAATTTGTAGGAACTGAGGTCATTTTTGGAGTTTACAGGATACTATCAGCAATTTGTGCAGAAATACTTGACCACTGTTAGTTCACTGCACAACCTCACTATACACTAACCACACATCCAAAATAATCTGAAATCGAAGGTGAAATCAATATCCTACTATTACCCAAAAGAGCCCTTTGGTACGCATTGGTCTCCAGCAAGTCAACTTTGATCACATCACTGGAAAACTTACTTCTGCTCCTGCTCTTGGGTTTGGAGACCCCCATAAACCCTATGTTTTACATACCATACCAGTTGCACTGGCCTTGGGGAAATTTTTTATCAAAAACATGAAGGGAAGAATAGTGTTTTTGCATATGCTAGCAGAGGCTTATCAAAGAGTGAATTGAATTACGCTGCACACAAACTGCAGTTCTTAGCACTCAAATGCGCAGGCACCAAAAAGTTTATGGCGCTCAGTTCCCTGTTACAGACAGAACTCAATCAACCGGTTGACCTCAGCAAAGTTTGTACACTTCTTTAATTTATCTGTTGTCGAGACACATACACAGCCAGAGAGTGTTCAGTAAGAGAGTAGTAGAAATGTAGTGTAGATATACATATTTGTTGATCTACTCTTCACATTGAATATTTTTTCTTTTCCTGCTTCCCAGTGCAAGTAGACAGGAGGAGAGCTAGCTATAGTATTTCTTTGTTTCCCTTTTTTTACTGTGGGTTTAATTTGTTGAAGTTATGGACACGAAATTGAGGTAAGGAAAAAAGGAAGAAGATGAAGAAGAGAAACAGGACCGGTAGAAGAGTGAACTGATGATACAAGATGGGGAGGAAAACAAAGAACCCAAGAAAATATCCCAGTCCTCCACCTCTGCTGGATGGCAGTGAAGTGGTCAAGCAAAACATACAAAAACTACCAATAGAACAGAACAACATTAACAAAATTAATGCAGATCAATCGCGGTTCACGCGGTAAATAGACCAGACGCCAAAACGATCCCTGTTGACTGCAGAGGACCACGGCGTGCTCTGCGTCTGGTATGAACTACACCCTAGGTTAACAAGGGTGCCTAATGGAAGCGGTCTCCGTTCTGTCCCACTTCCGTGACCGGTGTGAACCAGGCTTAGTCCTACATCCCAGAGAGAGATCAGCCTTTAAATGCAGCTCTTTGACTGGTTAGGAAAGCATGGAGAGAGTGTTTTTCTTCAGCTAGAATGCCTTGCAGCTTCCTACTTCTCTTGCCTCTCCACCAAATTTGAGTCCAGCTCCCAACCTAGAACAGAACTGTCTTATGTGTCCAGTTTGTTCAGACATCTGAAATTTTTGTCCGCAATGCTAGCAGCCCAAAAGACAACAGCATACAGAAGCACCATTTGGATGTCTGTGGGATAGAACATCTGCAGCATGTCACTACAGACATCAAAAGACCTTAGCCACCTGAGGAAAAGACAACTCTGTCCCTTCTTGTATGCTGCATCTGTGTTGGTGGTCCACTCCAATTTCTGGTCCACAACCACCACAGGTATCTGTAGGACTTCACAATCTATTTCCTTCTCATCAATGCAGACTGGCTGTCTTGGTGGTTTGGATTCCTGAAAGTCCACCAACAGCTTCTCAGTCTTGGTATTCAGAAAATTATTTTGTTCCCCTCCATTGAATATCCCCATCAGGTCACTGTACTCCCCTCCTGTCCACACATACACCAGCTGTATCTACAAATACAAGTGGATGTGGCTGAGGTGTAGAGCGTTAATTCAATTCAATTCAATTCAGTTTATTTATATAGCGCCATTTCACAACAGATGTCATCTCAAGGCACTTTACAAAAAGAGTTATTACAATACAATGTTTAGTGTAGAAATTACAGAACCACAGAAGATTGCGTCGTGGAATTCTCAGCAATCCCTCATACTGAGCAAGCATGCAGCGACAGTGGGAAGGAAAAACTCCCTTTTAACAGGAAGAAACCTCCGGCAGAACCAGGCTCAGCACAAGCGGTTATCTGCCGCGACCGTCTGTGGCTTGGAGAATACACAACAGAGACACAGAAAGAGCAACAGAACCGATGCACAAGTTTGTTGCAGGACGTGGAGAATTTTCCGTCACTGCAATGCCATCTTAGTCAGGGTCGTCAAGCAGGGCTAATCCGGAGCACCTACTATAATAGAAAACAGGTTAGTGCTTGAATTGACAGCACATCATGCAGTTGGGGAGAAGTAGGAGAGAAAGTAGTCACAGACCCTAATAATGTCCTCCAACAGCCTAGCCTAAAGCAGCATAGCTACTAACATTAACCTGTCTCCTAGCTACTAGGAGACCTGGCTACCAACACTCTGTCTTAGTCCTCCTGACCCGTGGACGGTGTAGGGCCGGTAACGGCCCCCGTCATGCCGGGGTCTTCTCGGAGTCGGGTTGTTTGAGAATGCAGCCCAAAGTGGGTGGTAAACTCCATCTAAGGCTAAATACCGGCACGAGACCGATAGTCGACAACTATCTTAAGGAAAAATAGACAGAACTGAGAGGACAGAGTTGAAGAGGGCGAGAAACGTTTAAGAGATAAACGGGTGGGGTCCGCACAGTCTGCCCGGGGGATTCAACCCGGCAGGTAATGGGCGGCCGCACTGTGCGGGAGGATCCCCTTGAGGGACCTCTCTCCGGCGCTGGCTGGCCCCTGTGGGGCACATTTCTTCCGCGGCGGTAAGCCGCGACCGGCTCCGGATCTTTACCTGGCTTACATTAATCTATCTCTACCTAGCTACTCTACCTCTTCCTATCTCTTCCTAACTTTTGACACTCTGCCTGACTACTAACATTAACCTGTCTCTTCCTATCTACCTGTCTGACCTGACTCTAACTACCTATAAACATATCTCTAACTGTAAGCTTTGTCAAAGAGGAAAGTTTTTAGCCTAGTTTTAAAGATAGACAAATTGTCTGCTTCACGAACCAACCCTGGGAGCCGGTTCCATAGGAGGGGAGCCTGATAGCTGAAAGATCTGCCACCCATTCTACTTTTAGAAATCCTAGGAACTACCAGTAAACCTGCAGTCTGAGAGCGAAGGTCTCTGTTAGGAACATATGGAACAATCAGGTCTCTTATGTATGATGGAGCTAGATTATTAAGGGCTTTATATGTCAGAAGGAGGATCTTGAATTCTATTCTAGATTTTACTGGGAGCCAGTGAAGAGAAGCTAAAACAGGGGAAATGTGATCTCTTCTTTTAATATTCATCAGAATCCTAGCAGCAGCATTTTGAACTAACTGAAGACTTTTAATTGTATTCTGTGGACTACCTGATAATAGACAGTTACAGTAATCCAGCCTTGAAGTAACAAAGGCATGGACTAGTTTTTCAGCATCATTCCTGGACAGGATGGTTCTAATTTTTGCAATATTCCTAAGGTGAAAAAAGGAAATCCTACAGACTTCTTTAATGTGAGTTCTAAATGACATATCTTGGTCAAAAATGACACCGAGGTTTTTTGCTTTATTACTGGAGGCTAATTTAATGCCGTCCAGGTGAAGGGGCTGACTAAGTAGTTTCTTTTTCAGAGCTTCTGGTCCAAAGACGACAACTTCTGTTTTATCAGAATTTAGAAGCAAGAAGTTTAGAGTCATCCAAGTTTTTATGTCTTCCAGACATGCCTGTAGTCTACCTAACTGATTGGATTCATCAGGATTTATGGATAGATATAGCTGTGTATCATCTGCGTAACTATGGAATTTTATCCCATGCTGCCTAATTATTTTACCAATAGGAAGCATATATATAGTAAAGAGAATCGGCCCAAGCACTGAACCCTGTGGTACTCCGCAAGTAACTATTGAGGTTGAGGAAGATCTATTGTTTACCTGAACAAACTGAAATCTGTTAGACAAATAAGATTTAAACCAACCTAGTGCTGTTCCTATTATACCGACACTTTGAAGCCTTTCTATGAGAATATTGTGATCAACAGTGTCAAAGGCAGCACTGAGATCTAACAGGACCAGAATGGTCACCAGTCCATTGTCTGAGGCTATGAGAATATCATTAGTAACCTTCACCAGAGCTGTTTCAGTGCTATGATGAGCTCTAAAGCCTGACTGAAACTTCTCAAACAGCTCATTATTGTTTAAATGCTCACATATCTGGTGTGCAACTATTTTCTCAAGAATTTTAGATAAGAAGGGAAGATTAGATATCGGTCTATAGTTAATTAAGTCGTTTTGATCAAGAGAGGGTTTCTTAAGTAGAGGTTTAATTACAGCAATCTTAAACTCCTGTGGTACATATCCATTGACTAAGGATAGATTCATTATATTTAAAATTGGAGCAGCGATCAGAGGGAAAACTTCTTTTAAGAGTTTAGTTGGGATTGGGTCTAAAACGCAAGTTGAAGGTTTAGATGAAGCTAATAATTTTAGTACATCACAAAGTTCGGCTGCATTAAAGCAGTTTAAGCATATATTAGGTTCCACCATTTTTGAGGCTGCCTCATTAACTAAGGAGGAAGCAAGCATATTGGGAAGGTTCCCAATTATCTTATTCTTTATGGAGTCTATTTTATTTATAAAGAATTGCATGAAGTCGTCACTGCTTAGAGCTTGGGGAATGGTTGGCTCGATAGAGCTATGATCCTGTGTGAGTTTGGCAACTGTATTAAAAAGAAACCTAGGATTATTTTTATTCTCCTCGATTAAAGATGAATAATATGCTGTTCTAGCTGTGTGAAGGCTCTTTTTATATAGCAATAAACTATTTTTCCATATTAAAAAGGAATCATGTAAATGCGTGGAGCGCCATTTTCTCTCTAGTTTTCTAACATTCTGCTTTAGGGTACGTAGCTCTAAATTAAACCAGGGAGTTAATCTTCTATGGCTAGCCACCTTCCTTTTCAAGGGGGCAACTTTGTCTATTGCCCGACGCAGGGAGGAATTAACGCTATGAACTAAAATGTCAAGTTGTGAGGGGTCACGAGTTAAATCACTGTTTTCTGTTCTGCATTTATAAACTGAGGAAATTAAAGTTGGAAGAGCTTCTTTAAAATTTGCTACAGCGTTGTCTGATAACGTTCTGGTATAATGAAGTTTTCTTTCAGGTTTGATATGATCCATTAGAGTAAGTTTAAAAGTGATAAGGAAATGATCAGACAGGATAGGGTTATGTGGAAAGACTGTTATTTCTTCACAGTCAATGCCATAAGTCAGCACAAGATCTAAAGTGTGGTGACAAGAATGTGTTGGTCCCTGCACATTTTGAGTAAAGCCTATTGAGTCTAGGATAGTGTTAAAAGCTGTATTTAGACTATCACTTTCATTATCAACATGAATATTGAAGTCTCCGACTATAATGACTTTATCAGTGTTTAAAACTAAGTCAGATAGAAAATCTGAAATCTGATCTAAAAATTGAGAATAAGGTCCTGGTGGACGATATAAGACCACAAACAAAAGTGGCTTTACTGCTTTGTTATGTGTATGAGGAAAGCTAAAAACTAGATGCTCAAAGGAACTGTAACTATTATTTTTTTGGAGATTAATTAGTAAATCGGAATGAAAGATAGTTGCTACTCCACCTCCTCGACCAGTACTTCGAGGGACACTAAAGTTTAAGTAGCTAGGGGGAGTTGACTCATTTATTGTGACATGGTCCTCTTCCTGCAACCATGTCTCTGCAAGACAAAACAAATCAATATTATTTTCACAAATTAAGTCATTTACTAAGAGTGTTTTTGAGGGGAGAGATCTTATGTTTAGTAAACCACATTTAATTGATTTGTTTTTATGTTCAGTCCGAGTTTTATTTATCTTTATGAGATTTTTATACTTTGCTCTAGTAGCATTAACTTTTAATTCATTAGTTTTGGGTAGTGGACGGGAAACTATCTCTATAGGGTAGTGGGTGGGTGGCAGTCCCTGTTCCTTGACCTGGACTCTGGGTTCCCTGAGCTGGACTCTGGGTTGTCACGGCTTTGGGGAACTAGAGATAACCCTATCAATGTTCCTGGAAAGAAGCGAAGCTCCGTCCTCGGTGGGATGGATGCCGTCTCTACGTAACAGTCCAGGTTTTCCCCAGAAGGCCCCCCAGTTATCAATGTAGCCCACATCGTTTTCTGGACACCACCTTGACAACCAAAGGTGGAACGAAAGCATACGGCTGTACATGTCATCGCTAGTACGATCAGGCAGGGGACCAGAAAAAATTACAGAGTCAGACATCTTTTTGGCAGCCCTACACACCGAAGCTACGCTAATTTTAGTGACCTCCGACTGCCGTCGCCGGGTGTCGTTGCCACCAGCATGGATAACGATCCTGCTATACCGCCGTTTGTCCTTGGCCAAAAGCTTCAGATGGGACCTAATGTCCGCAGCCCTGGCCCCTGGAAGGCATTTGACGGTGGTCTTTCGTGTCTCTGGAGCCACATTCCTAACTATGGAGCTGCCAATTACAAGAATCGGCCTCTCCTGCTCGGCGGGTGCGTCGCTGAGCGGGGCGAACCTATTGTTCAGAGAAAGGGGCTGGAGGTTGGCCGCGGACTGGGGTCTGGCGCTAATCTTCCTACGAACAGTCACCCAGCTCGCCTGAGGTCCCGGCTGCACGGGAGCTGTTGAAGGACGGCTAGGTCCTGTCCTAGTTGACTCCGCGCTAGCTACTGCTGGGCCTGGCTGTTCTACAGCGCGGAGCCGGGCCTCTAGCTCAGAAACCCTCGCCTCCAAAGCTACAAAAATGCTGCACTTATTACACCTACCAACTTCACTAAATGAGGCGGAGGAGTAACTAAACATCTGACAGAGAGAGCAGGAAAGAGGAGGAGGTGCAGAGAGAGATGGAGGGACAAGAGAGAAAGCTGCCGAAGCCATGCTAGCCGTAAAGCTAAGCTAACCAAGCGGTACCTTACCTTACCTAAAAACAAAGTAATTAACCCAGTAAAACGCTTAAAGAGTCCTAAACCGTGAAGAAACTTAACGTTTTAATGTGTTTGTGTGTTAAGCAACTCAGAAAAAACTTATTGACAGAGAAAGTTAGATCAGTTCAAGAGAGAGAGAAACACCGACTTGCTACAAACGAGTTAGTCACAAAACAGGAAATGACGCGATACGTCTTACCAACGCGATACGTCTCCACGCTCTCTAACTGTCCATCCAATTCTAGGATTAGGTTAACAGAAAGGGAGCCAGCACTGGGATCCCTAAGGGGACCCCAGTGCTGCATTTTAGTGTTCCAGAATCACATCTCCCCACCCTGACATATTGAGGTCTGTATTTTAGATAATCCATAATCCAGGATGTCAGGGACGGAGATACACCCATATACCCAATAAGTTTGTTACTTAGTATGGGAGGATTTATGGTATTGAAAGTGCATGATCCTGACATAAAACCAGGCATATTCAGGTAGGTGTATGACCGGTGCAGCATGTAAAGGACCGCATCCTGAACTCCCATGTGTTCCTGATAGGCAAACTGGAGAGGGTCTTGTTTGTCTTCAACCTGCAGTTTCAAACAACGGACAAGGAGCCACTCCAAGGTCTTAATGTGTCATTCAGCTCTACTGGCTCGTTCACTCTACCTAAAACATCAATGCCCAGAATGGCAAGATTACAAGGTAAGTCTATGGTTGAGGCAATCAGAGTCTTCGAACTGTGCTTTGGCTCTGGCAATTTTTGAAACTTTTGCCGTTTTCCGAACTTCAAAGCGGCAAAAGCCAGCAACACAGAAGTTGAGCTACCTGAACTTTCAGCACTGTCCTCTGAGCATTAACCATTCAGAGCGTCTCACTGTAGTGATGTCTCTCAACGTCAATGCTTTATTGATCAAATCATACCAAACCACGAGCCGCCATGGTTAAAAATATCCCTGCCCACACGCTTTGCAAAGCTTCAGCCCATTTCTATAACTTAAAGTGCAACTAAACCCCAAAACCTTATAAACTTACTGTATAAGCTTATAAACATTATAAATTAGTTTTTACCAACGCAACCTTTCAGTTTAAGGGCATATATCTGAAATTTTCAAGTAAACGTAATCTATTCCACATATTTTCGTCTAAAAACATCTTAGTGCTGCTGTTCACGGTCATTGTGTGGTACTGCATTTGAATATTCTGATTGGCTGAGACTGGTACATGAGAGTTCATGCCAATGTCACAGGCACAGTGTCACAGAAAAGCCCTCCCACTCTCACACACACTCGCCCTGTGGCGAGTCGAGCTCATCTTGTGTGCTACAGTCAATGGTGCTACGTGCTCACACAGAAGAATAATGAGAGCAACAGAGGAAACTGAAATCCATATCGCACTTTGGATTACCACAACGTTAAAGTGGTTTAACGCCATAAGTTATAACCTATAGGTTTTAAACACACCTTGAATAAGGAAACAAAAGCTGAGGTAATTCCCTCCGAAGCTACTTAGCATCGATGCTAGCGCTAGGCTCTCTGTGCTTGTTTTCTATACTGAACCAAAGGCTTGAACCGATATGTCGTTTGACCACTGTGCTCCATAGACCCTCTCTTTATCTATGTTGGATGGCAGAGTAGAGACCTAATTTCTCAAAGGGATCACGGAGCTCGGCGCGGAATGGCAGTTCAGCTGCGACTGTCTTCCAGACCACATGCCCGTGTACCGCCCCCCCCCCCGCGCTCATCCTCCACACTTGGCCATGCCCCTCCATGTCTTTCCAGTTTTTCAAATGCTGCTTGGGAGCGGAATGATGCTTTTTCATGGGGTTCATTTACACTCTAAGTTCTTATGTTATAGGTCTGATAACTTGAAAAATGTTAAAATATTAAACAGTGTTAATTTTCTGAATTTTTTTCAATTATACCTTGCCCATATTTGAGAGTAAATCATGCCTAAATCTCTTGAGTTTTGATCGTCAGCCTAGTTTCCCCAACTGTACCTGAATGCAGCATGAGCAGCTGTTGGGAAAATCCCCTCTCAATGCAGATTTTACGACTTACGTTTCAAACACAATAACCAATTTGGGCAGATTAGATGCTCCTGGTAGCCTTGTGGATGTCAGTCTGTTTTTTTTATTTTTTTTATTTCTTGAAGTTATGGACACTAGGCCTGGGCGTATACTGATTCATACCGAAAACCGGTCTTAAATTTTGGTATGATATGAATTTTTAATATACCCCTATACCGGTGAATAGCTCGGACAACTTCCAGAACGTTTAATGAGGGGAAGTGTTTCAACCTGGACCGATTTCACTGCTACGCACTCTTCACCACAGTGTCGAAAATAACGTTTTTAACTAAGTACAGCTGCTGGCAGGAGCGAAGCACCAAGTTCTGATTAAGCAATTCCAAAAAAGAGGAGCCTGTCTATAGTTTAAAAAGTTTATGGGCTTTAAAATGTCAAACGAGAACCGAAAGGTTTAAGTTTTTCAAACTCTACTGTGTGTAACCAGTAGGGGGAAGTGTTGAGCGCTATTTGACCGTTTGCAGGTAAAGACGGTCAACTGCGGCAAAACCAGTAGGAAAGAATTCAAAAATAGTGGTAAATATGTTTTACATACCATCTACGATACTTCTGCCGTCTTTTACTGTTATCTGAATATTAACCAGTTAATAATCACCTACGGTCGCCATGTATATTTTACTTCTTCTTTGGCAAAATCCGGTCTGAGTCTATACTCTGCCCCCTAGCGGGATTCTTCAGTACTAAATGCAAAGCAATTATATATATCGTCCACCAGGCCCTTATTCTCAATTTTTAGATCAGATAGCAGATTTACTATCTGACTTAGTTTTAAACACTGATAAAGTCATTATAGTCAGAGACTTCAATATTCATGTTGATAGTGAAAGTGATAGTCTAAATACAGCTTTTAACATCATCTTATACTCAATAGGCTTTACTCAAAATGTGCAGGGACCAACCCATCGCGGTCACCACACCTTAGATCTTGTGCTGACTTATGGCATTGACTGTGAAAAATAACAGTCTTTCCACATAACCCTATCCTGTCTGATCATTTTCTGATCACTTTTAAACTCACTCTAACTGACCATTTGAAACCTGAAAGAAAACTTCATTATACCAGAACGTTATCAGACAATGCTGTAGCAAGTTTTAAAGAAGCTCTTCCAACTTTAATTTCCTCAGTACATAAAAGTACAATAGAAAACAGTGATTTAACTCGTGACCCCTAACAACTTGATGTTCTAGTTCATAGCGTTAATTCCTCACTGCATCTGGCAATAGACAAAGTTGCCCCCCTGAAAAAGAAGGTGGCCAGCCTTAGAAAATTAGCTCTAGCATTTACAGGATTCCTATTTAGTGTGGAAAAATAGTCTATTGCTATATAAAAACAGCCTTCGAACAGCTAGAACAGCATATTATTCATCTTTAATCGAGGAGAATAAAAATAATCCTAGGTTTCTTTTTAATACAGTTGCTAAACTCACACAGGATCATAGCTCTATCGAGCCAACCATTCCCCAAGCTCTTAGTAGTGATGACTTCATGCAATTCTTTATAAATAAAATAGACTCCATAAAGAATAAGATAATTGGGAACCTTCCCAATATGCTTGCTTCCTCCTTAGTTAATGAGGCAGCCTCAAAAATGGTGGAACCTAATATATGCTTAAACTGCTTTAATGCAGCCGAACTTTGTGATGTACTAAAATTATTAGCTTCATCTAAACCTTCAACTTGCGTTTTAGACCCAATCCCAACTAAACTCTTAAAAGAAGTTTTCCCTCTGATCGCTGCTCCAATTTTAAATATAATGAATCTATCCTTAGTCAATGGATATGTACCACAGGAGTTTAAGATTGCTGTAATTAAACCTCTACTTAAGAAACCCTCTCTTGATCAAAACGACTTAATTAACTATAGACCGATATCTAATCTTCCCTTCTTATCTAAAATTCTTGAGAAAATAGTTGCACACCAGATATGTGAGCATTTAAACAATAATGAGCTGTTTGAGAAGTTTCAGTCAGGCTTTAGAGCTCATCATAGCACTGAAACAGCTCTGGTGAAGGTTACTAATGATATTCTCATAGCCTCAGACAATGGACTGGTGACCATTCTGGTCCTGTTAGATCTCAGTGCTGCCTTTGAAGCCTTTCTATGAGAATATTGTGATCAACAGTGTCAAAGTGTCGGTATAATAGGAACAGCACTAGGTTGGTTTTAATCTTATTTGTCTAACAGATTTCAGTTTGTTCAGGTAAGTGATAAATCTTCCTCAACCTCAATAGCTACTTGCGGAGTACCACAGGGTTTAGTGCTTGGGCCGATTCTTTTTACTATATATATGCTTCCTATTGGTAAAATCATTAGGCAGCATGGGATAAATTTCCATAGTTATGCAGATGATACACAGCTATATCTATCCATAAATCCTGATGAATCCAATCAGTTAGGTAGACTACAGGCATGTCTGGAAGACATAAAAACTTGGATGACTCTAAACTTCTTGCTTCTGAATTCTGATAAAACAGAAGTTGTCGTCTTTGGACCAGAAGCTCTGAAAAAGAAACTACTTAGTCAACCCCTTCACCTAGACGGCATTAAATTAGCCTCCAGTAATAAAGCAAAGAACCTCTGTGTTATTTTTGACCAAGATATGTCATTTAGATCTCACATTAAAGAAGTCTCTAGGATTTCCTTTTTTCACCTTAGGAATATTGCAAAAATTAGAACCATCCTGTCCAGGAATGATGCTGAAAAAAAAGTCTTCAGTTAGTCCAAAATGCTGCTGCTAGGATTCTGATGAATATTAAAAGAAGAGATCACATTTCCCCTGTTTTAGCTTCTCTTCACTGGCTCCCAGTAAAATCTAGAATAGAATTCAAGATCCTCCTTCTGACGTATAAAGCTCTTAATAATCTAGCTCCATCATACATAAGAGACCTGATTGTTCCATATGTTCCTAACAGGGCCCTTCGCTCTCAGACTGCAGGTTTACTGGTAGTTCCTAGGATTTCTAAAAGTATCAGCTATCAGGCTCCCCTCCTATGGAACAGGCTCCCAGGGTTGGTTCGTGAAGCAGACAATTTGTATATCTTTAAAACTAGGCTTAAAACTTTCCTCTTTGACAAAGCTCACAGTTAGAGATATGTTAATAGGCAGTTAGAGATAGGTTAGACAGGTAGCTAGGAAGAGATAGGTTAATGAGATAGGTAAATGCCAGGTAGAGTGTCAAAAGCTAGGAAGGGATATGAAGAGGTAGAGTAGCTACGTAGAGATAGATTAATGTAAGCCAAGTAGAGCGTGTTAGTAGCTAGGTCTCCTAGTAGCTAGGAGACAGGTTAATGTTAGTAGCTATGCTGCTTTAGACTAGGCTGTTGGAGGACATTATTAGGGTCTGTTCCTACTTTCTCTCCTACTTCTCCCCAACTGCATGATGTGCTGTCAATTCAAGCGCTAACCTGTTTTCTATTATAGTAGGTGCTCCGGATTAGCCCTGCTTGACGACCCTGACTAAGATGGCATTGCAGTGACGGAAAGTTCTCCACGTCCTGCAACAAACTTCTGCATCAGTTCTGTTGCTCTTTCTGTGTCTCTGTTCTGTATTCTCCAAACCACAGACGGTCTCGGCAGATGACCGCTTGTGCTGAGCCTGGTTCTGCCGGAGGTTTCTTCCTGTTAAAAGGGAGTTTTTCCTTTCCACTGTCGTTTCGTGCTTGCTCAGTGTGAGGGGTTGCTGAGAATTACACGACACAATCTTCTGTGGTTCTCTAATTTCTACATTAAACATTGTATTGTAATAACTATTCTTGTAAAGTGCCTTGAGATCACATCTGTTGTGAAATGGCGTTATATAAATAAACTGAATTGAATATTGTGTTTTTATTAAATCATGATTTTTATATCTTAACAGCAAGCTGATGGTTATGCAGAGGAGACATACACCACTTCTGGCCCTGTTATGGAAGAGGATCCCACCACTCCTTCAGCAAAGAGATCCAAGGAATCAGCCTTGATGACTCTCTTGGGACCTGTCTACACATCTAAACCTGCTCTATCACAGAAGACTCCACCTGAAGTAGCACAGGAAGAAGTGAGCAGGTACAGGAAGGTAAAACCTATCCCACTCTCTGAAAATCCACTGACCTGGTGGAGAGCACATGCAAGAGAGTTTCCCCTTTTGGCCCATCAAGCAAGAAGGTATCTCTGTGTACCAGGGACCAGTGTCCCCTCAGAGCGAGTTTTCTCAACAGCTGGAGACATTGTTGCAGCAAAAAGGAGCTGCCTCACTCCACAATATGTAGACCAGCTCCTTTTCTTGCAGAAAAATCTCATAAATCAAAGAAAATACAAAATGAGTGTGTTTTGAAAAAAAAAGAAGAAATGTCAAATAAATTTATTGGGGAGTCTTTAGTTAAAAGTATTTGTAGTGTTAGTATAATTCCCTCCTCAACCACAAAACATTTTGTTATTGGTTTTGCACTGTTTTAAAGCCAGTTTGGAGGCCTTCCAGTTGAGTGCATGTTCTTTTCAAATGTTTTGGTTACTTCTATGGTGATAAGAAAGATTTAAGTAGGTGTCAACTTAGTAAACAGCACAAAAAATGAAAATAACAAAAATGTATTGTATGTTTTTCCTCAGGTATAAGCAATGTTCACTTGCTTCAAGTCACTTAATTTTCACTACCTGTTTACTCAAACAAGATCTAAGTTTATTTTGCACACATGCTATGTTATGTTCATATACAAACCTGTCCAGGGAGCTGGCTGCTTTTCAGATAAGATTTGTTTACAACAAGTAACCTGCACAGTAAATTGCACTTAAGTAGTACATTTTTTCCAAAAAGAAAGTTGCATTTTATTTGGTCATTCTTTTTTACAGTAATATTTCTGTTAACACTGTATTTTGTCTGACATGTAACATTGGTTATTATTTTCACAAATAAATGTTACAATTATGTGACATGATGCCACTGCTTCTGGACATTTTTTTAAATGAAAAAGTGAATATTAAATGTATATAAAGTACAAACTACTGAAAGGTGATCTGCAAATGTGTAATATTCAAGAAATATTGGTGTGATATAAAAAGAATCGTATCGAAATTAATCGCAATTGAATTGAATTTTGCTCTTCTGAATTGAATCGATTCAGGATATTAGTGATGATACCCAGCCCTACTAGCTGGTGTAAGGAGCCTTCAATCCAATCCAATTCAATGCCAGGCAACCCCATCTCCCACCCCGGGCCCTCAGTGTCTAGATGCCTCCAGCGCTGAGGTATATCCACCGGCAGGTCCCTACATGTGTGTCTCATGTAAATGTTGCGAGTGAAACTGTCTAAGTTGTACCATTAAAATTGGGACCCAGACCGCCACCGGGCAGCAAAGACGGAAACTCCTCCCCACCCAGTGACGTGCCCATGCCACAAGGCCCTATGTGGATGGTATGATGAAGGAGCAGGTGGACAGTGGTGTCTGGGGATGGGGAAGAAACAACTGGGGTGACAATGCCATCCCCAGGGAGCCAGCTCCCCTGCTGACTCCAATGACAAGTCCATCTCATTTGATATACTGAATTTTCCAAATGCATGGACCGTTACACCCTGGCATCTTATCCTTTTTTTAACAAGTTTCAGAGATTTGAAATCATAAGGATTTCTTTTGGACTGAAATAACTTTGATGACATCCTAATTTAATTACATGTATCCACATCCTTTACTCAGAGGTAAAATCTTACCAGAGAAACTGTCTTTATCCATAGACATCAGGTTCCTTGCCTGATAGAGGTAGACACGGAGATGATACATGTATGACCCTGGAGAGAATTCAATGAAAATAAAATTTATATTTGTTCCTTCTTGCCTTTGGCAACAGATACTTTCACTTTGTTCCCCTCACTGTCAAAGGAGCAGGACACAGTGGGTGTGTTGGCACCAAACAACTTGGTGGCATCCCCTTGGGAACCTTTTTCTTTCTCTTCTGTATCAATGCCCTGCAGACCAAACCAGAAAGACGTCTTTGAGCAACGCTTTCATGTGTCACACTGCAAATAAAACTGAGACGGGTCCCATGAATCATAGGTAAATATTTGGTGACTCATTAAGATCAGTCAGTTCCTTGTTCCCTCTAGTTCCTTTGCATTACTGACAATGTTTGCTGGTCTGAATTCCAAAAAAAAAATAAAAATAAAACCTTTTCTGGCTGTGAGGGTATATTCATTTTCACTCACTAATGCACCCTCAAGCTGAAAGATGGCGCCAGCTCCAACGCGATCTTCAGGAGCCATCTTTCGTCTCCAGCACCTTCGACGAATGGAGTCTGAAGAGCGCTCATTTCGATGGAATTTCCAGCCAACCAGTGAGGAGAATTCCCATCCCTCTAGGTCACCTTTATCTCTTCCCTGGATAAAAGTTTTTAAAAAACTTTTTACTTAAAGTAATCCAACAACCTTTCTTATACTTTTGAAAATGTAAGAAATTGAAAATGAGTTTTTTGCCGACCTCTACCGTTGCTCCTGCAGGACGTGCAGCTCTCTTTCGAGGTCGAACCAGCCGCCTCCTGCGGTGGACGTGATACATCTTCTCAGCAGGAACCCAGGATCGGGGCTTCTCATCTGGAGGAATGGTCAGCCCATACTCCCAGCCTGTACAGTATAGACAGACATTTGTAGGCCCATTATAAACTATACTGCCAAAGGTATTTGCTCATCTGGCTCGACATATACATCCAGTGATGCAGTCCTGAAATGAATTTCTGCACCTTGATCATCCACAGCTCGGTTGATATCCACAGTCCAGGCATCCTCCCATATCCAGCCTGGGGGACAGTCAAACTCGGTAGGGTTACGACTTTTCTCTCCATTCTGTCCAATGCAGATACCATGTCATGTTCTTTAATGTGCACAATTTTTTAAGCAACAGAGTAACAAGTAGATTATATGTGCGATTGATTAACATTTACAACTTTCAAATTCATGAGTGATTTGTTTGTCAAAAGATGTTTGCTTTGCAGTTACACTGCACACTTCATTTGTATTTCAGCTCGCTGCTCTCACCACATCTGTGTATGGCTCCGAGGCGGCCTTCCATTCTCTACCGGGGAATCGGGTCTCGTTTTGGAAAACTTCATCCATGAATTCAATGTGTCCAGCATCTGGCTCAGTTAGCAAGCTGAAACAAAGCCAGTAACATTATCTTTGTGAAAATGAGAAAACATTTTTTAAATCCGATCGTGAATATCATTAAATACACCTGGGTCAAAATTTAAAGATCTCCAAGGAGAAGCTCAATAAAACCAGTTTTGCATGGGGTGCCATTTTTAAAGTTACACAGTCAAATATTAAAATTAATACTTTTAGTTATTAGCCTGTTAGAGGAATAAAATCAGTTAAATTAATCATTCACTTATAAATGTGACCATTTATGCCCAAATATTTAGCTTGTCAACTAAATATTAAGCTTCTTAATATTTCATTTTAAAATGACATTTATAAATGAATATATAACATGAGTGCAAACATGTTTCAGAAAAATTAACCCCACTCTTTTTATGACAGGCAAAATAACCCAAGTTAGTTAAAATTTTTGACCAGCTTTACAAATGGGATCCTATAGTTTTGGAAGGGAATGGCCATGAGAGAAGTAGTTTTTATGTTTTGTTTTGATTAGTTATGATCAACCAAACGTGTTTTAAAGTTTAACTATCAAAACTTCTCTGAAAGCATATCAATATTTACCCAAAGCATTGTATATATCCATAAGTTACTGGGTGACAAATCAATGGGGTGGGCCAAAGGCTTCTAATACATCTCTATATTCTGTTTATGTCAAGTACCATTATCTACAGCCATCTGTTCAGTATTGTCTAGAAGAGGAGAGTTGCAAGCAACGACAACGCAAAAAATGTGAAATTTTTTCTGGGGTCAAAAAAATCCAGTCAATTCACTCTTAAATAGTCCATTTTAAAAATGGAATACTGACATTCAGTAGTATACAATTTTTCATTAATTTTATTAATATTCAATCAAAACAAACTGAATAGGGAATCAATATCATGCCATCACACACAGATTTATAGGCAACATGTACTTGTGCATAATGGAGGCTGAATCCGTGTTCTGTCACCACACCGGAGACTCGAATTACAAGCAACACGCTAGCCAAAGTTTTGAAATCAAGGAACACTTCTGCTGGACAACTGCTCAGAATTTATCAAGACTCTCTGAATGAGGGCTTGTCTAATTGCTTTGGTGGGAGGAAGTCATGCAATATTTGACTTTTTTGAATCAGTGGTTAAGCTTCAGCAATCTGTCACTGATGATCGGTGTCCAATGCAGTCACAGATGGGCTTCATGCCTCTGTACAGCTTCAGAACATTGTCAGCTCCCAGATAGTGATATGCAATTGGTACAGTGTCCAGGTCTGATATGATGCTCAGATGTTCTCATAGGAATCATCTGACTTATGTAGTTATCTGAACTCCATGTGTGAAGTTGACCATGTTGACTGAAACTGGTTAAAGGTGTGAATTGCAATTTGTCAAAAACGTCAAAATAACCTAAGACCTTCAGTCTTCCCCCCCTCATTCATCCTGTTAAAAAACTGTAAAATACAAAAAAAAATGTGGTTAACACGAAACCTGGTTGCAAGGATTTTTTGTATAAAACAAGCAATGAAGCACTAGAGTACTGACTGGTTGTTCTTGAGTTAAAAAGATGATTAATAAGCTAGAAAGAAAAAAAAATTCCATACAATCTGGTATGGACATCAAGTCATTTTTTCTGGAATAAGATAAATGTAAACAAAGCAGAAGGGATGTGTCCCACCCCACTTTAGTCCTGGTGATTAACACAAGTTTAGCTCTGTGTCAAACTTATTACACTAAAGCAAGATTAAACAAACTTCTCCTGCCTTTATTACCCTTGATTACATCCACATATACCCACGCTTTTTCTGGATCAATGAACCAGTCGGATTCCCACTCCCATCCTCTTGGTGGAATGAAGTACTCTTTCTTCAGCTTCAATTTACCCGTCACATCTGAGAACTTATGGCGACCCACCAGTCCTGTGGTCCCCCAGTTCCCGAAGACTTTGGCCTGGTTTTCATACTGTAACACAGTAAAAGGCCCTTACACTAAAAACTATTTTATAGATATAGATACCCTTAAGTTCATTTTCCTCCCCTTACAACCACAGACTTCATTTTATTTTGTTGACATTGTATGTCAACAAAATAAAAACAAAAATCAAAATAAAATAAAAATGTTTACCAGTTCGGCAAACACGCTGAATGTTCCCTCTGAGAACGTATTGAACCTTTTCTCATGTGCAGAGAGGCCAAGCCACATATTGACCCTTATCTGAACTGGCACCTTCGATCCGTTGGTCTTGTCCATTGGATACTAGCAGCATTAACAGCAAACAATAAGATAAGTAGCAGCTCTGGAAATTTTGTGGGGAAAAATTTCAGGAAAAATTTTACCTTAAGAAAGATGGTCCGGGTCTGGCCACAGTATTGCCCGCAGGCTTGCTCACTGTAAGTGGAGTAGAGGATCTGATGAGCTGGAATACGGGTATAGGCCACCCTCCTCTGACCCCGCAGCATCCAGATGATCACATCGGGCATGCTATTCTGGGGCTGAAAACATTGGGCATAAAAAAATGTTTTTGGTATAAAACTTTATAAATTGCATTTTGTAAGTGCAAATATCCATTAAAAATGCATTAAGATTTCTGAAACTACCCCTGCATGTCAGCCAAAAACTAGACTTGAAAAGCTCCTTCAGCCTGTGTTTCTACCTCTTCAGCCAGCTGATTAAGTTTCTCCACCCAGGTCTCTATGTCTGGCAGAGTGTCTGGGATTTCCCTGGCCTCCTCTCTCATACGTCTCGCTGCGTTCTTAATGGAGGTTAGAGTGCTGTCTCGCAGCTTTTTGATTTGGATGTCCAGAGATGTCAAGTTGGAGCGGCCCTCCAGCTCAGGTGTGGGGAAACTTAATGAGAATAAAATCATTGTCAAAAAATAATCCAGACACTTCCATATAAATAAGTGCTGTTAATTCACCCCCCCCCCCCCCATTTAATTAAAGGGGAGGTGGCAAGTTCTTCTCAGGCAATACAAAGCAATTCTGTGGTACAGTACAGTTATAATATCCCCGCATCGATCTGTAAGTTCAATAAATGATATATATAGTACCTATTTGAAATATTGAACTCATAACATGTCTGAACTAAATTCCTTGAAATTAGATGCATGTCCCTTTAAGAGCCTAAGACGTTCCCCCTTTAGCACGCCAACTTCAACGTCATCACAACATTCACTGAGCTCGGCTGTAGGTGGGCTCTAGTCTGAGCTGATTGCATTAAGTGTTCTGCCAGGGGAATCAGCGGGGAATCGGAGGGATCCACAAAAAGCCGCCCCTCGTTGCATCGGTAGGCCCAGTTTGAGGAGCTGGTGTCCCGTATCGGTCCAAGCTTCACCCGCGGAGTCACCAACTACAATGCTGAGTGGCTGTCCATCTGTCTGCAGTTGATAAAAGTGGATAACATACAGACGTGGACAAAATTGTTGGTACCCTTCATTAAATAAAAGAAAAACTCATAATAGTCACAGAAATAACTTTAATCTGACAAAAGTAATAATAAATAAAAATTATATAAATGTTGACCAATGAAAGTCAGACATTGCTTTTCATCCATGCTTCAACAGAATTATTTAAAAAATAAATGCATGAAACAGGCCTGGACAAAAATGATGGTACCCCTAGAAAAGAATGAAAATAATGTGACCAAAGGGACATGTTAATCCAAGGTATGTCCACTAATCAGCATCCTAGGTGTCTACAATCCTGTAATCACTCAGTGGGCCTATATATAGGACTCCAGGTAGTCACTGTGTTGTTTGGTGACGTGGTGTGTACCACACTCAATATAAACCAGAGGAAGCAAAGGAAAGAGTTGTCTCAGGAGATGAGAAAGAAAATCATAGACAAGCATGTTAACTGTAAAGGCTATAAGACCATCTCCAAGCAGCTAGATGTTTCTGTGACTACAGCTGCACATGTCATTCAGTAATGTACGATCCATGGGACTGTAGCCAACCTCCCTGGACGTGGCTGCAGGAGGAAAATTGATGACAGATCAAAGAGACGGATAATCCAAATGGTAACAAAAGAGCCTAGAAAGACTTCAAAATAGATCCAAGCTGAACTTTATGCTCAAGGAACATCAGTGTCAGATCGGAACATCCTTCGCTGTTTGAGCCAGAGGACAAATCATTAAAAAAAACAGACTGGAGTATGCCAAACTACATGCTGACGAGCCACAAAGCTTCTGGGAGAATGTCCTGTGGACAGATGAGACAAAAATTTAACTTTTTGCCAAGGCACATCAGCTCTATGTTCACAGACGGAAAAATGAAGCATATCTAGAAAAGAACACGGTCCCTACTGTGAAACATGGGGGAGGCTCGGTTATGTTCTGGGGCTGATTTGCTGCATCTGACACAGGGTGTCTTGAATCTGTGCAGGGTACAATGAAATCTCAAGACTATCAGGGGATTCTAGAGAGAAATGTGCTGGCCAGTGTCAGAAAGCATGGTCTCAGTCGCAGGTCACGGGTCTTACAACAGGAAAATGACCCAAAACACACAGCTAAAAACACCCAAGAAGGGCTAAGAGGAAAACACTGGCCTTCTATGAGCCCTGATCTCAATCCTATTGAGCATCTTTGGAAGGAGCTGAAACGTGCTGTCTGGAAAAGGCGCCCTTCAAACGGAAACAACTAGAACAGTTTGCTCATGAGGAGTGGGCCAAAATACCTGCTGAGAGGTGCAGAAGTCTCATCGACAGTTACAGGAATCATTTGATTGCAGTGATTGCCTCAAAAGGTTGTGCAACCAAATATTAAGTTGTGGGTACCATCATTTTTGTCCAGGCCTGTTTCATACATTTATTTTTTAAATAATTCCGTTGAAGCATGGATGAAAATCAATGTCTGACTTTCATTGGTCAACATTTATATAATTTTTATTTATTATTACTTTTGTCAGATTAAAGTTATTTCTGTGACCATTATGAGTTTTTCTTTGATTTAATGAAGGGTACCAACAATTTTGTCCACGTCTGTATGTGAGAGGTGCGGGGCGTGCTGTGTTGGAGCTACTGTCAGGCCTGGGTCGAGTTTAATCCTCCAGAGAAGCTGTCCGGGTGAGGAAGCTGTTCATGACTCACTTCTCGCCAGAGAGAGAGCAATGCATTTGCAGCCACAACGGCACTTTTAAGAGCCACCAACAAAACCTCTTAACGTGATGCTGGCATGAAATTCGCATTTTTTGAGGTTTTTGATCATATCTTTTAGTTCCCCCAGCCTACCTATGGCCCCGAAGGGGTTAAAATGACTGATTAGTCTTTCCTTTGTCCCAGGGTATGTCTGCCTACATAGTGAAATTAGCACTCAGAAACAGGCTGTTTGGCAGTTCGGCATATGACGACACATTTCGGCATATTACGTTGTTGAGTTCCAGCCAATTATCCCCCTTCCCCAAATTACACCCGCCAAGTCCCTCCCTCCATGGCGCGGAGAGCTACGGTAAATGGCAAACAACAAACAGAGAGCATAGAGTCCAGACCGCATTGTAACTGCTCTGTACCTGGGTGTACAAAAGATAAATCTTTTTGTCCTCCCCACTTCTGAGCCACTGAAAAGCTTGTGGATAGATATGATTTATGCAGGGAATGTGTCCGACCGACTGCTGAAGCGTGTGGTAGTTTATGGCAAAGATTTCTCTGATGACTGTTTTACCAACTCGGGACAATATAGCAGTGGATTCGCAGATCGTCTTGAACTTCTACCAGGATCAATGTCAACTCTCCGTGAACCAGCAAATATCACTGTACAAGTAAGCATTTTTCCTTAATAATTTCCTTCAGCTGTTAGTACACATTGTGGCATTGTTTGCTTTACAATTAGCTTAATAGCTAACTTTCAGAATTAGCTTCACAGCTAAAACCCCAGTTTGTTTATGTAGCTTTGGTGCTATTATGCCTTTATTTGGGGGGGGTAAAAAATTATATATTACAGTACAACATTCAAAATGTCGTCATTAAATAAGAAAATATAGGGAGTGTTTGTCTGGTTGTTCAGCCTTATTGTGGTCGTTCAGCCTTATGTTGCAAGAAGAAGTGCGACTCAGACTCAGATTCATTGAAAATAGAAGTGCATAGCCTAGCCCAACGAAACTCAGTCATTCTCTGCTAATGCTCACAGAAGGGCCACCTAGTCACACCTGCAATTCTACAGCAATTCTACAACAAGGCTGAATTACGGCAAACGATCCTTTGATGTAGTATTAATGTACTTAGAGTGTGGCTGAGAAGGGCCCAAACGTCGCAGGGAATTTCATTCCAGTTCTACTTTAAGAGCTTTCCTGTCTGAATAGTTTAACCAGATTTTAAATTGATAGATAAATGTTACAAAAAGTCGAGACAAATCAGCTACAAAATCCTGTATGGTCCAACTATAGTTAAAAGGCAGACAGGAAATAGACATTTCTGGTGTACCTGTCCATGTCTTCCAACAGCTGATCGAGTAACTTCATCCACACTTCTGTGAGTTGGTTGTCAGACACTTTAGCAAGACAGATGTTTTTAAATGCATCCAGGTTGGATTGCTAAAACGGGAAACACAAGCAACTTTCGCTCAGTCATGTTAAATTCCCTATAAAGGCAATGCATTGTTTGAGGGTTTTGTTTAAAAAACACAACATTACCAGTCGGTGTGTAATGTAGAGGATGATGTTTACAGAATCTAGGCGGTACCTAATGTCCTCCCAGAAGGATGTGATCACAACTACTGGTTTTGTGTTTGCCCAGGGCAGGTAGTAGTAATGGTTACCTGGGGAAAATGATTACAAATCTAGTCAAGAAAAGCCCTGAAACATTCCATTACAATAGTGCCTCTAATAAGAGATTAATCACTTGCCATCAAATACAGCACAGCCGTACTGAGTGGTGGAGGCCAGGGGTTTGCAGGTGGTGTCGAGTTTGTTGCCATAATTACCAATGCTGACCTCAAATTGGATTGGTTCACCTGGTTCCTGAATCATGGAGGCACTGTGGAAGACTGCGCACAGACTGTATTTTCTTCTCTGCTGGTACTTCTAGACAAGGAAAAAATAAAATATTGTAATTTTCAGAAGATTAAGTACTAGCCATGTCGAGGTTTGTTCATATAGTGAGGAAACTTATGATAACCAGAATAGGAGGGTTTTTAGAATCAGCCAGTTTAACACTCAAAAACTGAATCTTTTTTTCAGTCAATAACTCCACGATTATGCCGGCGCTCTCAGTAGGTAGAATAGTTGTATTGCAGTCTGGGGGTCAAAGGTTCAATTTCCAGCTTCCTCCTGTCACATGTTGATGTACATTTAGGCAAGGCACTTAACCCCAAGCTGCATACCAAACTCTGTATTAGTGTATAAAAGCATTTGTCAGAGTGAATAAGTGAATGTGGCTCCAGTTTCAAGAACTTTGAGTGGTCAGTATGACTAGAAACATGTCTAGTCCATTAGTGCTATGCCAAAAACACTCTTATTCCCAAAACAATTATTCCCATTTTTCCCTAAACAATCTGCACACCAAAGTTGGTCAGTTTAAGTAGTTCTATTTAAAAAGGATAGAGGAAGCACAAAATATATAGTAAACTTTTTTTAAACCAAACTACTTTCTTGCCCAACAGGAGTGTGACTTTGCATAGACACAGTCAATTGAAAAGAACTCTGGAGGTGGAGTGGGGGCTCTTGGTGTGGTTCACTTGATTGTAAAGTACCTTATTTGTTTTGAGCTTTTAACCTAGTCAGCGTTAAGGTAAGAATTTGTGTCATTAATTTAAGATCAGCCTCATTTTTTGTTAAATGCAAAATTTTGGACAATTGGAATTTATTCTTCGTGCCTTTACATAGGTTAATGGATCTTGCTGGGTCTCACAAGAGCTCTGATAACCCTATAACAATTTTTACAGAAAAATGTCCATTCTTATTTTCCTCGGTATCTCAGAGTATCGCTGTGTCCACACTGAACGCGATAGGAGCGACTATAAAGCGTGACACATGCCTAGCTTTTCGCGTGCACATTCCCACCTTGAAGCGTGTACAACGCGAACTGGTAATGCTTAAAATAAAGTATTTTCATGCGCGAACTGGCCTTCAGCGGAGATGGGGCCAGAGTGCATCCGCGGTGGATTATGGACAGAGCTGACTGAGGAATGGGTGTTCGGCCCGGGCTTCAGCGGAGCTGGGGCTACAGTGCAGCTGGGGGTGGATTATGGACCGAGCTGAAAGAGGACTGCGTGTTCGGCCCGGGCTTCATCGGAGCTGGGGCTACAGTGCAGCTGGCGGTGGATTATGGACCGAGCTGACGGCGGACAGAGGGGATTACGTGTTCGGCCTGGCCTCCGGTAGAGCTGGGACCGCTGCACTAGGGGTTTGGTGAGCTACAGATACAGTCTAGCTGCGGCGGAGGGATCCATAAACAGCAGCGAGCCTCTCATAAACAGCAGCGAGCCTCTCATAAACACCGGCTCCTCGTCGCCTGGAGAACGTGACCTGCTCGCCCAGTTTGTGCCGTGAAGGTCCAAGCTTCGCCTCCCGAAACACCAACTACATTTCTGAGCAGCTGTCCATCAGTCTGCGGTTCGTAAAAGTTCATATATTTGAGCGGCGTGGGATGTGGTGCGGGAGCTGCTACCAGGAAACCAGGTGAGGAGGCTTCAAGGTGAGGAGCTTTCAAGGCTCACTTCTAGGCCGAGAGGTGCTTTTACAGCAACAACGGCTCTTTTAAGAGCCACCCACAAAACTCTTAAAAGTATTCCTGTCTAAATAGTTTATTTTTTTATTTCTGTCTCAATTTTTATCATGCTTGACAAAAGACTAGACGTGACTTCACTTGTACTTGCAACTTACGACTCCAGAAGACTTGTTACTTCCCATGAAAACTGGGGAAAAAACATTTCGGATGGCCGCCCCGTTCTCAGTTTATCTACATCTGTGAATAAAATGTGCACAACCTGTATGGAAATCCTAAGTCTCCCTGCTTTCCTGTCCGAAAAATAATAAATGAAAGTAAATGAAGCGACAAAATTTTTTGTATCAGCTTTGTTTTTACGTCCTGAATCACACATATGTTGTACCTCAATTTAAATAACTAATGACGTACATTTCGATTGATTCGCGATTTATTTGATTGTAAAAACTCTCAATTAAAATGGCTACAAATCAGACGTCAGAAATCTCATATGACGTCATGTAGCCAACGCAAACTTATCACTATCTATTGACGGTAACCTCAGCTCAAGACTATGTCCGTGCACACCAATGTCCCCACACCTATGTGACTGTGTGAGCATTCAGGTGTAAATAAGGTTGATTGATAGCTGGTGTAAGGAGCAGTCAATCCGTCCTACAGGAATCGACGCAGACATGAAGAAAGGGGCCACAAGCGGACCAGCCCAGGGCCGATCGCCCACCAAGAGAGGAACAGATTGAAGCCCCAGGCGATCGCCCAGCAGCCGCAATGGTGGGGTCCGGGAGGTCGCAGGGACGAGCCAATGGGCACCGCCGGAAAACGGCTACGCCAGGACGGACACAGACCAGGACCTGGGGGCCACGGGGATCTGGGGCGACCCCCGCAGTAGGGCCCCGACTAGAGACGGGCCGACAAGGGTACCCCGCTGCCGCTGCAAGGCAGGATGGAACTGCAGCCGGCCGATGGACGACACACGCCACCACGGGCCAATCCCCACCACCAACAACCCACCCCCCCCACACGCCAGGGAGAGACCGTAAAAGCCACAGCGGATGTATGCCCCCCCAAGGCCACAGCCAGCACCTGAACACCCAGATCTACCAGCTCCCAGGTCCAGATCCGACCCCACGCACACCGCCGAGACCCGGGACCCAGCCAATGCCAGACAACCCACCCCAAATGAACCGACAAGGCAGTGGAGCCCACACGACCGGTACGAGGCCTGGGCGCCAGACACGGCCCCCACCGACCAGCACCAACCTACTCTTCAACCCTGGCACCCCAAATAAGAGGTGCCCCAGTCAATCCAAGGAGGACATCGGCCTGAAAACACCAGCCGCCCGACACACTGGCCCACCCAGGTCCAGCCAGGGATGCACCAGGGCCGAGCCGGGCCGCATCTGGGCCCACAGCCCCAGACATCGAGAGCCACCAATGACCAGCAGGCAGGGGCATCAGTCACTGGCAGGGAGTGACAGAGGGGAAAAAGTTCCCATTGGATGTGGGGCCTGAGATGCGCCAGGCAAGAGGGCAGCCGAAGACCCAACCTGACAAGTAGACATACAGACACAATCATACATACTCTCCTCTTACGCACACACATTCTCACCAACACAGGACACCCGAAAAAGGATGCTGTACACTCATTCATACGCCCCATACAAACTCTATACTCTCAGGGACAGACGCCCCAATAGAGCAACCTGCCCCTGACCCCGGGAGATGGACCACATGCCCACCAGGATGGGGACAAGCAGACCGCCAAAGCCCCTACCATGGCAAGAGTAGCCCACCAACCCAGGTCCCCAACCAGAGCGCCTGATATACCCCCCGGACTCCAACCCCTGATGGTCAAACGAACAGGGTTCTGCTTTCTTTTTTGTACTCTGAGAAAAGTGAGTTGCTTATCCTGTCAGAACATAGATAACACAGCATAGAGTTTTGCAGATTGATGCAAAAAAAGATGACGGCTTAGTTCTAGAAGGTAGAGAAGCTCCTCCCACCAGGACTAAGGCTGCAGCCAGACACAGAAAACCAATCTGGTTTCCACAACAGGACCAGGGTGGTGGCAGCTGGCAGAGGTCAAAACCTAAGACACCAGACCCAACCCAGCCTGACAAGGTCCACCATTTTGTCAGCATCAGGTTAGAGCCCTGCACTGGAGCCCTAGACCCGAGGGTCCGAGGGCTGGGCTTTGGGCTGACAACCGTATAATTACCTTGGACACAGGTCGGGCAGGGCACTTTTATTTTTCAATTGACCTTTTGCCGAGCCCCGCCCCCCTTAGTTACTGTTGCTATGTCCGACAAACAAATTGTCAAACACGACTAGCGTTACGCTTTTACCATTACTTGGGATGTAAAGTGGGGTTAATACAATGTTGCTGAATCAAGTGCAGCAGTGTCACGCTTTCTAACGGTCACTGCAGCTGCAGGAAGAGAGCGCAGGTGTCAGTGATGACGCCGCCGCAAATATGAGGAATAAACTTAGTTGTGAACTTAGTTTTAATTTGGAATTTAGGCGGACATTTGTTTCATTAAAGCTGAGTCTCCCACCAAGGTTTCACCTAGAAATGCGTTAATAAAATGGCTGCATCACCACTTGCTCCTGAAGGCGGTAGGTTTGGTTTTCAATAATTCTCCGTACATCCCAGAAAATACCTATGAGATCTACCAACAAATTGACCCGAATATATTAATAGTTGCTTGACACCCAAAGGACCTTTACTGTAACACAACCTCTGTGTAAAGTAAGAAAGGGAGTGGGGCTGTCCACACTTTAATGCATTTATTTATGCTCACGATTTTTCAGCTTTGGGAATGGAAGACACATGGAAAAAAATTCCTTCAGACAATTTCTCGGTGGCATTAGTGTCTAATTTACAAACGCAGTGGGCACAGCGCTTCACCATCTGGCCTGGAGTCAATGTTTGACGGCCATAAAGAAAAAGATTGAAAATTGCGAATTGAAGAGCATGAGCACCGCCAAGGGAAAAGCTCAGTTCTAGAGTAAATTTAATCTGATTACAACCCTTCAAATTCAGCCAACCGGGTTTGTTCAGTGTGTTTTATGCAAAGCTGTGATATGACAGCAAAAAACAGGTTAATCACACCTCCAGAGATGTTTTGAATGGTCGTGGCGGATCCAACAGAGCACCTATTTTAACCTGCTATTTTATATCCACTTTGATCTGTCAGAAACCATTAGTTTTCTTCACGGAAAATTAGAATGCTCTCTTTTTCTAACTGGAGAGTGTTCGCATTTTCAGAGTGGCAGATTAAAATTACAAATGCACCCTGTGAATATAGCATTCTATCACGCTAAAAGATTATGAAAACCTTTCGGACTGGCCCGGGCTGGAGCTCCAGCCCCTCGGCTCATGGCCGGGTTCGGGCCCAGATAAGAGGCCCAGGCAGGGCTCTACATCAGGTAACACAGAAAAAGTTTTATCATAAAGCAGAGAGTGAACCTTTGACACAGAAAGCTCATAGGAGCAGATCTGCTGGTCAGAATCGGCGCAGTTTGACACCTTCCACCAGGTTCTTTGGTCCCGAGCCAGCGCACCTGCCGATCCATTCTTGGGGGGCCCTGATGTCTTGCTGTCAAGACAAACGATTCCCCAGGGCTGCCAAGCTGCCAGCGAAGCAGACATGCTAATACCACCGCAAACATCGGGTGTGCCAAGCTTTGCTTAAAGGACAACAACTGCTGAGTCAGCATGCTTTTTTTCCACCACTTCTCTACTTCCTGGAGCTCAATCTTGTTGTCTGTGGCACACCCACTCTGCAGCTGAACAACCGTTCAGCCTACACACTTGTTGAAAATCCAACACAAGCTCTGGTTCAAGTCAAAGCAAGAACGCGTCTTGGCATGCTTATAGACTGCTCATTTCATGACTTTGAACTTTCAGTCCCTGTAATTGGTGAACTCCCTCTATTCATGAGTGACAGACAGTCTACTTCAGGAACACTGTTCACCTTCCCTTCTAAGATGATCATGGCAAATTGGCACAAAGCTTTACCTGATGAGCCCATCTGCAGCGCCACCCTGGGGCCTGAAGGCAACCTACTGGTGTATGCGCTGACGGCTCAGCGTCGCCCAAGAAGATCACACTCCCTCCGCAGAATCAGATTCTAGTCTTGAAGCTGAAATCAACCAACAGCTTGGAAAAGCTGATTCGTTGCAGACAGAAGATGATAAAATGGAACTTAAAGAATTGTTCTATGAATTTTGGCCAATCTTTGCAAAAGATTTGGATGATTCTGGAGAAACTAGTCGATGCATTTGTTACTTCAAGGCTGGACTACTGTAATTCCTTATCAGGAAGTCCACAAAATGCAATTAAATTCCTTCAGTTGATCCAAAATGCTGCAGCAAGAGTTCTGATGAATATTAAAAAGACAGATCACATTTCTCCTGTTTTGGCTTCTCTCAGTTGGCTCCCCGTTAAATCCAGAATAGAGTTTAAGATCCTGCTCCTTACTCATAAAGCCCTTAATAATCAAGCTCCATCTTACATCAGATATCTGATTGTTCCATCTGGTAGTTCCTAGGATTAATAAAAGTAGAATGGGAGGCAAATCTTTTAGGTACCAGGCTCCTCCTAGTTTTAGTTTGTGAGATACTCTGTCTTTTCAAGTCTAGGCTTAAAACCTTCCTTTTTGATAAAGCTTATAGTTCAGAGTGGCTTAAGTTATCCTGAGCTATTTTTGTAGTTATGCTGCTATAGGCTTAGACTGTTGGAGGACAGACTGACCACTTTTCTTCTCTCTTCTACTTTTCTCTTCTATAACTCTCCAGATATATTTTTTCAGCTGTTATTGAGATTGTTAATCCAGTTTTCTTTCAGTATTTCCCCCCCATAGAAGTTTCACACAGTCTGGTACCCTGCTCAACTATAAAGTCCCCTGCTGGATTGGGAACATCGGTCCAGATGATGCTCAAAGTCACCGAGCATCCTCCATGCTGTCTCTTCGCCGTCTTCTCAGACCCCCAGACGGACGTGGCAGATGACTGCTCTTACTGAGCCAGCTTCTGCAGGAGGTTTCTTCCTGTTAAAGGGGAGTTTGTCCCTCTCCACAGTCGCTACATGCTTGCTCAGTTTGAGGGATTTCTGAGGAATTGCTGTGGTTGGAGTCTGCATGATCGGGGCACAACCCACATCGATGACTGATCGCAATCTGCTGGGATTCTTTACATAGAAAAAATAACTGATTGGAATGTTTGTATAATTGTATTGAAATGACTTTTGTTGTAAAGTGCCTTGAGATGACATATGTTGTGAAATGGCACTATATAAATAACAGTGAATTTAATTGAATGATTGTTTAGTCACTGATCTTAACACTGTTCGTATCCCAACGAATCCAGATGCTTCCCACTGGAGAAAGGACAATTCAATATGTAGGTTTAACAGACCTGGAATGCACTAACTACTAACTAACTAAAACTAACCACTAACTCAGCGTGCCTAGTAATGAAACCCCACTGTTAGAATTACGTTCCAAGACCCTTCAGGGCACTGTAGTGACTTTAAATTTACATTCCGCCTTATCTAGCCCCTTTAGAACTTGTTGAAAACCTTCTTAAAAGCGGAAACTACAAACATTCTGCAACCCTCACAAATCCAACTGGTGTATAGCCTGGGTAGCGCAATTCCAATTTCTGCTAATCCAGATCATTTTGAAATTGGGTTCATGCTGAACCTCCCCATCATTAAAAGACCAAACATATAATATTTGGACTTCCGGTTGGCTCATGGAGTAGACGGCTGCGTAGCGAAACCGGTCTCTCCCGAAACAACTCTGTACCCCTATTTATACTCGATTGTTCACTTATACTCTGATGCGAAATAGTATTTGAAGGGGGAAGATACGCATCAGACCATAAGAAATTAAGAAAATGCCCAAGGCTCAAGAGAAAATCGCTGCGGCTGCAAAAGCTAACTCCAAACCGGGCCAAGCTAGTTGCGGTGCGGCATCGAACAAGGAACCCGGTGAGGTAATCGCCAATATAAAAGAGCTCAAGGCGGACCTTAAAGGGGACAATGAATGTCTAGAATGTAACATTGTTCAGCTGGGGCAAGAAATCAATGGTAAACTGGACAACATCAAGTCTGAAGTGCAATGTCTGTCGCAGCAAATAGACGAAAGAGAGTCCCGCGTGATTCGTGTGGAAAGCTGGGCGGAGGCGGCCACCACAACGATCCGCAGGTGTCTGGAGCAGCAGCAGAGGCTCCAGCTCAAAGTAATTGATGTAGAGTCGCGAAGAAACATCAGAATCTTCGGTGTGGGAGAAGGTGAAGAGGGCGCATCGGTGACCCAGTTCATGGAAAAGTTCGTGAGGAGCCAGCTGCAGCTACCAGAAGATTTGGATCTTAAAATCCAACGTGCACACTGTTCCCTGAGCAAACCCGGCCCCGAAGCACCCCCGAGGGCGATCATTGTAAATTTCCAGGAATTTATAACCAAAGAAATGATTCTGAGAGAAGCATGGAAAAAAGGAAAAATACAGATCGGTTCCAGATTAATTTTCTTTGACCACGATTATTCACCTGAAGTAGTCAAGAAATGCAAGGAATATAACGCCATCAAGAAAGTGCTCAAAAATAAAGCCATGCGCTTTCAAACTCCATTTACCAACATGAGAATCAGGTATGCGCACATACAACTCAGCAAGAGAAGCCTACGAGCTGAAGCAACGTGGAATTCAGGTTGAGGTGCCATCTCCACCCGAAGATCGGAGCAATGTCCAGGCCAGACTCCGTGAGCTGCTGGGATGGCAGCCGGTCACCGACTCCGGCCACACCCTGACTGGCAGGACAAAGGCAAAGCTGCAGGGTTTCCGGAGTGGCCCGGCTGCGGACAACTGAGTGGATCCCCCGTATCATGATGGCGCTCTTATGACCTGCCTTGATCACCATTCAGAAGGAGAGGGCGGTTTGTTTCTTTGGTTAGTTGGTCTGATAGGATGTGCGTGTCTGCTTTTCACAGACATCTTCACGTTCCTTACTGGGCCCTCAGGACAAGAACATGAAAAATTAAAAAAATTAGGTTTGCAAATTCATTTCAAAGTAACTGCAAGACCAGCAGAAAGCGAGGTGTGATCACTCTTATTTCTAACTCATTACATTTTAAATTAATCTCAGAGATGGGCGTTAAGGAAGGTAGATACATTACTGTAAAAGGGAAATTTGGAAATGTTGTCCTTACGCTTGTAAACACTTATGTCCCTCCAGAAAGCGATAAATATTTAACTTTGTTTGATTTAATCATCTCCTCGAGCGAGGGTGTCCTGATCTGTGGTGGCGATTGGAATACAATATTAAGCCCCTCATATGACAGTACAAGCCGTAAACAGCAAAAAACACAGATCTAAATCACTTAACATCTTAATGAAAAAAATTGGGTTTTTTTGATGTTTGGAGAGCTTTACATCCTTTAGAGAAAGACTTTACCCATTATTCTTTGACACACAATGTCCACTCAGGATTGACTTTTTCCTGATGAATACAATTAACAGGTTCAGAGTAAAGGAGTGTTTCATTTGTTCATCTGAAATTTCAGACCATAATACTGTCTACCTATCTGTACTATTGACAAACTAGTTAAAATCCAATTTATGGAGATTAAATATAGCCATATTGAATAATGAAAAAAATATTCAGGAGATTACTGAATGTATATCCACTAACAACGATGGACAAGTTATCCCCACCTTAGTATGGGACACAGTTAAGGCAGTGATGAGAGGGAGGCTAATCTCTCGAACAGCATATATAAAAAAAAAAATAAACGAGCTAAATATGATAACTTAAAAATAAAAATTAAAAGTCTTGAAATTCTACAACAACAGAATAGCAAAGACAAGAAAGTAGCAGAAGAAATTAAAGTAACCAAAAAGAGGAGTTTATCAATCTAACGGACGAGGAGCTTGAGAAAAAATTAAGATTTTCAAAACAAATGTTCTACAAATGTGGTTCAAAAGCAACACGAGTCTTGGCTAAACGACTCCGCAAGTGTTTGAAACACTCGATCACCAAGATTCAAGATCCATTGAACAATATTATGGCCTATGAAACTGAACAAATCCATACAATTTTTAGATATTATTTTTAGACCCTTTAATTCAATTCAATTCAATTCAGTTTATTTATATAGCGCCATTTCACAACAGATGTCATCTCAAGGCACTTTACAAAAAGAGTTATTACAATACAATGTTTAGTGTAGAAATTACAGAACCACGGAAGATTGCGTCGTGGAATTCTCAGCAATCCCTCATACTGAGCAAGCATGAAGCGACAGTGGGAAGGAAAAACTCCCTTTTAACACGCCTTTACTCACGCCCACAATCGATACCAGAAAATTATATCATGAATTACCTCGATGCCTTAGATCTGCCCTCTTTGGGAACAACTCAGAATAACAGTCTGATCAAACCTATAACTAGAGAAGAATTAGATATAGCTGTAGAAAGACTAAAAACAAACAAATCTCCGGGCAGTGACGGGTTTACGAATGAATGGTACAAATTATTCAAGGAAGAACTTGCCCCACTGATGTTAGAATCCTTTAACTGGAGCTTTAGAGAAGGTGTCATCCCACCATCGTGGCGAGCGGCCGTAATTTCCGTCCTTCCCAAGGAAGGGAAAAATAAATATTGTGAATCATATCTACCTATTTCTATATTGAATGTCGAGTATAAATTATTTACCTCTATAATCGCCAAAAGAATGGAACATAACTTACAAGAATTAATACACGAAGACCAGACAGGATTTATCAAAGGACGTCAAACACACGACAGCATTAGACGGACGCTACATGTTATAGATCAAGCAAACAGACAAAAACTTAGAGCAGCTTTACGCAGTCTTGACGCGGAGAAAGACTTTGATCGAGTCAGCTGGCCCTTTCTATATAAAACACTTGAACGTCTGGGATTTCATGAAAGAATGATTAAGTGTATACAAGCTGTCGGGTATGAATGTGGCTTCAATTTAAAGCGCTTTGAGTGGTCAGTATGACTAGAAAAGCGCCCTAATCCTTGTACACCTTGTTTTCAACTGCTGATTACAGCGACTGTACAGCATCGTTGTGTTGAAACAATCTCTGGCTGTTGCTGAACTGACCAATAACAACCTCTCCGTTGAGGGAGACTGAGTTAAAAAAGCTATATTCCGTCCATCCTTGTGTAGGTGACGGCGGCCCCTTGTGTCACAACACTGTGCCAATCAGTCTCCTTCAAAACGGAGAGGTATAAAGACTAGTTTATACTTCAACAGCAACTTTGGACCCAGAGGCAGACGTATTGACAGACACTTTTCGTTTATAGCACTCTGTTTCTTTCTCACTTTTTCATTGATTTTTCTTTGTTACAAAGCAATTACCGACCAGGACAGCAGAGGGTGTTAACTTTTCATGGTGGGTCTGCCTACCGTTGCAGCTGTAGTTTTTGGTCAATTAGTTTTTTTTTCTTCAGCTTGTGAAGGTATTGCATGGTAGACAAAAAGTAAGTTTTGATTAAGCTTTAAAGCTTTTTACTAGAAGTGCAGTTCATGGAATACTCTAAAAACGCATGTAAACAAACAGCAGCCTTTTTTGTTGTTTCTCTACATCCCCAAAAGATCAGATTAGATAAATTATACTTCCAATATAAAGCAGTTAGTGCCCAAATGCTACATTGACTACTGATTACAGCAACTATAGAGATGTTTAAACGTGACGTGATGCACCCAATCCCACGTCCCCCAGCCTCTAGCTGGAAGGCAGAAAGATTGATCGCCCCAACGACTACCGTTGTTACCTGACCGTCATCAACAGATCAGTGCTACATGGCGGTTAAGGAAAAATCCATCAGCATGGTTAACATGTTCAGCGCTGTAGGCTGAACAAATAGAAGAAAAAAGGACAATAATATTTAATAGGTTTCCAGATGACGAAATATGCCACCGTCTATGGCTGAGTTAGAGTGGATCATCCATCCATCCATCCAGGGATCCATTCTCATGACCGAATCTGCTCACTGTCTCTCACTCTAAGTATGTTGATGTTCACATATATGCATGTATTGTTTGCTTCTGCTGTGTAAAGTTGAGGCATGATGATCAAATAATGTAGATATCATACTGAGCTGGTGGCAGTCATATCTGAGGAGTTTCTACCCGTAGCTGGTCAGCTGTTTGAAACAGTCTGGAAGCTACCGCTTTGGACTAGCTCTTTGCTATCTCCACTTTCTCACATTACTGGTTGTACAAACGGCTGTCCGATTGCCTGTAGATTGTAAGTTCATTGTTTTATTTCTTTATGGGCTGTGCTCAGTCTGATGGGGATTTCATTAGCTAACTATTCTCTGCACATAGTTCTAACGCAGCCTGCAGTGTAAGCTGTCAGTTCTCCATAATAACTCTAATGTGTTGTGGTCTTTGGTCTGTGAATATGTCTATAACATGTCAGTAATCTGGTGAATTTATAAATAGTGGCCTGTCGGGAGCTGCCATGTTGATGATCGATCTGTATAAAATGCGTTTATAAATTAGACCACTTGGATTTGTCATTATTTTATGCCTTCTTGGTTCTACTGTGTAAAGTCGAGGTATGTTGATCAAATAATAGTAGATATCCCCATATTGATCTGGCCGCAGTTATTTCTGAGGAGTTTCATCCTGTAGCTTGAAGGGAAAAGGTCATAAATGCTCTGGAAGCTTTGCGCTACATACAGTTATCTTTATGATGTGGCTTTTGATTATCTCCACAAAGATGGTTTAAGTTTTATTATTTTTTTGTCCAATTGTTCAACAGCGACCAGACGGCTTTGCATAGGCGTGTGGAAGCTTTTTTGCCCTCCAGTGTTGTACACATGTGCGAAATTACCAATTACAGGCATACACTCATTTGATGTTAACTGATAATGGCACTGTGTCAATCAGTCTTCATCAAAACAGAGAAGCATAAACTAGACTTAAGCCAGTTGGGGGTAGCAGTCCAGACAGACCCTTCTTCCTGGCCCTGCCTCTGATGTCTCGCTGGGTGATCACCCAGCCCATTAGAATGAGCTCTCTCTGTAGTTATTGTGGTATAGGATTAGACTGTGCTCTCAGTAAATGAAAGTTCTCCCGTTACTATTATTAACCTTTTACTTTAACATAGAAAATACATCTTGTTAATGTTGATATGTAGTATTGGTGGTTTTTGCTTATTTTGTTTTACCACTTCTCTGCCATCCAACAGAGGTGGAGGACTGGGATGTTTTCTTGTGTTCTTCGTTTACCTCCCTATCTTGTATTGTCAGTTCACACTTCTATCGGTACCATTTCTGTTCTTCCTTTCTTTCTCCCTTATCTCAATTTCCGATGGCTCTAAGATAATCAGGTTAATCAATCTAAAACTAATAGTTAAGCTACTTACTGCTGATGTTGAAGTTGGGGGAGAGACATGTCAATTTAACTGAGTGTATGAACCACTACACATTTTCAGAACTTTGCCGTCATTAGCTTGTTTGCAGCAAATTGCAAAATTGAATAGGAAAGCAGGTTGGGCATGCTATATATCATAAACTGCCATAGTACCTGCACTACAAAGATGTCATCACTGTGGATACTGTCAACTGCTTTGTCCACTTTCTCCTCCAGCTTAGTGGAGAGCTCAACCAGAATCCTGCCCCTGTATGCCACTCCTTCTCCCTGCAGTGAATATGAATCATTAAGAACTCTAAAAGAATGCAATTATCATACAAAAAGAAATAAAATGTATGTACCTTGCCAAGATTTAGATCCTCGTAGGGGTCTGGGAGGCCAGTAAACTCTCTGGGACTGCCGTACAAGTTGATGTAGCAGGGCCCAAACACGGGCAGGAAACCAACCTCTGAGTCTCCTGAGTCAGCTGGGGAGATGGCAGCAAGGTAAATCTCTGCATATACCTACTAAAGCAAAGCTCTACTTGTTAGTGGTTCATACTGTGATGTTGAGAAAGCAGGCAGCACTAGCTTCAGTGAAAAGGTATTGTGAGATTAATACTTCTTGTAAAGGGCGAAACAAAGCAGAAAAAAATGAATCAGCACTTTGCACAAACAGGACCTAATCAGAATTAGGCACAGGCCGGTTACCAGTGTTGTGTCTTAAAGAAGGTTATTGTCTATCTGGCTATATGGGGAATATTCATTTAATAATTCATGAATTATAAATGTTATGCATGTAAATGATTTATTATCGGTGCACCAACCGGGAATTAACCCAGTAAATATATGAATTTCTCAGAGCTGACTCCATTGTTAAATAGCAGGAAACTTTGATTACCAGATATAATTTGAAGGGTGAGCCCTTTAGCAATGAATAAACCTGACTCAAAAGAAGCAAGGAGATTTGATTCGGTTGAACAACTTTAATAACTGAAAAAAGGTACAAACAAAACAAGTAAATTACTCTTGGCTAATTAGGTCCTCGCTAACTGCTAAGCTAAATGGTTAGGCTACATGCTACCTAAACAAAGCTTCAAAGATGGCGGATCAACGGAAGTAACAATGACCACGTCAACCAGGGAATTTCCTGAACGCACTTACGCTGTAACACACGAGCACGCAGCGTACGCACGTGGATGAGCAAACCAGACTGTTGGGGGTTTATTGATCAGGGCAATTTGCTGCGTGCTCTCCTTGAAACAAAGATTGCATGGTTCCTATCACTAACTTAGTTCTTTGTTAGTCAAAAGCGATCTTTTTTAAATTAAATTTAATTTAAAAAAAATTACAAAAATAAACACTAGCAAATAAAATATACATAAACATATTGGGGGGATAAACACATTCGAATGATAAGGAGTAGATAGAAGAAAAAAAATCTTATAATTTCTGCCCCTTTTTACAAAAGAAAATTATCTGCCAAACATATATTATAAACTCTGTCACTTTCTAATTTTCAAATATAATCATTGACATTTTAGTTTACTTTTTCGTAATTACTTAATACATTTGATTTTTACATTTTTTTTAAATATAGCAAGTGAACTTGATTCTTTAATTTCCATGTTAAGGACATTCCACAATTTTACACCATTTAAAGACAATTTACATTCCTTTATTTTGTTTCGGAATTCTGTTTTTTTTAAAGACATCAGTTCCTTTTAACATGTACCCACTCACTGTCTTATGAAACATTTTCTGAATATTAGTTGGTAAATTACTCGTATTTGCTCTGTACATTATTTGCAATATTTTCCAATCTATCAAGTCAGGAAATTTCAGTACTTTATATCTAATGAATAATGGATTAGAGTGATCTCTGTAGTTACTGTTATAAATTATCCTCTAAGCTCTTTTTTGTAGAATGAATAAAAGGTTATGTAAAGGTTTACATATGGCTCCCCAAATTTCTAAACAATAAATTAAATATGGTTCAATCAGTGAGTGTTATGTTAATAATATAGAAGACTTTAGTAGAAACTTGACTTTATATAATACTGCTATGTCTTTGGCAACTTTCCCCTTAATATAACTTGTATGTGATTTCCAAGTGAGATCCTCATCGAGCATGACTCCCAGAAATTTGGTTTCTTTTACTCTATGAATTTCCATTCCATCTATTCTTAAAGATACATCCCAGTTTTTTTTTAATTAAATAGTATAAAGTTGGTTTTGTTAAGGTTTAGTGACCATCTGTTTATATCAAACCAGTTTTTTACTCTAATCATTTCACCGTTTATCACTTGAGTTACTTCATGTATATTTGATCCTGAATAAGACAATGTGGTATCATCTGCAAATAAAACTGTACCAAGTAGATTAGATACATGTATAAGGTCATTATTAAACAATATGAAAAGTTTAGGTCCAATTACCGACCCGTGTGGCACCCCAGAATGAATATCACTTAATTCAGATCTAGCATCATTTATTTGAACAAACAGTTTCCTATTGTCTAAATAACCATTTACCCATTGATGAGCCAGACCTCTTATTTCTTACCGATGTAATTTATAAAGTAACCTTGAATGATCAATGACATCAAATGCTTTGTTTAAGTCAATGAAAAACTAATGAAATAGTTTTTATTGTCTATTGCTGATGATATTTTATCTGCTAAATCCATTACTGCCATTGCTGTTGAATGATTGGTCTTAATCCATACTCTTCATGGTTTAAAATTTTATTTTTTTTCGATCAATTTATCCAACCTTGATGCAAATAATTTCTAATATGTTGGAAAACTGTGGAAGCAGGGATACTGGCCTATAATTAGTGAAAATGTGTTTGTCGCCAGTCTTAAATAATGGAACCAGCTTAGCAATTTTCATTAAATCAGGCAAGATTCCTGTAGATATTGACAGATTACAAATATAAGTGAATGGTTCAATAACCGATTCAATTATAGTTTTTACAGTCACCATGTCCAAGTCGTCATAATCTGTTGATCTTTTGCTTCCACAGTTTATGTTTCTTATTTCTTCTTGTTCTCAAGGAAAATACTATTGACATTTCTAGTTATTGTGTTCATTGTTTCTTCTATTATTTGTTTGCTTTCCAACAGACTCCTCCCTACATTTAAAAAATAACTATTGAATTCATTAGAAATTTCTTTAACTTTATAAATGTCTTTATACAAGTCTTGATTTTGTATTTTCTCTATTAATATTTTTTATTATTCCCTATGTAGCTTTGGTGTTTTCTTTGTTCTTATTTAATAGCTCACCATAGTACTCTTTTTCTGTTTCCTAATTATTGTTTCCCAATTCCCCAATTCCCAATTTATGTTTTATATTTTTTATATCTATTTTCAGCTTCCTTTGAAACTAAGATTATTTTTTTTTGCACTAGCATTTTTGATTTCTAGAGTCATCCATGGTTGTTTATCCCTTTTATTTGTTATTTTAATTAATTTACAACTACTGAAACAAAGAGTAAGGCTAGTCTAAGTCTGTAGCGTTCGTCTCTTGGAATTTCTCCGGTTTGTGGCTTAACACAGATCAGCGCAAATCAAACACAATCACACACTGCTTGCATACTAATAAAAGACAACACTAATTAACAAAACGTTCAACGAAGCTTGCATGCATGCATTGAAATATTCTAGATTTTGCTCCAAACCCAGATTTTCAATTAATGGAATGATCTTACTTTGAAATCCCTAATGATTGATTGCAGGAAAAGTAAGTCTGTCCTTTTCAAGTCAGCGAAAAAAAGCAACGGACAAAAAGAGGGAAAAAGGTTATTCCACTCATTTCGATGGGAAAAAAGGGAGAGAGAGGAAAAAAAGGGAAAGCCAGGGAAAAAAGCGAGGCTGGTGGCCAACCAGCGCTCTGATGAAGTCTTGCTAGCAATGAACGGGGTTCTGAGAGATACGAACGACCAGCGCGCGCACCTGAAAGGGGTCGGGCAGTTGCTCTCCTTACGCACGACTTTGAGAGCTGAACGAGAGATAGATGTTTGGCAGTTTCTCCTCTTCAAGCACGACTTGGGATCCGAAACAGAGAGCGATTTCAGATTCCTGATCATTGCCTTTAAATTTCGTGGTGCTCCTGCCTTTTTGCTGTTCAGTCAGGTTGGAGGAAGACTGCAATGAAGCTGATTGACAGGTGTCTGGACTAACAGACGTGGAGGGACTTATCAGAACCCGGCCCTCTGGAGAAAGAGAGCTTGACCAAAGTGCGATGCTATAATCCGGCCGGGGGATGTTTCCTTTTCAGAGCAACGTTCCACTCTGATAACGGCAGGAAGCCAGCACTGGGAATGAATGGCGCGACGTCATTATTATAGAACCCTTTTTATATCGTTTTCATATTTTCAGGGACAGAACCAACATGTATCAAGATGTAAAAATGTTTGGGACTAAACAGCAGAATTTATTACATAAAACTGTTCATATAGTTTAAAGGGGACATATTATGCAAATGTCCATCTATCCATTATCTAAGCTGCTTATTCTTGAAGGGTTGCAGGGCATTATACAGATGACACTTTTTTTCATCCTGTTGTGTTGCCATTTCTGTCGCTGCTGCCTTATATAAACACTCCAAGCATGAATAAAACCCTTTTTTGTCAATACTTGCTGCCAAATCTTGTACTTCTACAAGCACTTTGCAAGTTTCCTACAGGGATATCACATTAAGCAAGTTTTGCATATATTCACTTCACGTGTCAAACCACCAAGCCATTCTCATGCGTGACAAACCATCGGCCTAGTAACAACAAGGCTGGCTGTGGTCTGCACAGCCAATTTGCATAAAAACACTAAACAGCTCATTCTAAAAAGGGCTGAAATTGTAAAGAACTGAGCTGGTGAGGTCAGTTTTTGCGAGTGATTTTGTGCGGAACTATAGACTTATTGTTTAAAAAAGGGGCAACATTTGTCACATGTAAAAGTCTCATTCAATGAGAAAATGTAATGCTGGTTTTTAAACACAATCGATGACTTCAAGTTGGATATGCATGCTGCATGTGAACATTTTCTTTAACCCTTATTGCCTGCATTAGCTGCAGAAAAGATGGCAACAAAGACAGTCAGAAAAAGCCAGTTCCTTCTACGTTACAGAAGATAAGTATTCATGGTCTTGCCTACATTGTCTTTGCTAGTAGAGGCGAACCATAAGCAATTCCACAACATGGTGGAACACATTCGGGCTTTTGTCATTTGTGGACATATGACATCAGTATTACTTTTTTGAAACAGAAAGAAGTACTTTTAAGGTTTTTTCATATTGTAACTAAAACTGGAAACAAGCAGCAGCCAACAGACTAGCTCCCCAAGTTGAAAGCCCAACTAATCAGCTAATATCAGATTATTACTCTATAGAGAGCAGAACAACAAAAGAGTTTCATAATCTGTACAATAAGCACTTGTAAACTACTAATAAATTTAGTAGATCTCGTACAAGTATTCTTGCTCCACCAAAATTCAAATACATTTTACTTACATCTGAATTTTAATAAAATGTTAGACATTTTGTTTTAACCTTTGCTTAAATACGCAATAGTGAAACCATAATTAAGGGAGAATTTCTTACCGGCCCATGGCTAATTGCAATTGCTAGCATGATAAATGCACTACATTGCATACCAAATAAACTGCATGCTAAAAAAAATAAAAATTAAATAAAAAAGCAGCAGAGGTGAACCTTCAAATGATGGCATTTCCTGATTTTCTGCATGTTTCTCTATTTGAAAAGAGAAAAAAGACAGATCAATTTAAAGTTCTACTACTTAGGTTATAAACGTCTACCCTCACAGTTTTTATACATTTAACAATAATATATTTAAAATATAACATTTATACCGTCCATTTCTCCACCAGAGGAGGCTATCTTGGTCAGGGACAAGTATGTGGTGCCAACAGCATCATTTCCTGTCATTCGATCCCTGAAGCCAAACATAATTTAAAGGAAACATGTAATACCCCTGCATGTACAAATATTACAATTAAAGTGAACTGTTATTTCATTTCTAGAACACAATTGAATTACTCATTTGTGAGCCTTAGCCTGCAAGTTTTCTGGATGGCATCAAATTGCACTTGGAATATAAATGTGTTAACACTTAAAAAGACATGCTGTTTCTATAACATTTTCCTATTGCGTTAATTTCCCTTTTCTCTTCCTGAACCTGAGCTATTTGAACACTTTTTGTTTTGTTTAGAACTTCACCTCAGCACAGTCAATAAAATATGTTATTGAGGGAAGGGCCACCACAATGACTCACTGCCTTGCACTATTCTCAAGTGGTTGGTGTTGGGTCATTTATGCACACACAGAATGCAGCTGACCAAAATGCTGAAACAAAGGCACATTTTCCCAGCAGGAATTTACTCCACAACAACAAAACCCCAAAATAAAACCTAAAATTCCACAATTCTCCTGGACTAAAAGGATACACTCACCAGTCAAAAACGGTCAGTCTGACACGCTCACACATGGATGGAAACTATAGTGAAAAAAAAAAATATATATATAATTTCAATGCATCTTTACATTATTAGATTTCATTTTCATCTTTACATTCTCTTGTTACTTTAACTTGAAGGTTCAAAACTTGGTTCCACTCTGGGTTTGCATTCTTCTCAATAATCTGAGTGCACAACTAGAAACATAAAATATCCATTGTTAGTTTTTGCCTCTGCAGTTAACATTTATGAATCTTTATTAAAAGGGAGAGCGAGAGAATTAAACAAGAGAAATGGAGTGAAACCTTTTTGCCAGCAAAATGAGCCTCAAGAAAAGGATCCACCAGGTTCTTCTTGTTTTCCTCTCCTCCAAAGATCCCTTTCAATGACTGGACAAATGCATCATCCACTGAAAAATAAAAATAAATATTGTCATGTTTTAGCAGTAGAGGATAATAATTTAAGCTGAAATTCATCTTACTCTGGGGAACATCCTCAGCTCTGAACACCTTTAATGACAAGGTGGCACATCGCAATGTTACACCTGCTGGCAGCAGCAGATTGCTCTCCATGTCATCTTGGTCATCAGACTCCCTCTTCTCCATCTACAGTTGTCAAAAAAACAAAAAATAAAAAACAAATACGAAATACAAGTAAATTCTGTAATTGTTAGTGAAATTGAGAATGTGAGTGAATATATGAAGGGAGTTATGGACTGGCAATACGTACTGGAGGCACGTCTCCTGTCCCTAGAACAAAGAGGCTGACTTTGAGGTACCCTTTAGCGCCAGAACTGGAGTCATCTGGGTCATTCAACAGGAGCCACTTCCTCATCACACAATGAGCTGCATAATGACACACACACACAAAACAACAAAAAATAAATAAATAAATAAATAAAAAAATCACCTAAATTCACTTAATTAGGTACAACTTTTTAATATTTGTTGTAGCCCTTTTGCTTCCAGAGCTGCCACAATTCTTCGTGGCAACAAGCTGAGCAAGACTCATTACTTTTTTCCCACTGGAAATGTTCCTCTTTTTCAACCAGTGTGTAAATCCAACAAATGGTTCCTTTTCCTTTTTGCAACTTCTGAAATACTCAATCTGTATGCTATCAAAGTAATTTAAACTGCCTTTACCACCAACTCTGATCCTTTATTTTAACTCCAGCAAGTCATTCATGTCCACCATGTTAACACTTTAAAAAGTGTACCTTATAAAGTGAATATTGCATCAATACAGACAGTTGTCCTTGTCAATAGGCCACAGGTTATACTTTGCAATATATTGGTTTAGTCATCTTTGAGTTTATGTAGTCTCATCAGATTAACAAATGTTGAGAACAATGAACAGCTTTTTCCAAGTCAAAATTATTTTTAGAAACTTGTAGGTAGACTCACTTTGAACACAGCAATGACCTGTTGTCAGAACCTTTTAGTTTGGTAGCTCATGTTACCTGTCTGCTATTCATTCAGTTCTTGTTCATTCAAAGAAAGCAAATATTTTTTAAAAACAAAATATTTAATTTAGCCTCATTGTGGATATTTATACATGCAATCATGTGTTAGCTATTCATTTTTGCGTGCTTTTGTGTACGTTACCTTGAGATTTATAGCTTTATACCTAAAAGCGGTTTACTATAGACAGTACATACAGGTTGTTTAAATTTGAACTTAAACAGGGAAGGTGGACGTAGAACTAAAAAATTAAAAATTCAGGCAATTAAACAGTGTAGGCCTGGGCGATATGACCTAAAATCAATACCGTGGTATATTGACTAGTTCACCTCGATAATGGTAAGTGGACGATAACGATACCCCCTGTCTGTATTCAATGACTGGTTGTGACATAATTTACATTATGTGTTTGAAAATGTGACGGGTTCTTGCCAGCTTCAAACAGCCTTTTAATTCAGGGTTCGATTTCCACTCCTTTCTACATTTCTTAGAGTCCAGTTTAGACTCAATAACTGGGGCTGTGTGGATTCATTTATTTAAAGACAATATTTTTTATATTTTCAGAGCACAGGTAGAATCAGCCAATAACGGCTTCACGTGGTGTATCAACATTCTGGACTCAGCAGGGTTTATATCTGCTTCGGCTGAGCAGGACCTGGCTGACCGAGCTGCAGCATGTTGGGCTAGAAACGCTCTTGCTTGACCACAGCTCCATTGCAACATGCAACAATGTTAATAGTAAGCCCTGTCTCACCAAAGGCATATTCACCTCTATAAAACATTAAAATAAACTTTACTGTTAGACAAAAAACAGTGATAATAGGAAAAAAAATTAGATTTAGAAACAAACTCACTCACATAATAAGGAAAAGTAAACGTAAATATTTTACCAGACAGAGATGCCACCCAAGGAGAATCCAAAAGGACCTGGGGTCTCATTTATAAAACATTGCGTAGAATCCCTACTAAAAGTGTACGTACGACCAAAACAAAAAGTTTGCGTACGCCAAAACGATTTCTGATTTATAAAACCATGCCTATGCACAAGTGTAAGCAATTTCCCTTTATAAATCACAATCTTCTTGGAAGTTTGCTCACTTGAATTTGGCTCATATCCCGCCCTGAACACGCCCAAATCTGGCTATAAAAGGTCAATGCAAAGCAGGACATGAATATTGATGCATATGAAGAAGAGGGGAAATATGGCAACATCAAAAGAAAAACAAGAAGAGAAACTTTAAGGAGATGTTGATTGAAGTGCTAGTGGGTGAAGTGGAGGCTAGAAGAGACATTTTATTTGGTGGACACAGCAGCGGTTTCAGAAATAAAAGAAAGAACTGTGAGTGGCAGCATGTGGAGTCTGCAGTGCAGACTGTCAGTGCAACTGACAGCACGGTACCCGAAATAAAAAAGTGCTCGGACTTCAAAGTTGAGGAAAAATAAATAAATACTTGCCTCCCACCGCCAGAGTGGGTCTGCTACTGGAGGGGGTACATGTACACCCAAGCTGACACTAAATATGAGCATATTTTAAGGAGACAGACTAATACGCCGTGTATTTTGAGCTCTTAGATGGCGTGGATTAGGGGGCTGAGGAAGATGAGGTTGCCCAGCGTCTAGTGACAGCCACAGCTACCTTAAATGATACAATAACATTTTTTACATCCTGGCCGATCCTTGCTCCCTGGGTGAAGGCTTCCTGTCGAGGAGGAGGCGGCTGTGGGTCGGGGTTTGGGAAACCGGACATTGCTGCAAATTGCATCTTAATTTCGGCCTGCTCCCCCACAGTATATGGAAACGTGATGTATTGCCTGCTCATCTTAATGATCCCATCCAAGACTGCAGGCATTATTGCGCTCAGGGACGGCAGATGATTCAATTTATTAATTGGCACACAGGCCCGGCCCTTTTATCTGAGTTTAAGGTTTTGAGATAAATTTTACGTTTATGTTTAAATTTTATTTTAATATTGAAAAATGTTTTTAGAAGAGCTATGGCTCACTGCAAATCTACAATATAGATATCATTGCTTGTTTGGATGTTTATAATAACATGAATCCATAATTAATGTTTGGTGTGAGGTGAATTGATATGCGTGAGAGGAGTAATATGCAGTCTGGCTGCAGTTCACCACCTAACCAACTGCGTCGTCGACACCCTCGTCTCCAAAATGTCCGTACGCACGGGTCAGAGTTGCCGTACAGGTGCGCACATTTTGCCGTCAAGTCTGTTTTTTATAAATCACCACTTTTGCTTTGAAAGTGGCGTACGCCAGTTTCAGGCCCCGTTTTGTGCGTACTCAATGTTTATAAATGAGACCCCTGGACAGTTCTAAACAAAGTCTTAAATAGGGGGCAGAAGCCATCAGTGTTACCCAAATCTGTGAATGCTGACATCTTTAATAACTATTTTGCTTCCATAGGTGAAAACCTTGCAAATAAAATCAGGCCTCTCCAGTGATCTTCCTATAAGCACAATCTCTCTGGAAATCATCTGAATTCCTTCTTCCTTTAACCTACCGATACTACTGAAATTTATAAAATAACAAATTTGAAGAGTTCTCGTACTGAAGGAGCAGATGGAATATGCAGTAAAGTCTTGATTGCCATTGCTAGCACAATAGTAAGCACATCTGCACGTGCAGACCCGGCGTCATGGGCGGGCCCGGCCCGCCCATCTGGAGGACGGGCCCGCCCAGGAAAGATTACACTTCATGTGAATATATTGGCTCAAAACGAACAATAGATGGCGCTCTAGATTACTAATTAGGAGTTTTAGTTTCGGTAAAAGAAGATCCTTTGGCAGTTTGGCACAACGGTGGTGCATACTTCTTTCCAGCAGGTGGCGAGAATACATGAAGTCATTTTTTACCCGCAGTGATAAAGAAAAAGAAGCACACAGCTAATGCAGCAGCATGCTAACTAGTATTTTTGATATAAAAATTACGAGAAATGCAGCAAAAAGAAGAATTTACTAAAGTTTTAAGCGGCAGGGCAGGATACAGAGGAAGACTTATGGACTAAGTACTTTATTAAAGACCATTAACTGGACATAAGGATTGTTTTTGTTTGAGATGACTCGGTGATGTGCAGGTGCAGCTAAGAACGGTGAGTTGGACATATTTTTCTTAGAGACTCAGTAAAAATGGTTAGCCTACTGTGTCTTAATTTTTGTTTACATCTTTAATTGGTATACATAATTTGAATCAAACAATGAATACTCTTAGCTTTCCAGTAAGGTATGTAGAACAAGTTAGTGACACAAAACGGTAGATTTGACACGGAAGTATGTGTATGTAACGTCCACCAGATATATTTATAAACATGCAAAAGGGTTAATTAAAAGACAGTTTACTGAGCCCCCCCAGAAAAACCCACTGCCCCCCCAGGTAATGCCCTCTGGCGCCGGGTCTGTTTGTGCGTGTGAATAAACTGAAACTGAATAGCTGAGTTAAAGCAGTAAAAATAATACATTGCTCCACGTTAGAGTCTCAAAGTATCTATTAACACCATGCAAAGTTGCTAGACTTGTTGCAAGTCATTCTTTTTTGATAAACAGTCACTTGGGGAGTCTAAACACTTGTTAAATATAGTGACACAGTTGCTACGTTGGCAACACTGTTCCCTTGTGGTGGGAAAGTCACATGACTGTCATTGTGCAAGAGCACCGCTAAACCAAAACGGTCATAAATTTTGGTGTCGGTAGATTTTCAGTATAACGTCCAGCCCTAAAACATTGTTAATTTTCTTTTCACTGTGATAGTTTAACTTACTAGCCATTCATTTGAAACATACTACAATAATCAAAACAATTACTGTTTCTTGTTAAGTTAATAATGCTGTCCACCCAGGACTTCATGGCCAGCCCTAATAAGTTCTTTTTTACCCACTTTGTATGTCAGTCGGTGGGAATGGATGATAATGATGTGAATTTACTTTCTTTAATATAAGGGTGCAATTCATAACAAAATGAGCATAAAACAGTTTGGGAAGCGGGTAAAATGATACTGTGGAGAGTAAAACAGTTGTAAGCACAGGAATTTAGTAAAAGGGCATACACAGCTCAAACATGGCAAAAGCGATTTTAACATGTCTGGAAATAAATAGGTCAAAATAAATAATTACAGTCTGTATTAATTGTAATTGCATTCTGTATAAAATTACACAGTAACAATAATACTTCATTCTATAAGAAATGAAAGAAAAATCTTAAATTAGATATGAGAAAATAAGTATGCTTTTCTTCTTAATTTAACAGTAAAAGCAGACCAGAAACACAGGAAGTAAAATCGTGCATCGTTTAATCTAGTGTGGATTGACGAAGTCACTGCTGGAGAAATCAGGAACCGAGAGGGCGCACCTGGAGAAGTGACAGAGCGTAGCGCTCAGAAGCAAGAGGGGGCAGACGAGAGAAGCAAGTGCAGGGAGAAGGTTTTGTGAAAGTGAGAACAGATTTTTGTAATGTGAGGAAAAGTATACACAGTTACAAAATTCCTTTGCTTGTTGAACCGTTTTACCCTCTGCAGTATCATTTTACCCTCTTGCCATCCTGTTTTACGCACATTTTGTTAAAGTCAATTCACACCATAGATTATGTTTTTTGATGTGCTTAGCACAAGCATTGTATGATTATTTAAAATAATTTCTATTTTGAAAGCCTTAAGAAATCCTTTATCATAATTTAAGACCATTAGGAATTAGAATAATTTTATTTTCATTGTGCTTTAAAAACATGTTTATAGCTTTTACTTTGAAAGTCCAAGTATGAACCACCAACTTCTTTGTAAATCTCCAGTTATCAGGGTGACCTCACCTTCCCAGGATAAAGGTTGAAGAGGAAGAGTGTCGCAATTCCTGCCACATTATGCTGCTTATCAAATCCCCTTAAATTTCTCCCAAAGACAAGACTGACTGACATTTCAATTTTCATATTCTGAACGGACCTCAAAATAATGAATAAAACTTTTGTAAAATGTCCTGTGTGAACTTACCTGGTTCGTCATAAACATAACCAACATCAATCTTAGAGAGAAAAAGAGAGGTCAAATTTAGTAGCATAGGTATAAACATTAAAAAAATATATAAGAGGTGGCCATACAATATTTACCATAAATTCCCCCATAAGACTGTCTGCCCTCAGTGAATATGAATTATAGACCTATAAATAAAATTGCAATAATGTGGGTTTGTATTTGAGCATCCACACATACACTAAAAGAAAACCACGACATATCAATGTGCTGCACTAACCCGGAAACTGATGTTCTGTTCAAACAATTCCGATGGCAGCAAATTAACATTGTAGAACAACATCTGCAAGAAGCCAAACAATCATAGGGATTTAAGAAAACTGTAGCAGATCACATCAAACGGAACTTTTAAATTTAAAAAAAATGTTCCATTAGAGATTAAAAAGACAATACCTCATCAAAGTAAGGGTTATTTCCTTTCTTGATCCTTGTCCTATGGGTCTGTCCACACACATGAACCTTCACTACAGGTTTGATGTTATTTCCAGACAACTGACGGGCTTCAATGACCCGAACACGGATCTGGAAGACACAGAATGGATGGATTAACGAGTTAAACTAGCAGAACAGAAGGATTAACAACAATAAACGCAGTATCAGCTTTTTTGGCTAAAACTGTGTGCACAAGCAAGTTGTTTGTGTCAATTGATCTTTGTGATTTGAGCGATTGAAACCAAAGTCAGTGTGGGCAATCAAACGTACAAAAAATGTATTATATCTGGAGAATATTAGGGCTCCATTATCCATACCATAAAGGGGACATATTATGCCTTTTTTTAAACAAGTCAAGATAGGTCTATGGTATGGACAAAACCTGTTAATGAAGTTCTTGGCACAAAGTCCCCCTCAGAAAGCCATCTCACCAGCTAAATTCTTTACAATTTCAGTAACTGTCACTTTTATGCAGATTAGCGGTTGCAGACCATAGTCACCCATCTTGGTACTAGGCTGCAGGTTTGCCACACATGAGGATGGCATGGAAATTTAATTGGTGGGCAGGACGTGAGGGATGAGTAACAGAGTGTATGTTTGAGTGTTTATAGATGCAGCAAAGGTCCAAATAGCAAAACAAAAGGATTGGGGGAGAAAATAATGAAATAGTGCATATGTCTCCTTTTAATGTACAGACAACAAAACATTTGACACCCCAGGTAAAAGTCTATCCAAATCCTAAAATGTGTTGCATCAGTTAATGCAGCAGCATAATGTCACATTGAAAATAATTAAATCTGACCTCATTATTAGATTTATACAGTGGGTGGAAAAAAAATCTTATAAGCATATTGGCAACACATTGTCTCCATAATCACAGACCCCATCAATGCTCCTACTGTTTGAGAATATAAAAAAAGCCTTGTGTTCTTTCATCACAAATTTTATCTTGAAGAGTTGGCTGGATGCTTTTAGACTTTACAAGCCTGTACTTTCTCAGATTTAGGGTTAAAAACGTTGGTAACTTCAGTTGGGTTTTGTTTTCATTCAAGGAATTAGTATGTGAAAAAAGCATCTTATGTCTACATTTAAGTAAAGTGGAGGCTCTGAGACGCTGTAGCATTTTCTCTCCCAAAGATTCAAGAAAAACTGTTGAAGTCAAAAGCTGGTGGGCTCTGCAGGACAATAATCCAGAACATTTGGTTTTTGTCACTTAATAAGCTACAAAAACCAAATCAATCATTTTGTTAACTGTTATTTCTTATTGCCTTCTGAAGAAATTTAAGTTCAAGGTCTGATTTGTCAAAATTTTTCCAGTATACAATTTAATCTATTACAATAAAATAGGAAGATTTAATGGCATTCGTGCATTGGAATTTTGAAAACCTTTAAAATTGTTCCCAAAAGTCTCAAATGCATAAAACAATGAAACTTACCTGGAAATCCTGAGGTTTATTCACGAGTCTGTGGCGACTTTGTGCCCGATTAAGCCTCTGTGGGCGAAGACCCACAGCCTGGCCAGAGGATGATGGGACACCTGCTGAGCCACTTTGCCCCCCATCCGGTACAGTCCCACCTCCCTCCTCCTCCCCACCTCCTCCTCCATTTCCTAAGCATAAAAAAAAAAAAAAAAAAAGATCAAGACTCAAACCAAATCCAGTCAATCCAAAGTTTTGTGCAGTAATATTTCACCAACAAATACCATACAATTGTATTAATAACGCACTTTACAAGAGACCAAAGTCAACCAAAATGCAGAACACAAACTAAAAACACACAAGTACAAAACACAGTAATAACAAAACAAAAAAAAACCAGTGTCCAATGTATCATTTCCATCTTGAGGGTGGTTGGGGTTAGGCGCAGCATTGGCTGGAGGGTCATAGGCCACCACGAGATCTATTGTAGCCTTAGAGGAAATTAGAACCAGTTTATTTTCAATTTTTACCTTTTAACAAGTTTGATGTTTTTACACAATTATACTCACTCCAATATCCTGTCCATTTTCATTGACCAGAGGAACATTTTTCGATGGCAGAGTTCTCACTTTTCCAGAGGCAAACTCTCTTAGGGAAAGTTTAGTGGATCCAAGAAATCTAAAAATCAAATAATAGCAATGCATAATTAAAAACAAAATTTCCACATTTTCATATAAACATTTGATAGTGCTTCTTAAATGGTGAAGCCCGAGAGGTAACCAGGGGGACACCAGATCAACCCCCACGCATCTCCCAGTAGCCAAGGCTCCAGTGGCAGCAGTGATCAAACTTAACAAGCTCCTGTTCAGCCGGCAGAAGAAGTCTACACAGAAAGTTTACAGATGGTGCTCTAATCTACAGTGTGGGAGAGGGAGATGAAATCACGGAATTTAACAAAAAAAGGAGGGGGAAAAAAAAGGAGTAGCAATTAAACGGTTTGTATTGATCTGTCGGCTACCACAGTCTACATCTGCCAGCCATAGCGGGAAAACTCATTCAAAAAAACTCACAAAACTTTAAGCTCAGCTTGAGGTTCAGAGAGGTTCATGAATCGGGAGAACAACCCTTCTATGAGTTCCGTCAACTCACAAGGAGAGATTCTCTTTTATAATATGAAAAATAGGAAGAGTACTCGTTTTGCACACAGGATGTTTTAGTTCTTTAAAAATGACAGGGAAATGCCTGAATCAAAGCACTGTTACATTTAAAACGAAGAATTTCTAACATAGTTAAATGGATTTCATAGGGTTGGAGGATTGAAAAAAAACAAAGTGCAGGTGACAGAAGATGTTATGTAGCCTCCCTTTTTGAAACATTTTTAGCTGATGAAGCTGACAGGTAACCAATGTTTCGTTTACAAAAGCTTTGAATATTGCAGTTTAGTCTAAAAATGCACATCCCAGTCAAGCAAACTTTTTCGGTTCTGAGCATCACACAGACTGAGCAGTCTGGATTAAATGTTACCAATTTATTTAACAAAATTTACTTGGAAATGGTGTTAAGACCTAAAACAATAAAATGAGCTATATCTGTACCCTGACTTTAGACCACAGGTACGGTAAATGCAGTTCTGTGTGTACTCAGCTGAAGTCATATTCACAACAGAAGCACAGAGATGGTAACCACCCAAAACCAACAAACCCTGCATTCGTAGGCAAACAAAATGCACCTAATGAGCAACATCAATCCCTTCCTCAGAATCTGTCTGGTCAGGCTAATGCTGACTTCAAAAGTAAAAAAACAACAAAAGTACAAACTCAGTCGTTGATTGATTTTTTTTATTGTCATCTTACCACCAGCTGTTAATTGTGGTTTGCAATTGATATTGAAGGTGTTAAGACTAAGACGAAGCTTTAAGCAAGTGTAGGACAGGTGTATATGTGGAGCACGTATGTTTGTTACTGCAGCAATGGAGCTGCTGCCGAACTAGAGCGTTTGTAGCTCAACAGCTCCAACCGCCCAGGTCCTGTTCAGACGGAGCAGATATTAATAGCGGAGTTGCTGCTGTTTTTGATACAGTGTTTGAAGCCACCGCATATTCTCTCCTGTGCTCCGTTCAGATTTCACTAAGCCCTGTAACTTCCTCATCTCATCTGGTCTATATGATCACTTATGAGTTTAAACTGGACTATAAAAAATACAGAAAGGAGTGGGAATCAAACCCTGAATTAAAAGGCCGTTTGAAGCCGTCCAATAGCAAGAAACCATTATATTTTAAAGAACATTAAGCCAATTTGGCCACTACCGGACATTTAATACACAAAAGTACACGGTTAAAAAAAAGGAAAAGTAGTGAGGGGAGGAGGGGGTGGGGTTGGTTGCTAAAAGGCACCAAAATAAATCGGGGATGGAACTCAAACTCAGAAAAGGGCCTCTGTTTTCTGAGCACCTGCACTAACCACTTTGTCACACTAACTCAGAAATGTTGAATATAATAATATACGTATGACTTCATTTCCAGTGTTAACTAAAATGATTATATTATAAACACCTGGCAATTCAATTTTTCATTAAAAAAGTGAAGGAATTGTATTAGTGAAATCATAATCATGTTTAATTAACACTGGAAATGAAGTGGTGTCTTACAGCAACCTGAATGTATTAGTTTGACCCAACATGTTTACAATTAGTTCACTCAACAAAATTAATTAATTCTAAATCAACTCCTATCAGTTGGGTGGATTTTTTTTTGAGTGTACCATCTTGCTTTTTTTCTTCTTTTTTTTTTTTTTTTTTTGGTAATATCTTAAACATTAAAAACTACCAAGTTCTTTGTCACCTTTCAATGGTTTAACATTTTTGATCTGGGGTGTACCGTGGTCAGATTAATCAGTATTTTAGGTATTTCTGGGTGAAATGGACAATGTATGCTCCAGACCAAAGAATAAAACGATCATCCAGACCCCTACCAGCAACAAATCAAAATGCATGAGTCTGTCATGATATGGAATAGGTAAATTGACATATGATGGCACCATTGATGCTGAAAAGAACAGATGTTTGAGCACAATATGCTACCTTCAAGAGGATCTCTTTTTCAGGGCTGCCCATGCATATTTCGAAAGACAATGCAAAACAATTCTGCACACATGACAAAATCCTTGCTGTGGAAGATGAGGTTACATGTACTGAGTTGCCTGCCTACAATCCCGACATAACAGAGACTTTGTTGTGCATTTTTTTTATGTGCAAAATGTGACAAGACCCCGTACTGTAGCCCCACTTAAAAGATAGTTTTCAGGCAGAATGGGGTAAAATTACGCCTGAAAAATTTCACCACTTGTGTCTTCAGTCCCTGAACATCTTTCAAGTGTTCTGAAAAGGAATGGCAACATTACAAAGTGTGCTTTACTATTCAAACTTTTAAAAAGGTGATGCAAGAACCCAAATTCGAAAAGAAGTTCATGAGGAACACAATGTGCTTTTTTCAATTATTTCTCAATGTAATACAGGTCAAAGATAATTTAACAAATTAGTGTTTTCAGTTTGATTTTAATATAACAGCCTACTGTACCAACATTTTCTGATTTGGGGTTGTATATTGCTCGTATTTAGTTTTATTCAGTTGCTAAAACAGTAAAATCCATTAGCTGAAGAAAGTTCTCAGTTGCTTGAACTCATCAAGCTAACTGTTCAGTCTGTTGTCAATACCTTAAACCATTTCACATGGTTTAGCAGAACTCTAAATACATTCTAATTCTTAAAACACATTCTGCACTAATACACATGTCATCCATACTGGTAAACACAAGTGGCGCCAACTACAGAACACTTTACACATTACTGGGACCCCTCCTGTTCAATATTAATATCCTCCCACAAACCAAGATTATAGCAGCCAATACGTTACCATAACTATGCAGAAGACACACAGCTATACATTACATTGTCACCAGGTGACTTTGATTCTATCCAGACCTTAAATGAATGCATTTAATAGATCAGCGACTGGATGTCCCAAAACTTTCTCCAGCTAAACAGAAACAAAACAGAAGTAATTATTTTTGGACCTAAGGAGGAACGATCCAGAGTCAGCACACAGCTTCAGCTAATACAACTAAAAAAACGACTCATCAGGCCAGAAACCTAGGTGTAATAATGGACTCAGACCTGAACCTCCAGGGTCACATAAAGGCAATAAGGTCAGCCTTCTATCACCTGAAGAACATTTCTAGGATTAAATGACTGATGTCACAGAAGGACCTTGAAAAATGTATCCATGCGTTTATCTTTAGTCGGAGTAATTACTGCGATACTGTCCTCACATGTCTACCTAAAAAAGCAATCAGACAACTGCAGCTGATCCGCTGCTGCTGCCCGTGTCCTCACTAGAACTAGAAAAGTAGAACACATCACCCCAGTTCTTAAGTCCTTACACTGGCTCCCTATAGCTCAGAGAATAGACTTTAAAATACTCCTACTAGTTCATAAATCACTGAACAGTTTAGCACCAAAGTATGTTGGAGATCAGTTGTCACTATACCAACCCAGCAGACCACTCAGGTCCTCCAACTCGAGCTTACTTAACATTCTTAAAATTAGAACTAAACAAGGAGAGGCAGGATTCAGCTTCTATGCTCCACAAATCTGGAACAAACTTCCAGAAGAATGCAAAAATGCTGAATCATTAGGCTCTTTTAAATCAAAGATTAAAAGTATACTATTCAGAGCTGCCTTTGAGCCCTAAATTGCACCTTCTGATCACCATTTGATTGTCGTGGTTTAAGTTTTATTCAAATTCTTTATTTCCTTTTTTATTTTTGGGTTTTATCTGTTTTTAATCTATATTGCATAAATTTGTTCCTTATATCATATTTTCCTATTGATTGTGTCTATCTGTTAAACCTATAATTTTCTGTTTTTCTAATCATGCTTCTGTAATCATGTATTTGGTATCGTCACTGAATCATGTAAAGCACCTTGAATTGCCTTGTGTTAAAAGTGTGCTATATAAATAAACTTGCCTTACACAAATGTTATTGATTGAACACAGTCAAAATCAATTTCACTTTTTTCAAATGATGTGACAATCAATATAAACCAGTTCAGAGAACAAACAGGTTGCTGGAGGTGGGAATGAGAAACTGAGAATGGATATCATCTATGTGAGAGGACGAGGACTAGTGCGTATGCGAGGTCGGGAACGAGGAGAAAGAGGAGGAGGGCAGCCCAAAACCAGAAGAAGCCCACTGATCACAGGTTTCGTTTTTTTGATTTGTCACTTTCATTGTATACTGTAGCACAGTGCATTGTAGGCTGTATATGGTACAGTAAACAAATTGTATGCCCCTGAACATTGTGCTTTCCATTTGTTTTCAGTACTGACTGCTGAATAGATTTTGACTAGTTACAGGTTCATACCAAAGAACAAGAATTACAGTATCAGAGTTAAAGTTTCTGTGAAAATAAGGGTACAACAAAGAGGAAGAACAAAAGAAAATGCAAAGAGCAAAACTAATTTATGATCCATTTTAGCTTTTTGTATACGGTATAATATATATTTTGACAAATATATGAAATTTGTTTTGAGATTTAAAATGTACTTCTCCCCAAGAACTATACGTTTTGAACAATGTGTTTTCTATTTTTTTTTGGTGTATTGTTTACTGACTGATTGATAGTCTTTGTAATTTTGAGCAATTTGTGCAATATTTGAGAGCAGTGACTGATTTTGAACACAGGAAAAACTGTTTTGAGTTTGAACGTATGTGCTTCGAGTCACTCTAGTGACTGACTTGACAGTGACTGAGGCTCACTAGGTAGAGTAGTTGTCTAGCAATTGGAGGGTCACAGGTTCAGTTACAGCTTCCTGCTTTCACATATCAATGTGCCCATGGGTTAGACACTCCAAGTTGCCTACCCAGCTCTGCATCAGTGTGTGTGTGAATGGAATGTGTCTCCAGCGTGTTAAGCATTTTGAGTGGTTAATATGACTAGAAAAGTACTTTATAAGTTCAGCATTATAAGGGTTTTATGGTGATTGGGCAATTACTGGATCTACCACAAATTGGAGAAACATAAATTCTATACATGGTCGAAATTGGAGGCAAGTCTAGAAGCGATTGGAAGGCTGAAGGAGCAGTATGAAGTGCTGACTAGTACTTCTGGAACTTATTCGATGGGTGAGCTGGGAAGCAGGGTGGACGCTGCAAACGTTGATCTGACTGTTGCTTCGGGACTCATGCGCGCAATGTAATTGGACTTTGAGAAACTATCAGTTCGTCTTGGTGCAAATGGAAACTAAATGAATCTGGATTGGCGGACAGACTTAAAGGATAGAGACAAATTGCTCTTCCTGCTAACCATAACAATTAGTATTTGGCTCTCATGATGACCTTCAACTGGTCCAAAAAACAAATGCATGTATGAGGAATGTAAACAGAGTCTCCTCCCCCCCGCTCCCGTTTCCCTCTACTGATTCACACACTCCCATGTGATACAGACAGACACACCGCCTGCTTCTCCCTGTGCCTGGCTGTTTCCCAGAATTCTCCCTCCTACTTCAGGAAGCAGTAGATGGCGGGCATTTGTTGCAGTGCATTAACTGAACTGGGGTTCATATTCCCCAACTCTTCCTCCTGATGTGTTATTGTCAATGTCTGAATAGTGCCTAAATGTTTTGAGGTGTTACCTGTCTTTTGATTCTTGTAAAAGGAATCAAGACAGATTTGTGCTTTTTCTTTTACCACCGCTGACCCACCCTGACCTTGTGTATACCATTTCATACAGCATACATGGGAGCGCCACCCGATGGTGGCTGCAAGCCCTTCAGTGACCTTGATCGGTTTGTATTCTTTGTTAAGATCTTGAACAGGTATTGTAAACTTTATTTCATTGCTCCTCTGGTTCAATGACAATCAAATTCATTAATTCATTCTGTGAATTTACCATATTAGTGCCATTTCCCTACAAGGACCAACCAGATTTTCAAACGGATTATCTTTTTAACAAATTTACGATCACTGATCAGGATGTGGTCGATATAGGTGTTGATCACTTCTCATTACACCCTTTGTAGTATACACCATGCATGATACAGAATGAATCTAAAACTCAGCCAGTATGCGGAAAAAAAATTAAAAATAAAAATTGTTCGACGACGAAAATAAATACCCACCACATGCCCCCTGGGAGATGTCCGCAAGGCACCATCTGTACATAGGCCTACATGTATGGAGCAGCAACACTGCATTTTAGGAACACCTTGTATTAAAGAGAAACTGGTTAATCTGACACCTGTTGACACTGTGCCCACTTTTGGTTGCATGCACAAGACTTGAATCTTGCCCTGAAGGTGTTTGCAGTGAAGAATCCAAAGAATGATGCAGGATCCACATAGAAAAAGAAAACATTTATCAGGTAGTGGAATGGAGTGATTTAAATGGACAGTTTGGATAATGAACATATGGAAATTGTGATCAAAGCACAAGTGGATATTAGATCAACCCTGGTAAGAGATTCCAGATCAGGTTTTTAAAAGTCAATCATAAGTATTGCCAGCAACACCTTCCCAGCTAAAATGACTCTAAGATGAAGACAAATATTAACAATTCCCTTCTGGAAAGAGTAAACCACTTAAGGCACACATGCTGGGACTTTGAACATCCTTTGTATATATCCAGTGGTCAAATTAGGTTTTGAGCGTTTTGTTTAGTAGTGGTGATTCAGTGAAAAATATGAGCAGGATATAGTCCTTTGAATAGCTTTATTGCTGAAGGTAAGTGGTTCTTCTTATGTCAACAAGTAGACTGCTTTGTATTCAAGTGCCACAGAGCAGTGCCACTTGGCCAGTAGCAGGGAAGATGAAACTGTTGAGAGGTTAGAACTTTCTTAGAGAAAAAGATCAATTTGTGGGAGAAATCAGGCAGGAATCAGGACAGGTTTTTTTTTATCTAATACTATAGAATTAATCCAATTACCACTCCAAAAATACCATTTAGTCTGCATTTTTATAGTTAACCTCAATATATCACCATGTGTATGCGTATATTTGTTTTCCTCATCTCTTGCCTCCAAACACAATAGATGACAAGAGGGTTCACTCTGTGCATCGGTCTCAGTACCTGGATGAGTTACTGACTTAGCAAGATGAAATGAAGGGAGTGAAGCATCTTGTCAGTCATTAAGGATCTTTGTACCTCTGGGAGGAAGCAGAGCTGTTAGCAGCAAGTGAGCCTCGTGTGAAGAATGGAGAACCGGCAACGTCACCACAGTGAAACGCTCTGATTGGTTGCCGTGCTGCGTCAAGAGCGGACCGTCAAAAGTTCAAGTCAGAGCCTACTCGCCGAACTTCTGCATTGGTAGCGTTAAGAGCTTTGAGGCTTATAACGCAGGAAAAGCTTGAAAAATTGACTGAGCCAATGTGGTCTGTTAAGAGAACTGCTTATATGGAAGTATTTACGTCGTTACCGCTACATCTTTTAACAGGATTTACAGTGTTGCATGTTAAGGTAAGGAAAGCAAGGAAGGTTAAATTTACATCTGCCATACAGCCCTACGCTGGTCCCTACAGTCGTCAAGAATAATGGCTCACAGTAGGGACAAGCCGCAAAAGGTATAAATACTGTTAGAAGACGTCTGGGCTGGTTCCGCACGGCTCATATCTGCGCAGAATGCACATACGTCAAGCATAAACCAAGCTTTAGCTCGTTTCCCTCTGGATGTCACATGACTGTGCGTAGTCAAGTGACTAATGGCAATGCTAATTTCTTAAAGGGGAAGGAGCATTGCTAAACTAAAACATCTTTTCATTAAAAAAAAAAAAAAAAAATGTATGGGCACTGGCAAAATGATGTTGGTAACTGTCATAAATTTTGGTATCTGTACATTTTTGGCATACAGCCAAGCCCTCATACAAATACTCAAAACTACCCACCCATCACGAGTAACAAAAAATAAAGAAATATATTGATACACATATCACTAAACTAAATAGCAAGTCTTTTTTAAAGTGACAGTGTAGTTTCCTGATGATAGCAGTGGCGGCTTGTGGAATTTTCTCCAGGGTGGCTATGATGGTTAAATGTTGCTAAACGCTTTTTTTAACCTAATTAATTACAGGGTAGCTGTGTATTAATCCTGACTTATTAATATTCATAAATATGACTAAAAAAATAATTTGTGGTGTGCAGGGACAAATCCAATTGCCGTAGCTCTTTTTTCATGAAATAAAGGAGAGATTAATAGATTTTTTTTATCGTTTAGCCAGTTGCTAAGGCAAACTATCTGGCTAACATTTTCTGCAAGTAAAGCTGACTGTTTCTTAATCGTGTTTGAAAACCCTGAGCATCCTCTCAATAGGTCTATCCTAAAACAACAGATGTCAAGGTGAGATCACTCTGTTAACACTGGGAGAACCTGCCAGAGCTCCACTTGCAGTCAGTCAGAGTATGAGACAATGAGGTGGAGAAAAGACTGTTATATTCCTTCTGTTCTTTAATATGTTCACACAACTGCTGATACATCTTTGGGTGATATAAATGTGAGGAGGGAGATATGTGTGATCTCATATGAAAAATAAGAACAAATGCAAGGTAAGGTAGAAATAACCAAAATATATGAATAAACTCAATATTTGGATAAAAGCAGCTGTGTTAAATATTTCATAAATCAAATGTAATATAGACTTAGTAATCAAATGTCACGATTGACCTTTTTCCAAAATGTAAACACTCAGACAAATTCAATCTAAACAATAGGATTACATGCTCTTATTGTGAAATTGCTGTCTCTACACAGCTACTTCCGCTAATGATTAGCACTAATTTAAGTCAGAAAACATTACTTTAACTGAATAATGCGCATTTTTAAACGCAGTGGTACCTTACTGTGAAATGTACTCAATCTATAAAGTGACCAAACATGGATAATTCAACATTAATATAGCGCTTTTTACTTTCATTTTACTGCTTGTTATTTGTATTTAGATGATAATCAGGTCAGAGCTATTTTATCTCAAGCTTCTCCCGCTATGTTTTTCTCTCAAACGGTATTGTTTGAGTGATATAACCAAATTATTATTTTTTTATTTCTGTATTTTGCGATTCGTTTGTCTCCAACTCCCGTGGTTTATAGCTACACGTGTCCCTGCTGTACCCATAGACAAGTCTATTGCTGTACGTCTCCGAGCACGCATCAGTGCGTATCACGAAATCACGTTGGGGCAAGCCCTCCCGGTACCCACTGAAATGCATTCTAAGGCCCAAACTTTGAAAAAAAGAATCTCACAATGTAACTATCAGAGCGCCGGCGGTGTTTTTCAATCTGACTTTGATCGCCCCAACAGGGCAGGGTTTTAGGTTGGAAGTGACATTAAGGCTGTTGATTGGACAATAACATACAGACTTGGACAGGCAATATTAGACTCTTTTTCACCTCCCTTTTTTCATGTGACTCAAGGAGGGCGATGCACTATTGCCCCACATGGACCAGCCGCCCCTGCGATAGGGGGCAGTACATACCGAATTAATTGCGAGCAAGTGCCGTTTGTGTTCGAGTGACGATGGATGGCCATTCAGGCCAAAAACTGCAATTGCGCAATTCTCTACTAAAAGGCAGATTGTTCAACCTCCAGAGAAAATATATGCAGCAAAATAAGAAGCACATCAGACTTTTTCATCACAGGCAGCAAGTGAAGAGGTAAAACAACATTATTTGTGAAAAGCAAAGGCTTTCTGCATTTTGTAGATAAGGTATATTCTTTTTGTAAATTAATAAACTTTAATGTTAGACCGAATGACCTCAATGGAAAAAAAAAATGTCAGGGTAATTTTACAATGAGTGGTGCTAGTTTGAAAAAACAAAAAATTACGGTGCAAGTTTTACCTGTTCAGCAGAAAGCAAATGACCCCAGTGGGTTTTAGATTTTGCTGCTCCCTCAGTTATTTCCATTAAGAGAATGTGATGCCGATGTTAAGTTTTCTGGCTGCGTTGATCGGCTCAGTGTGCCTCTGCCTCATGACGCGGAGCCATGGGCCGGGTCCTTGTCTCACAAAGGCAAGGGCACAACAGCTGAATGTGCACCTCCCCCTGAGGGGGGCCAGCGACCTGAGTTGGGTGCATCTCGGATGGGGTTGGTCGGTCAGTCAGGGTTGAAGAAAATGTTTTTTTTGCTTTGGTTTTTTTGATCTGTTCATAGAGCTCTTCATTTATACTTCTAATGAGGATGAGCAGAAAAGGGATATTACAGTGCTTACACAACGAATGCGATAGACTTGACCAAAAAGCATGACGCAGACCTAGCTGGTCGCTTGCTCATTCGCACCTTGAAGACTGTCCAAAGTGAAGTAGTCGCGCTTTAAAGTACGCAGTTTTCACGCGAGTGAAATGGAAGTGTCGGAGGACCCTGACCGGCACCGCTCCGCTGGCCTCCTCCTGCTCCTTCCACTGACTTTCCAGGAGCTCCCCGTGGACTCTTGTATGAGCTGACCCAGATAAATGTCAGGACCGCTCCTGCAGGGGTAGACCCAGTCGACCAGCGGCGGAAGGATCCAGAACCTGGGAGCGGAGCACCATCTCCATCGAGCCCAGAATGTGTGAGTGCAGCTGCCGGGTAGACTATGGTCTCTGAGCTAGCAGTCTAGGTGAGGCGGAGGGAGCCATAAACACCCCGGCTCCTTGCCAAGTTTGTGCTGCGAAGGTCCAAGCTTTGCCCGCTGGCACACAAACTACCAAGCTGAGTGGCTGTCCATCTGTCTGCTGTTAGTAAAAGTTTATTATATAATATGTGAGCGGCCAGGACGTGCTCTGTTGGAGACATTAACAGGCCTGGGTATCCGGGTGAGGAAGCAGTTCATGGGTCACTACTTGGTGGACAGAGCGGTGCCTTTGCAGCCACAATGGCTCTTTTAAGAGCCACCCACAAACCTCTTAAGAGCATTCCTGTCTAAATAGTTTAACCTGTTTATAATTTTTTTTTTTTATTTCTGTCCCTGTATAGAAAAAAGATGGTGTCATGCAGCTCAAGCTGATTAGCCATGGTGTTTATCAGTTTAATGTCCTGCTGATGCTGTGACTCCATTCACTCAGTCACTGACACCAGTCAGCTGATTGGTTGTTGTGCCTCGACTTGAAGCTGTAGTTGGGATTTCTCCCAACTTCTGCAGCAGACATAAAATACAGCGCCAGCCGAAGTTGCGCAAATCAGGCAGAAAAGCTTTTTCACGACACAAATCTGCTTCTGACGTGTTGCAGGATCTGCAGTCGCGCTTCATCGCACTCTTCCATTGACTTTACATGTAAATTGGACTCTCTGGTCACATCTATCACATTCTGTAACAGTGTATTCAAATCAGTAAAATAATTTTGTCCACATCAGTTCACGTAGAAGGAAACTGCGTCCAATATGTCGGACCCCATAAACTAGAACCTACCTCCATGTATTTTTATGGTTATGAAGCAGTCAATACTTTTCAGTGATTGGGAATCATTTTATTCATTTTCAAGAATACTTTGATGGATATTTACAAAGATCTAGGATATAACCTACACCACCTCTTTAAATATAAAAATGGTTGGACTCAATTGCAAATTATGACAAATTCCATTGCATGGCCTCTAGAATAGATATGCAGTTTTTTATGTCAGGGTCTTCCAAATTTGTTATTAAACTTCCCTCGAAGATCGTACCAGCCCTCAGAGAAATAACTGCATTTTTCCTGGTAACATTTAATTTCTATCTTTAAACATTACTTGTGCTGTTTGATATTTTACGAATTTAATCTCACTGGCCTTTTTTATAGGATGATTAGCTGATTTTGTTGTACTTTGTATGGGTTACCTCATACCTCCACACAATAATTTAAACATGTCAAAATCAAGCAGCAATACAGATTGTGATGAGCGTTTTGATTTAAAAAATATTTGTTCCATTTATGATTGAAATATTTTTTGTTGATTATTTTTCGATTTAATATGATTAATATGGGGCTTCCAGCAGATCTCTTCAATTATCACTCCTAGAAATTTTATACCCTTTCTATTTTAATTCACAACAAAAGAAGCTGGGCTGTCTTTCTTGTGTGACAACGCTCATTTTTACTTTTAAAACTCACTGTAGAATTTTGAGCACCAAGCATTCCTACAGATGTCCTCATAATCAAACCAAAAGACTCCTGCACCACAATACCATTGAAAAAAAATGAATGGGTCATCAGGACCAACTTGTTGCCATGACAACAGGAAATAACCCATTACAGCAGCTGGAAAGATATGTTCAGAGCAAGCACACCTCCCCTTTACCAGCACTGTTTAAATCTTCTGGGAGTCTTTCAGACAGGACATCCAAGTGGAAAACTTTGCTCAGTTTAATATGGCCTCATGCGCTGGGTATGCACCTCCCTCAGTATGACTGCCCAGACACAAGGGAAACTTTTTCTCAGCAAAACACATGCACAGAGAATTTGGATAGAACTTTACATTTGTTATATTTATAGAATGATTCTCTGACTCTGTAAGTTTCTTTCAATACCAGACAAGGATCATTATATTTGATCACTATAATTAGTGATGTTTAACATCACTGGAACCATTCTTCTGTGGTTGGTACAGACTGGGCCTTCACATGGCCTTAATTAGAAGAAATCTGAAAATCTGGAGCTTTCCAAAGTCAGGAGAATGAAATGTGTAGGCTAGAATATGGGGCAGTGCTACACAAAGATTTGGCTGATGCCAGTTTAGTCGAGTTTCTCCCCATTTGTAGCAGGAATTTCCCATGGTCTGTACACAAATCCTACACGAACACAGAAGACTAAAAGGGATTCTTTGTTGCCCAATCAGATTCTGTCATCCCACACTGTCCAGCAAGTCTCAGCATGGTGAGAAGGGTGTGACTGAGTGGAGACAACCAATAATATTACTCCACACAGTTAGTTTCTAGTAGATATTCCCACTTTCCTTGTAAATTAGTATAATAAATGTGTTTGAAAAACAGATAAACAGTGAACAAAGAAAAAAAAATATTTCCTAGAAACTCCGATCATACAACAGTTTTAGAGATGGGATTCATCTAAGTAAAGGCTTGATGCAGTCTGCTTCATTACTGAAATCCATTTTTTGTGTAAAACCAACTGTGAGGCTAAGAAGCCCTCAGGCTGTATTTAACTTACTTGTCTTTTCCAATCGTCTCATAGTCTTTCACAATCACGTCTAGCTGGGAGCCAGAGTCCAGAGGAATGCCTTTTAGATCAAATTCAAGCACCTGGGAAAAAAAGATGTACACAAGAGGTTTAATCACAAATAAACAGTAACTCCTGCTTCTACCATATGTACTGTGACACAATTTATTGATTATAGTCAACTTTTGCAAGATGTTGCAACACAGAGGTATCACTTTCAGGTTATCAAAGTAATGATATATTGAGCTTGAGAAATGACTTTGTCAACTACCTCATTCCAGAAAGGGTTCAACTCACTGTCGATAGATTTGGTTTTCTTCTTCTCATCTGAAAGAAAAATGTCTTCATAAAAACAAAGTCTGCCATCATTGACAGAGCTGATAAAGTTGGGAGGTATTGTATTGAACGTTGGAAGCATCCTCTAAACACTTTGACATCAACTTTAATTAGAGTTGTTAGAATTGCTTACTTGTAACCAAACCTATAAACTAACTCTATGTAGGCTACCATTTCTACAATTTGAAGATAGTCTTATTAGTTACTGATGCCTTCCTATGTGTTCTCGTGGATCTCTTTGCCAATTAAAAGCCTTTGCTGATACATTAGTTTTTTTCAAACAGCAGCTAATGATCATTAACAATAATCCTGCATAAATAAAACGAGTCACGTGTGCATTTTCAATTTTGCATTTATGAAACTTAAAAATCCAGCATCAAACATAATATCCATCATGAATGAGTCAGGTTTTAAATAAGATAAAGTACAGACAACTTTTTTCAAAGTCAAATATTAGAACGTAAATCAGTCTGAGCGTGAAACATTTGTCTTGAAATGAGACATACCTTTGAAAATCACCGAAGCAAATGGGTCTGGACTGCCGAGTTTCTTTTTGGGCAGACCCTTGGCTGACTCTACAATGACCCGCAGCATGACAGCAAACAGGTAGGGTAAAAAAGGATGAAAGGTCTAAGGCAATGTAAAAAAGAAAGATCTACAGGTAATCCGGTGTCTAAAACCTCATTGCTCCATTACAGGGAAAGGCGAATGAACGCGTTATTTCACGACGAGCGGGGGGAGCGTGAGGGCGGATCATGGGAGTCTAATTTTCTTGATTAGCCTACACGAACTGCTGCCAGCTGGACGTCTGAAATGATTGGCGAAAACAACACATCCAAAAGCCTCTTTCAAAGGTCTTCTAATCAATTAAATTTATTTTGTCAAATTCGAGACTAACCTAAAATCTCAACTTAGAAAACCGTCATTTGGCTCTATCTAGTGGTCATACGTGAAAATATATATTTTTTTAAACATAAAATACAAAAATCAAATAAAATGAAACCATTACTAGCGTTGAACATAACTCCGATAATCAGTAGAAATCGTGGCTGTAGAAACATTACAGCTCATTAAGAAATGCATTAGTCATATCTCAAGGAAATCCACAGGAATGAGTTAAAAAAAAAGGGTGGTTAATTTAAATAGCGGTATATTGTTCTAGATTACGGAGCTGCTGCTTATTATTGTGAGTTAACTCAAATTTAATTGGTGTCTAGTTTGTTTTTTTTGTCATTGAAAGATGATGTTTTGCAGGACCCCAGAAAAACTCACCAAGTGCAACAACTGCTGGGGCATGCATTATTACTGGATGCTCTACTAACCCTGAACCCAGATGGGAGTTCTTCTCAGTCATACTATACTAGTAATATAGTTTAAAAAACCGCTACACTATTCCAAATGATAGTTCATGCATATATATTGAGTTCATTGACTAGTTGAAATACCCTGTTTTTATTGGAGATAGTTCTTCTTATCAAGGTGACTAATCAGGTAGCCTAATGCAAAACAGCCTGTTTTCCTCATGTCTCACTAAACTCCAAGCCAACGTCATAGAAATATTTGGGGGCTTTCAAAATAAGAGTCTACCGTCAGTGTGAATATTTTAGTGCACCCTAAATAATCCTTTATTCAACACATTGTAATCAACTGTTCATTTGGATGCCAACATAATGCAAAGTAATCTACTAAACCGTGTCTCTTCTTTGTGGAGGTGACAGCAGACCTTGAAAAGTTTTATCTAGTTTGCTAAAAAAAATATTGTATTATTCTAAATCCATGTATGTTTCTCTGTGCCACACAAAGAATACACACCCTATGGGTAGACAGAACAACAGTGAAGCCTTCGGTTCAGCTTCAGTAAGAGAAACATTGATATTGGGTGTCTTCTTGTAATTGGAAGGTTTCCGGTTTGAGCCTCTAGCGGTTTGAGCCTCTAGCGGTCTCAATCATTGTGTTCCTGGGCAAGACACTTCACCCTTCACCTGCTGCCTACTGGTTGTTGTCAGAGGGCCCGGTGGCACCAGTGTCCGGCAGTCTCGCCTCTGTCAGTGCGCCCCAGGGCAGCTGTGGCTACAATGTAGCTTGCCACCACCAGTTTTTCAATTCACTTTTATTTATATAGCGCCAATTAACAACAGATGTCATTTCAAGGCACTTTACAACAAAAGTAATTTCAATACAATTATACAAATATTCCAATCAGTTAAAAGTTTTCTATGTAAGACATACCAGTAATCTGCTGGTATGTCTTACATAGAAAACATGAGTGAAAACATGAGCATGAAGTTGTTGACATGATGTTGGGCCCCATTGATGCAGACCTGCAAACACAGCAATCCCTCATACTGAGCAAGCATGTAGCAACAGTGGAGAGGTAAAACTCCACTTTAACAGGCAGAAACCTCTGGCAGAACCTGGCTCATCTGCCACGACCATCGGGGGTTTGAGAAGAAAGAGAAGTAACACAGAAAGTCTATCCTGGATTTCACTGGCAGCCAGTGGAGAGATGCTAAAACAGGAGAAATGTGATCTCTCTTTTTAATATTCATCAGAACTCTTGCTACATCAGTTTGGATCAACTGAAGGCTTTTAATTGCATTTTGTGTACTTCCTGATAATAAGGAATTACAGCAGTCCAGCCTTGAAGTAACACATGCATCGACAAGAAATCTTGGAAACCTGTTTGATATGGGATTTAAATATCATGTCTTGGTCAAAAATGACACCAAGGCTCTTTACACTATTACCAGAGGCCAATTTAATGCCATCCAGATGAAGTGTTTAACTTAGCGGTTTGATTTTTAAAGCTTCTGGTCCAACGAAAACTTCTATCTTGTGTGAGTTTAAAAGCAGAAAATTCAGAGTCATCCAGGTTTTTATGTCTTCGAGACCTGCCTGTAATCTACCTAACTGATCGGAATCATCAAGTTGTAGGGATAAATATAATTGCGTATCATCAGCATAACTGTGGAAATTCATACAATGCTGTCTAATTATTTTAACAATTAGAAGCTATATATAATAAAGAGAATCAGTCCAAGCACAGAACCTTGTGGTACTACACAAGTAACCCTTGAGTGTGAAGAAGATTTTTCATTAACATGAACAAACTGGAATATGTTGGACAGATATGATTTAAACCAGCGAAGTGCTGTTTCTCAAGGTCTGTAATTAGCTAAGTCATCTTGATTGAGGGAGGGTCTCTTAAGTAAAGGTTTAATTACAGCAAACTTAAGTTCCTGTGGTACATGTCCATTTATTAAAGATAGATTCATCATATCTAAAATAGGGCCAGTAACCAGAGGGAACACTTCCTTAAATAATTTGGTTGGTATTGGGTCTATAACTGGCGTTGGTAAGGCGTATTGCGTCATTTCCTGTTTGGTGATTCACTTGGTTGAAGCATATCGGTGCTCTTGCCCTCTTTAATTTATCTAATTTTCTCTATCCACAAGCTTTTCTGAGTTATTTTTACACACAAACACGTTAAAACACTTATTTTCTGTTGGTGTTCTTTACGTTTTGGGACTCGTTAAGCGTTACACTGGTTTTCTAGGGTAGCTTAGGTTTACTGCTAGCATGGCTACGGCTTTCTCTCCTGTCCCTTCGTCTCTCTCTGTATCTCCTCCTCTCTCCTGCTCTCTGTGTCAGATGTTTAGCTACTCCTCTGCCTCCTTTAGCGAAGATGGTAGGTGTAATAAGTGCCACATTTTTGTAGCCCTGGAGGTAAGGGTTTCTGAGCTAGAGGCCCGGCTCAATAGTTGGCTCAACAGAGCTATGACTGCGTAAGCCTTGCAACTGTACTAAACGGAAACCTAGGATTGTTTTATTTACCTCTATTAATGACGAGAAATATGCTATTCAAAGTTGTCGAAAGGGGTTTTATAGAGATGTTGATTATTTTTTCAGGTTAGATAGGAAACATTTAAGTGTGTAGAGCGCCATTTTCTCTCCAGGTTCCTAGTATTCTGCTTTAAAGTATGCAACTCTGCATTAAACCAGGGAGCCAACCTGCTGATTAACTCCTTTTTTAAGGGGGCTACACTGTCTAGCATCAGACTCAGTGAGGAAGTAGTACTTTGAACCAGATCATCAATTTCTGACGGGTTAGTGATGGAATTACTGCCGTCCTCTGTGGTATTTTGAGACACATAGTGAAGCAAAAATGGAGCAGATTCTTTAAAACTTATTACAGCATTGTCTGATAGATTTCTACTGTAATAAAATTTTCTTTCAGATTTGAGAACGTCAGGTAAAATAAATTCAAAGGTAATCAACAAATGTTCAGATAGGACTGGGTTATGTGGGAGGACTGGTACTTCCTCACACTTAATGCCACATGTTCTCTCTTCTACTTTTTTCTTCTAACACTCCAGATATATTTTTTCTGCTGTTATTGTGATTGTCAACCCAGTTTTCTCTCACAATAGAAGCTTCACATGGTCTGGTACCCTGGATGGGGAACATCGATCCAGTTGATGCTCAAAGTCACGGAGCATCCTCCATGCTGTCTTCTCTGTCTTCTCAGACTCCCGGACGGTCAGGGCAGATGACCGTTTGTACTGAGCCAGGTTCTGCTGGACGTTTCTTCCTGTTAAAGGGGAGTTTTTCCTCTCCACTGTCGATACATACTTGCTCAGTATGAGGGATTGCTGAGGAACAACTGTGGTTGGAGTCTGCATGATCCAGGCACAACCTCATGTTGATGACTCATCGCAATTTGCTAGGATTCCTTACATAGAAAACTTTTAACTGATTGGAATGTTTGTATAGTTGTATTTAAATGACTTTTGTTGTAAAGTGCCTTGAGATGATATTTGTTGTGAATTGGCGCTGTATAAATAAAAATGAATTGAATTGAATGTCAGTACAACGTCTAAAGAGCGCTGACCCGAGTGCGTGGGTCCTTTCACAATTTGTATGAATGTGTGTGTGAATGGCTGAATAACTGAATTTGGTTTAAGCCCCTTGGGGTTCGTATTGTATAGGTAAAGCACTATACAAATACAGGCCTTTAACCATTTCTCCATCCTTCCATCCATCCATCCATCCATCGATAAACCCATTTATCCCTGCTGTGGGGCTGGTGCCTATCTCCAGTTGTTATTTACAGGTCGCCAGTGCAACACACAGGACAAACAACCACACACACATTATTGTTTTGTGTGTGTTGTTATTGCTTTGTTAGTAGTAGTGAGGACCTTCATTGAATTCCATTCGTCTTAGTATGTGTACTATGCCTAACCCAGACACTTTTCCTAACCGTAACCAATATTTATCTATTCCTAAGCCTAACTAAAACTTAATTCTTACCATACCTCTAATACCAACCAGTAGAGCTCAGCATCAGTTCCCTAAAGGAAAGTTCCTAGTGGAAAGTATTTTAAAATAATTATATTTGACTGAGCGGTACTTTTATTGAAGATGAGACAACTATATATTACTTTATATATATACTACTTTAACGACTACGCCACACGATGCACCATAATTTATATATTAATGAAGACTTTCCCATTGTTTGGTGCGTGATTAATATTTCAAATATTTTATATTAGAAATTAACGTAGAAAAAAACAAGTGTTTTAACCCTTTACTGCATGACTTTAAGTAAAACTGACTTGTGTTTTTAGCTTAATAATCACAATAAATTCGTTTCAGATTTACAATCTTAAGGAGTTCACACTATTGTTCAGAAGGCGGCGGTAATGCACCCTCAAGTTGTTGGCGAACCATCACAAAAACAGAAGAACACATAGAAAAGTGAGGGAGAGAGTGATGCTGCATATCTTCTACAAGTCTTTTGTGGAAAGTATAATCTCTCTGGACATAAATGTTGTGGTAGCAACAACAGAGCCAAAGACTTAAAAAGGCTCAACAACCTGATAAAGAAGGCTGATTCTGTTCTGGGGACAACTGTGATACTTCTGGGGATGATGATGCAAACAAAAAATATTCATTGAATCAAGACCATTATGGGCAACCCTGAACATCCTCTTCATGAAACTATCCTACAATGCCATAGTATCTTCAGTCTGATGCTTGTTTAGTTTTGCTGTAAAACAGACCACTTCAAGAGATCCTTCCTGCCATAGCCATCAACTTCCTTGAATAGTTAAATTTTCCTCTAGAATCAATAAAGTATTTTTGTATTGAACTGAATTTGTATTCAATTCTGAAAATAAAACACAATATATTTCCCTCATTACTTTTATAAACTGTAAAATTGAAGTCCCTAATAAAGACCATTTAGACAAATAGATTTCTGGTTATAAATGTTTAATCTGTGACGAGATTGATAGACTACAGTTACTGATACATAGTTTTTGAGGTCTTATGACTTTAATACGTATATTCAAATACTGCACTGTCAGATTAGCAATCACCTTTTGCGGTTTAATTTCAATTTAAATTCAGTTTATTTATATAGTGCCAATTCACAACAGTTGCAATCTCAAGGCACTTTACAAGAAAAAGTAATTTCAGTATGATTGTACAAACATTCCAATCAGTTAAAAGTTTACTGTTTAAGGAATCCCAGCAGATTGCGTTGAGTCATTGACATGAGGTTGTGCCCTGACATGTAGACTCCAACCACAGCAATCCTTCAGTAATCCCTCATACTCAGAAAGCATGTAGCGACAGTGGAGAGCAAATACTCCCCTTTAAAAGAAGAAGAATCCAGCAAAGCCTGGCTCAGTACTAGTGGACGTCTGCCACAACTGTCTGGGGGTTTGAGAAGACAGAGAAGAGACACAAAAGGAACTGATGTAAGAGTACTTTCTATATTAAACAAATTATAAAGTTGACAACAGGACATGGAGGATGTTCAGTCACTGGGAGCATCATCCGAATCGATGCTCCCGATCCAATATTTTGAAGCTTAGCAGGATACCAGACCAGGCGTAGCTTCTATGGAGAGAAAAAAACAGAGAGAGAACAGGGTTAACAGCCAAACTAACAGCAAAAAATAAAACTGGAGAGTAGTAGAAGAAAAAAGTATAAGAGTGAAGAAAAGTGGACAGTATACTAAACTAAAAAGTTTACCCTCTTTGGTGTGAGCAACTTTCTGCTGAACAAACCTTACCCTGAATCGGGTAGGTGATATCATAGCTCTACGATAGCATGTCTTTATTTGATAACATTTTGAAGTTTTCCTAGAAACATAACTGTGGGTTTTTAGAAGTTATAGGCCATTGTTATCATTATTAAGATAAATTAAAACTTGAAATAATTCCCTTTGTGTGGAATGAATCTAAATACTGTGTTTCACTTTTGAATTGAAATAAATTAGATTTAGACAATATATTAATTTATCGTGATGCAGGTGTTTAGTTTCTCAAACAGAGAAGTACCATATATTTTTAATACCTCCAAAAAACGTCTTGATCCGTTCTTGGTGTACTATTACAATACTACCACATGGATGTGCTGTATTAACTCTTCAAGAGAGGCCATCCCTTCACTGTTTTTAACCTGTAAAACACTGTGTTACACAAAATTTATGAAAATTGTTCTTTAAATAAATTGTTGATTGATAACATAATGTTTTACGTTTTTTACATTTGACATAGATGTGTTTCAGTTTAGAGTTCTTTACTGTATACGTTATTTAGTTTAAGCTAGTGGTAATATATGTATTCTGAGAATGCTCTCCTTATGGTTCTCTTGCTTACACTGCAGTTGTGCAAGTTCTACAGAAGAACTTAAACCAGAGCATCTGAAGTTCAAGATTCACCTGTTCGAAAGCTGGACTGCACAAACAGTGAGACAGAAAAAAAAGAAAGGAAATGTGTGAGTTTAAAATATTTTTTGGAGCTACTGAGGTCTGATAATGGACCATGAAGATATATGTGTAGAAATATTTTTCAGTGAGGTAAGAAAAGCGGTTTTACCATACCAAGTTTATTTTATATTGCACAATTACACATGGCATGTGAGCCAACCAAAGTGCTGAACAAAAACACTCTAAAATAAAACGTAGATATAAAAAGTAGATATAAAATGAAGGAATTAGGGTAGGTTAATAGGAAAGAATAAAAATAGAAGAAAGACAAGCAATAAAAAGATAAATAAGTTAAGCTGAGCTTTTTTTAAAAACACAATACAGTTGCCATAAAATTGTTAAAACTGCCTTAAAGGTGTTTCACTGTATCTGTGTCCAGGTAGATATCTGCTACACAGGGAATGTAAGATGGCAGCAGTTTTGCTCTTTAAAAATTGAGAGATAAAATTAGGAGATGTAAAGCATCAACTTTCAAAAGCATCAGCTTTCAAGAATCATTCAGTCAGTCATCTATGCTTTGTTAAAAAGTGGAGAAAATTTCAAGAACTCCCTACAGGTACTTTAGCTGACAATCTATTTAGGCAGTGGTCAGTTTTAAAGTTAAAGTACAAAATAAATCATTTAGAGTGAAACAACATAGAAAAGATAATGTAGATAGCTGCACGATATGACATTTTAACTTTACATACTCTACACTCCTTGAATAATCAATATTGAAATACATCTAAATTTTACTTAGTTTTTACAGCTGTCACTCATGTTTTTCACTTTTCCAGTGTGTTTTGTCATCGTCTTGCGTTTTGTGGGCTTTTTTCTCTTCTCCCCCTCATTTCACTGTGAGTTTTTGGTGCTCTGTGTCTGTAACACGGTCATTCTCTGAATTTGGAGCACATTGGGTTACTGAAATGTCTACCAACACGATATTGTTTCTGAATATTGCACCTGATCTGGTGAAAAGCTCCTGCTCTGAGGCGATAGAGCTTATAACTGTAAAATGTCGGCCGTTTTATCTGCTACGAGAGTTAACTGCAGTGTTCGTCACCTTTGTTAACATTCGACCAGGTGCAAATGGCAACGAAGCATCAAAAGAGCTATTTGACACCATCAGCTCGTTGCAGACAAAGTATCCGGAGGCATTTTATGTGGTTGCGGGGGACTTTAACCACGTGAAACTGACGAACAGTTGACGAACCAGCATGTCACCTTTCCTACACGCAGAGAAAATACTCTGGACTGTGTGTACAGCAACATCCTGCGGTGCATACAGAGCTTTTCCTCGCCCCCATCTTGGCCTCTCCGATCACATCTCCATCCTTCTACCGCCAGCATACCGCCCCCTGCTGAGACACATCAGGCCAACGAAGAAATCTATCACTGTGTGGCCCAGAGATGCGGCTTGTGTGCTCCGGAACTGTTTTCAGTGCACAGAAAGGCAGGTCTTCAAAGAGGCAGCTACACATGAAGGAGAGATGGACCTGGAGGAATATACATCATCTGTCTTCATCTCCAAATGTGCTGATGATGTCACAACCACCAGGATAATAACCTGCTATCCGAACCAGAAACCCTGGCTGAACTCTGAGGTGAGAGCTCTGCTGAAAGCTAGGGATGCTGCATTCAAGGCAGATAAGGCATCAGCAATCAGAAAGGCCCGGAAAAGACTAACTGCGGGCATTACGAGGGCCAAAGCAACATATGCACAGAAAATCCAGGGTCACTTCACCACCAATGACCCTCGGCGCATGTGGAGGGGCATTAAATACATCACGGACTACAACACCAAGGATGTACAAGATGCACTCAACCATTTCAATGCCCGCTTTGAGTTCCCTGATGTCTCCCCCAGCACCAAACTTATACCACCACCTGGTGATACGCCCATCAGTGTGACCACGGCAGATGTAAGGAAGACCCTTCAGCGTATCAACCCTCATAAAGCAGCAGGGCCCGACAACATCCCCGGGCGGGTACTGAGGTGTACCAGCTGGCTGAGGTGCTGGCAGACATCTTTAACACCTCACTGTCACTGTCATCTGTCCCCACCTGCTTAAAGACTGCCACGATTGTCCCCGTCCCCAAGTGCTCCACAGTGACAAGCCTGAATGACTATCGGCCAATAGCTTTAACCCTGGTAGTCATGAAGTGCTTTGAGAGGTTGGTCATGACCCACATCAAAGACGCCCTCGATTTCACTGTGGACCCCCACCAGTATGCCTACAGGAAAAATCGCTGCACTGACGACGCCATATCATCTGTGGTCCACACAGCCCTGACCCATCTGGAGAGCAGAAACTCCTATGTTCGTCTGCTGTTTCTGGATCTCTCCTCAGCCTTCAACACCATCATCCCACAGACGCTGGTGCAGAAGCTCTCCTCCCTCGGAGTGAGTCCCACGCTGGGGAACTGGGTATTGGACCTCCTGACAAATAGACTTCAGACTGTTAAGATCCACAACACCATCTCCTCCTCCATCACCCTCAGGACAGGATCACCACAGGGCTGCGTGTTGAGCCCCTCCTTTTCACTCTGCTGACGTATGACTGCTCAGCGAGACACCCCAGCTGTCATATAGTTAATGGTGCATTCACACCGCAGGCTTTATCAGCGTCAGACAAAGCTCACAAAGCATCTAGTTTGACGCTTCTATTTTGAAGCTTGCAAAGTCTGCCACTTCTGAGCGCATGGGCAGGGCTTCTCCTGTTGCCGGACATTCTGAACTATGGCAGATAGTATTGAGAGTGTGGCTAGGCTTTATTTGCTAAATAAAGCTAGACAACGTCGAGTTCGGCAACATAAGCGTTGTTTGTGGATACACCATATTCTACGGATGCCTTCTGAGTTTGGGGAGTTTAACCATTTGCTCCAGGAGCTACGTATGGATGAGGTCTGCTTTCAGCAGTACTTCCGTCTGTCCCGCGCCTAATTTTACGACCTCCTGGGCCGCATCGGAGCTCAAATCTCCAACCAGGACACCAACTACAGGTTCTCTATTCCTCCCAAAGAGCGCCTGTCCATCTGTCTTCGGTAAGTTTTATTTATTATTTTTTAAATCTGCATTATCTAGACTTAAAATGTAGGTTTTTCCTGCTCCCGCTACATTCAAAATACGTGTAGTGACATCGCTACAATTATAAGCTCTGATTGGTTAATGCGCCACTTCAGGGACGTCAGCACCGTCAAAAGTTCAACTAGCTGAACTTCTGCGCTGCTGGCTTTATGAGCTTTGAAGCATGAAAAGCTTAAAAAGTTGACGGAGCCAAAGCTCACAAAGCACCGCAGAGACCGTGACGCTCCTCTAACGGCCTCCGCCATGGACTTACAGTAGTAGCAGTTTAAAAGTTCTAATGTTTCCATGATTGGTCCTTGACTGGCCCTTGACTGGTACGTGCCTGATCCGTCAAAGGTCCCTGACAGGTCCGTGGTGGTAATGTAATCCCCCGCTATGACGTCTTCAGTGAGGCCTCGCCCCCAAGGAGCCTGAGTGAAAACCAGCTGCAATGCCTCTTTTGTCCACGGGGAGGAGCAGTGATTTTAATGTTAATGATTTATTGATGTATCAGACTCAGGGTAGCCTATATAAATGTCATTAAAAAATGTTCCCCTATCTGTTCCTCAATGGTTTGCTGGTTTGTATGTAGCCTAAGTTGGAATGTAACTCAGAAACTCAGGGTTCAAATAGCCTACCACTGTAGTCTTATACCCAGATACAGTAGTTTTATAGCATAAGAGTGCTCTGTAATGTGAAACGTATGACAGTACTGTAGGCAATTAGCCTACTTTTTGGGTTTCATAGGGTTAGGGAACCTGGCCAGGTTCGGGCTTAATTTCTATCATTGTCCACGGTCTCAGGACGGGCTTTAGTGGTCAGCTGATCATCTCAGCGCGATCATTTATACTGTAATAAAGTGCTGCAGTGGGCCACTAACATTATTCCGACAATACCTGTTAAGATGTTGCAGGCACACTGCATGTGTCACGATGTGGAAGACCCACTCCTCTCAGATCAAAACAGAAAACATGCTTCGACTGCTGCGTTGCGCTCTCACAGAAAATACTGAAGTGTAAATGCACTATTATCCCAAGTTTCAAGTTGCAGAAGTCTCCTGCATTTATATAGCAGCTCCCTGATGGCCACAAGTCAGACAAAATCTCCTGAAATCTAGAGCAACAGTGAGAGCGCACACAGAGACTCACACAGGCCAGACAGACTTTTACGCAACAGAATCAAGTGGTTAAAGCTTCATATAGCTGCAGACAAAAAAAAAAAAAACGTTATAAATCAACATGCCTTGAAATTATTCTTATTCATTTATAATTTTAAGTTTCAGGTAACAGATCCTTTTGACCGGAGTTTCAAACATTTGTCCAGTAAATTGAAAACAGGTGTCAGTTTTTCTAACGCATGGATTCGTAGTCCTGCAGGAAAGTACTATATGAGTCTTTGTAGCCGGGGTGGCCCTGCGACAGACTGGCGTCCTGTCCAGGGTGTACCCTGCCTTACGCCTGTTAACTGCTGGGATAGGCTCCAGCTGCCCCCGCGACCCTGAATTGGATAAGCGGCTAAGATAATGGATGGATGGATGGATGGATGTAGCCGGGGTAATATTTATAAATTACAGTTTTTTCCCAACCACTTAAAAACCTGATAGTTTTTTGTTTGTTTTTTTAAACAGTTTGTCCACTAGCGCAATTTTCATCCAGTCAGTCTCCAACTTTTAAGGCCAGATTACAGCTCTACTCTGAATCAAAGTGTGATTCACAGATGTGATTTACCTGTGACTAATAATGGTCATCTACCATTAATAATAAATGAAACTGTGAAGCTATAACTTTTTTTTCTTCCATTTTTATTTAAACTAGCATATTTCACACAACACAGCAAAAAAAAAAAAAAAAAAAATCACATTTTGAACGTTTTTTTTAACGGCAATAGCCAAGGCGCTGTGCCTCAGGGTCAGTCTTGCGGGGACTTCTCAGTCTCTCATTTATTTTGTTTCTGACTCTTTGCCAATGGTCCCCAGACAGGTTAGGGAAGCGCTTTGAAACCTTTTGGTGGACCCGCTCCTTTATAATTTGAGGCAGTGGACTTTTTCCGTTTGAGCCGCTCCAGTTTGTCATCTTTCCCCAGCTCTTGTACATATTAAATGGAGTAAACTATAAGTATCCTTCGCTGGTCCACATATCCCAAGATTCATTGCGGGCTGAACGGGAGAATTTACTTCGAGCAACACGGCAACAACCACAACAAGAGGAGCACAGTTTTAGATGTAAGTATATTAAAATCTGGCGGTTCAAAAATGAAAATCTTAAAGCGGTTGTGTTGTTTGCCTTTTATTCTTGGCTTAGACATGTATTTTAATATTTTTTTGTAAAGCATCGCTCGTAAACGAGCTTGTATGGTAGTGTAAAAGTTTCTTCATCTTTACGCAGCCACTTTCTGCTTTGGTAAATTAAGTAAAAAGTCAACTCCTCTTACGGCTCGTACACACCAAAAGCGAATTAAGCAAGCGGCGAGTCAGATGTACATGTTATGTCAATGGAGGAGCGCGTTGAAGCGCGGCAGGGGGTCCCGCTTCAAATCAGAAGCAGATCTGCGTCGCGAAAAAGCTTTTCTGCCCTATTCGCGTGGAGGATTTGTGCAGATGAGGCGGTTGCGGCGCGTGAAAAATTCTGCTCAAGTTGAAAATCTCTGAACTCCAGCGTCAAACCGCGCCGCGTTAACCAATCAGGAGCCTGGTGACGTGATTCCTGACGTATTCACAGCGACAGAAATTATTCATTCAACATGGAGGAGGGCTCATCAACGCTGCAACAACCCGGAGCTATATGACACGCGAGGTGTCGCCTACGCCGCTGCTCTGCTCTCCAAAGTAAATAAAGAGAGGACACTCTTTCTTCGAACGTTAGCTCAACAGCTACCATCTTGCAAACACACCATCTGGCACTACGTCCTCCCAGACGTGACGTATTTCCGCCCACACGCGCCGTGTTTTCAAGCGCGTCAACTTTGCTTTGTACACGCTTCAAGGAGCGAATGTTCAAGCCTCCAGCTGGGGGCATGTGGCGCGTTTTGACGCTTTTGGTGTGGACATACAGTTAGGAGAAATTATTACCTCTTTACCGAGTAAAAATCGGGGCACGGTGGCTTGGAGGTTGAAGATTAAATCCAGTTACACAGCTTATGCTAGAGGACTCTTATTGAGCCTCATACAACACAGAACCTGTGATCTGCTGTGAAAACTATAGTTCTGCATTCTTAAATCAATACAGTTGTCACGTTCCTCTGGTATTTATTTTCTATCTAATGAGGAAAATTCAGGAGGAGTTGTATCTGCAGGAGAAATTAATCCCTTGCCGGAAAACAAAATTGAGAGAAAAAAATAAACCTACTGTTTGTATATTTGCAACAGCGCAAATAACATAATTTATGACTGATCACTTTAACAAATATAGATTTCATAAATGTTGTTGTGTTGCTCTTTTTGTAAACTGTGTTTATTGTCTTCTTGTTTAGGATATGAAGCAGCAAAGGGAGACTGGAGAGGAGAGCAGGGACCGAATGGATGGACTGTTTTTCTTTTCATTCATGTTTTTGTCACATTTTTTATTTAGGTGTTCGATGGTTGTGAATAAATGAATTTCTAAAAATGTTAAATATCATGAAGTCATTTCATTAAAAGTTGTATTAATGTTTTTAAAGAAGCTTACGTTGAACAGTTTAAAATAACAACATATTGGCATTAGGATAAGTTTTTTTGCAGTTATTTATATCTATATAAATGACCTATTTAAGCTTAATTAGAACAAACGGGCAGTGTTGCTGGATCAGTTGAATACAGATATTTTTTTAATATTTTCTGGTTGACGAGGGGAACATCATACATGTTGGTCTGCAGAGAGAGTTCAGAGCAGCTTCGTCATGCTGTCCACCAGTGCTGACACAGTTACTTTGAAAAAGTAATATGATTACTGACTAGTGGTTACTCCTTCCAAAAGTAACTTAGTTACTTTACTTATTACTTTATTTTAAAAGTAACTAAGTTAGATTACAAGTTACTTTGTTAGTTACTTTCTGCAGCTCCCAATAACACTCCGCACTGCCTCAACATAAACACAATAACCACTTTTACATATAATCACTTTATTTGAAGTGCATTTTAACAGTAAGAACGGATATATACTTGTTTTTTAACCTCACATTGACACCAGCAACTATAAAGGAATAAGCTGTGTCTTGGGGACATACTTGCTCTCTCACTGCATGTACAAATGGAGAGTTCCACTAGGGGGCAGAGTAGGCCTACAGAGTACAGAACTCAGATTCAGGCCAAAACAAACATGGCACCCGCAAAGGAGATTATCAGCTGTTTCGGCAGCAGTAGAAGGTAGGATCATATTTACCGCTATTGATACTTGTTTTCTTAATACTAATGCCGCCATGTACCTAATATATCTTTTTGCTCAAGAAAATGACAAAAATAGTAACTCACAGTGGCTTGAACAAGTAATTTTAATCTGATTACCTGCATGAAAAAAGAAACGCGTTAGATTAGTCGTTACTAAAAAAGTGGTCATATTAGGAGTAACGCGCTACTAAGTAACGCGTTACCGGCATCACTGCTGTCCACTGCATCCATCATCAGGGTTTACAGTCTGCTTAAGTCGACGTGCACAAAAGACAAGTTTTTCCAACCAGAGAGCCCCACAGACCTCCAGCAGCTTCATCTTCAAGCTCATCCCAAGAGGCAGCTGTGGAGAAAAGTGTTATGACCTGCAGTTTTGTTAAAACACAATGTTAGTTGTTGTTGCAGTGGTTGTTTACAAAAAACAGTTCAGTTTATTTAGGAAGAGCCAATTTGGAATATGCTTGGTAAAAAAAAACATAGATATATAAAATCAAATTAGAAAATGCTGTTTTGATCTAAAAGGCATATATTTAAAGCTCACAAAGATTTTCTACAGATAAAATGAATATAAAACATGTAATATTACAAATTTGTACATTTGATCACTAGTCATTCAATTACAGAAATTATCATGAGAGTAGATGTCTTAAGTATTAACCTGGATTAAATAAAATTATCTTGATATGATCACCTCTTAGCCAGAAATATAAAACATTTGCGCAGACAGTAAAACTTGTTGTTCCTCTAGAGTAAAAAAGGTGAGTAAAATACTGCGAAATATTTCTTGCTTTACCAGCTGGTTTAACGTGATCGCGGTTGCTAAGAGACAGGACGTTCGGCAAAGTGGGAGCGGGAATTCAACTGAAGGCTAGACCGTCCAAATTCACAGCCGTTAACATCCGGTCTACCGTGTCCACGAAGGACCCAGCCCATGTAGACCGAGTAGACCGGGTCCTTCGAAGGATCCAGCCGCTGGATTCGGACACAGCCTCTGCTTTCTTACTAGATGAAACGTTGACTGTTCATAGGATTGAAAGGATATATCAAAGTCTAAAAATAATTTTGCCGCTATATATATATATACTTTTGTAAGATTTTAGGAACTTGTAATGTAACGTTGGGCCTAAAAGGCAGAAATTTTCTGAACAGGGCTTACACATTCACACATTTAATATTCACACAACACTGTCTGGCTAACCTATTGTACTCGCTGATGATCATCCTGAATGCATCCCCCAACTTAACAACACACCATAGACTCCAGATCATTCACACCTCCTAAAGAATTACCATCTCCAAGCATCCCCCCACCAAGCTTTCGTGACCATCCCTACAGCATGTAACCATGTCTATTCTGTTGTTATTGTGAGTTGTTATATGATTATATTAATATATAATATACACAACAACGTAATTAAGAATTTATTATGAAATATATAAATTGATAAATATGATAAATACGCTATTACGTTGTTTTTGCGTTGTGTAAATCATTACCATCTTCAAGCATCCCCCCACCAAGCTTTGCTCCCCATCGCTACAGCATGTAACCAGGTCTATTCTGGTGTTGCAAACATTCCGTGGTGAGCCGAATAGTCATGTGATTGCATAAATATTATAAATAGGCTATTACGTTGTTTTGCGTTGTGGAACTCTGTCATTTTCATCCAACAACAATAACATAAAAAACCACGAGTTTATCACAAAATTAAAGGAAAGTACATTAGGTTTTAAAAAAAGATATACTTTAGGTTCATAGAAATAAATCAAATTGTTTACAGATATAACGTTTAAGGCTACTTGTTATAATGTTTTACAGAACTCATTTGGTGAAGTTTGGCCTGTGTTAGGAGAACTTAAGTTTATGGAGCCTATGATAAACTTTGACAATAGAAGAAGCAGGTTAATTACAAAAAAAGTGAGCAGTTTGTGTTGTTACATCCAAAATGGTTTGCGCAACCAGCTGGGCTTTTTCTGCAGTGGACGTGCATACTGATAATAACATCATGTCGATGAGAATTCTGTGAGAGAAGCGCCATCTCCTGGTCATACTCTGTATTTCAATTAATGGGTGGAGTTGCAGTAAAACTTTGACACTCCCACGAGAAAGAGGGAGGCCACTCCGGCCACTGGGATTTGGAGGGAACTCTGCTGTTAATGGGCTGGAAAGGGCACGCCATTCGTCCGGCGTTTACTCTGAATGAGAACTTTTAAACTGCTACTACTGTAACATGTAATCTTGACGTCGCTGACGCTGACAAAGCCTGCGGTGTGAATGAACCATAAGTTTGCGGATGACTCAGCAGTAGTGGGACACATCACCAACAATGATGAGTCCAAATACAGAGAGGAGGTGGAAAACCTGGTGCAGTGGTGCAGAGAAAACAACCTCTGCCTCAATTCGAAGAAGACCAAGGAGATGGTGGTGGATTTCAGAAGGGATAAGTGTCCTCTCCTTCCCCTGTACATCGGAGGAGCAGCAGTGGAAGTGGTCTCTAGTTTCAGGTACCTCGGTGTGCACATATCCAACGACCTCACCTGGAATGCCAACACTTCACGTCTGGTCAAGAAGGCCCACCAGCGTCTCTACTTCCTGAGGAAGCTGCGGAGAGTTGGACTTAGAAGCTCCGTCCTGAGGAGTTTCGATCACTGTGCAGTGGAGAGCGTCATCTGCACCTGCATCACTGTGTGGCACGGTAGCAGTACTGCTGCTGAGAGGAAGGCCTGCAGCGGGTGGTGAAAGCTGCACAACGGACTGTAGGGAGCATGATTCCCACCACCTCGGACCTCTACATGTCCCGATGCAGGGGACAGGGCCTCTGTATCCTGAAGGATTTCACCCATCCCGCTCATAGCCTGTTTCAGCCCCTTCCCTCAGGCAGGCGGCTGAGGAGCATACAGAGCAAGACCACCAGGCTCAATAACAGCTTCTTCCCTACAGCTGTTAGACTGCTGAACTCCAGCTATGTCCTGTAGAGCACATTTATTTCTTTGTTTTTTTTTTTTCCTCTAATTTAATTTAAATGGCTTTTAATACCGGACCTGAGTCCTAATTTCATACCATCACATGAGATGGTATGACAATAAAAGTTCTTTGAATCCTTAAATCCTTGAATCTTTGAATCAAGAACTATTTGTACTTCTAAGAAACTTTATTTATTAGGCATATAATCTAAAACATAATATTTTTGTTATTTTGGTCATTTATTAGCTGTTTTTTTGTTTCGGGGTTGAATATTTTAGCTAAAAGTAGCCATATGTCTGCATTAGTTAGTATACTGAACAGCATATAGCATAAGAAAAATAAGAAATTAATGTATTTTTTTCAAGACAGTTGTGGTGGAGAAATTTAGTATTATGATTTATATGTACTTTGTAATCAACTGTGACACATGTTTACTTAATGTTGTAGTATTATTTTGAATGTTTAGTCTTATTGAGTGACGCCTCTATCCAAGTCATGGTCAGAGAGTTTTGATAATGATAGTCCAGATCCTGTGTTACCATGGAGATGGCTCTTCGACTGGGCATCCTTAAAGGTCTACAAAGTTCACAGCTTCCTAATCAAAGAGAAAGGCACCACAAAGTCTCTGATTTTAAACTTTAGAGTGGTACTTTTTCGAGTAGAATAGATAGACCAAGGTTGCTAGAAATAAAATAAGCTTGTTGTTGTAAGACCGAGACAGGTCAGTATTTTGCGTTTTACTGTGAGGTAATACTGTCCTCTTGTATGATCAATTCAAATCATATTAAAACCTTAAAAACGTTTAAAGGAATCTCTCTCATTTTATTAAGAGTCTAAAATCCGACCACAACAGTCATTAGCTTTTTTTTTAAATCTGAATTTGTGCATGTAACAGTGTTAAAATGTTGAGCTTGACAATGTCACCTGATAAAAAACAAAGTACAGCTCAGAAAATATCCCAACACTTCGCTTTACTGTCTGAGCAGGAAAAAGACTTAAGATGTCACTTACTGAGTGCTAAGAAAGCTTAAAAAAAAAAAAAAGCTTAACTAAACAATTGTTTTTAAAGAGGGGTAGATTTGCATGTTGAACAATTATAAAATTTTGCCATTTTATATCATTAATTTATATATCATATTTATATCATAATTTTTTCTAATTAAGGCTAAAGGAGACAGGCAAATAATTATATTATCAGAAAAAAACAACTTCTGGTTACAGTCTATTTACAAATATATATATATTAGTTCACTGAAAAAGCAACTTTGGTAAATAGGGACATGATTATTTTTGCCAAACTCTGCTGTTTAAACACCCATAAAACTTTTAAAAAATCCTATAAAAAAAATCCTGGTCTTATTGCAAAATTACATATATCCTATTTCTTGTTTTAAAATGTATTCTGTGATTTACTTTAAATCAATATCTTTTTGGTAAACTTGTGGGGCGTACTGCCACTTTTGCATGCTTTCAAAAAACCTGATTAAATTTAATTTCCTAGCAATATTTGTATATATTATTTTTATTTTATGACAAAACTGACATTTTTTCATACTTCTATTCGTTGTCCATAAGCCTTTAGGGCACCAAATCTGCACCTTGTGCCAATTATTCAATAACCTTTGCATCAGAAAAATGTAGCGGTCAACATCAGGACTGTCTGAACTGTTGGAGGTCAGAGTGACAGTGACCTGACATGTAGAAAAGTTGTTTACACAGCCTTGAATGGCCTGGTCTGTTCTTATATGGGGCATATCTTGATTTAACTTCTTCTGTAAAAAAAGAGAGTCAACATTTACATAAATACATAGGCAAACATTTTGGTAGGCAGAGGGTAAAGACAACATTGAACTCAGTGGTGATGTTTCCTGTTACATACGATTACTTTTTAAATAGTGCAATAAGTTTATTATTTAGTTAAGACTAAAACTTCTAAGACTTTCCATTCCTTGAAAATAATGTTTTAGGATAGCAATATAAATGTTATCAAAATATATTTTTTTCAAATAGTAATTTTTCTAATGGCAGAGAAACAGTGGATTATCTATCATTTCTAGAACAGCGCCGCTCATGGTGGCAGCTTGTTGGAGCACCTCTGTACCATTAGCCAAAATGTTTCCAGACTTTAATTTATAATTGCTTTGTATGAAGCATTGTCTTTTTAGTACAATTACAGAGCATCTCAAAATCCCCAAAAATACCTAATATACAACCCAAAATCCCAGAGGATTGAAAAGGAGGCTTGATAGATGCAGATTAGGCTTAAAGAGCAGAGAGAGAAGTAAGAAGTTCAAATCATCTCATCCATTCATCTTAATAGGCAAGATTTATATTACTGACTCCAGCGTCTTTCTGCCTGGCTTTTAAATCACACAGCCAGACAGAAATTTAAAGAGAAGCAGCAAAAGCATATTAAGTGGATTACCAGTGTTGCCAGGATCTAATGCTGTCATAATAGTCATGAGACTGTCTTACATCACAAGTCTTCAGTCTGAGGCCTCTTCAGATTTATTGCAAGACTAACCCATCCTGCCCACTGCATTACCATCCACAACAATTATTTGAAGATATGACTTAAAAAATATTTTTTCTTTGGGATAAAGGTACAATTGGGATAACTGAAATGGATAGAACAATTTAGGCAATAGACACCAGCTCCCTAATACCTTGCAAGGATTGACAGCATACAGTATATGATGTCTCATTTTATTCTTCATCAAGTAGCAGGGAGCTACATACTTAAATAGGTTTATCCCATAGGTTTATCCAATGATGTTGCTGGATGGATGGAGGGATGGATGGATGGATATCTGCTCTCAGGAGGTTTTGACAAAACAGCAGCATTATAGACTCACCATATGACAATCAGTCCTGTAGCTGCACCTTTGGCTCACCATTCCTTGTTAGTAGTTGCATGTCTAGCAATTCGGACGATAGCTTTGCCAGTACTGCAGATTTTCTTTTACGGTTTAAGAAAACAATAATTCAGAAACACAGTGTATTGTGGTTTCTTATTGTAAATTCCATTTCCTAGAGCCTTTTACCAAATTTGTAATTCACATCACACTGTAAACCCAAAAACGTTTAATGAACTCAAAAATGTATGAGGAAACTGATTACCTATAAATTAGCTTTCTTATAGAATGTAATTTTATCACAACTACTTAAATGTAAATTGAATAAAATAAAAGCCTTTAACTACCTCCAATTTAACTTAGTACCTAACTAACTTATACAATTTCATTTCACTATACTAGGATATTCTTATTTATTTGAACTTTTATGCATTACATCACTGACCAAAATACAAGACTTTATCTAAAATATTAAAGTACCGCTTCCTGCAATACAAGTATCTTGCTCAAGGACTAAATGACCAAGGTAGACAGAGCGGGATTTAAGGAAAAAAACGGTTACAGGACAAAATCCTACAAACTCCTACCCCCTGAGCCAAAGTCAAACCATAAGTTCTAAAATTATCTATTGAACACAAAACTAAGTCTAACAACGCTTCTTAGTCAGGTTGCTTCTATAAAATGAAAACAACTGAGGCAGAGTTGCAATTGCAAGTTTATTTTTAACTACCTACACAAGACTTGGCATGTTAACTGCATTTGAACATATTTTAAAGTATATGATGTACAACTTTAGTGAACAGGAAGTACAGGACCTTAGTGTATTATTTAATGCATTCATATACTTACCCAGACAATTCTGGTGCAATCTGAGGTACCCATAGCACCTATGGGCAGGTGCAGCGCCTACTGCAGTCTCTGAGGCTAATCAATGAGGGGCTTTAAAAGAGGAGTGTTCACCTAGAGTAGAGGTTATAATATTGAGGCCAAGCCTTAGCTCCAACCATAGCTGGATTGACCATAGGGAATAACCGGCATTTTTTCAGTGGGCTGTTGGCGATTTTTCATTATTTGTAGCCTGTTTTTGTTTTCTGCATTGGTATAAGCTATGATGGCCAATTGGTCATCATAGACTCTGGGCTGGACCAATTACAGCTGAGGAGGTCGGATGCACCCTCTCCCTTGCTGCTCTCATGAAAGCAATCATATCAATCATATCAGGTAGTTTACTATAGTTTTATGAAAATGCTTAGTTTCAGTTCAGTTTTCAGTAGTTCCAGTTTTAGTTTTAGGCTATATCCCAGTAGGCTCGGTTCGATTGGGGACCAAAATTTTAGCTGGTGCGGTTCGCATTCACACTGGCTTTTTATTATCTGAAAGTCCAGACCTTTGAACAATTTCACCTCTCCGCTTGTGGTGGCACTGTTTTAGAGCTGTATGTCCTCCTGCCGTGGGGGAACTTCCAGTACAGCTGAATGTAAACAAACCCACAAGAGCAGCAGATTGCAGCGGTTGTAGGATTGATCTATTGTCTTTGGCAAACATGCCTGATAAATGCTGTAGCAGTACCTCAGAATGAACATAGAATGAGGCTACCCATAATTGTTATGGGTAGCAGGAAGACCAATTTATCTCTTCCTTGAGTCTCTCAGCGGTCCCCAGATGATTCCAATCTCACCATATTGAGATTAATCAGTTTTATTTCATTTCCATTTCCACCAAGCCGATCTGACATCCTTTTCCTCCATCTTCATCTCTTTCTTCCTCACTACTGGCCACATCCTCCAACTTTAATCAAAACATTTTAAATGAAATAGTGAATTTAATATGAATATACAACCACATTCAGCTAACTTAGCTCCTGAACAATATTACAATTAGCCTAAAAAAAGAAATATAATGCAGAAGATGCTTGACGTGTGAACAACAGTGTTACATCAGGTCACAAATAAATTGTAATATATTTGAAATTAATAGTTACAATGTGAAAAATGTAATTTGTTTGCATTACATATTACTGTCTTAAAAATGTAACTGAGTTACACTACTTTAAGATACTTTTAGCAAAATATCTTTAATATCTAACACGACTTCTAACCACCGTAACTTATCAGTTTACATTTTACACAAGTGTCACACCACAAATACTGTATTTTTACCACTATTTGATAAAAATTAAGTCTCAAGTTCCTTTGTGTGCCTTCTATTTCATGGTAATGTTTGTTAAATCTAATCAAAAGAATGTACCGAAAGTGCTCATCACAAAGTTGCTTGAAAAAGATGAGACTCCGATGTCTGAAGTCTTACAACAGATGGTTAGGAAAACAGTGTGAATAATGCCACTGTTTAAATGTACAGTCAAACTTTTCCTCAGCCGTCCTGATTCCCTGATGTTATAGTTTTGAGCAACAGAAAGTGGATGGTGGATCTTGTTCTACCATATCCAACTTGATTTGGTCTGTTGCATTAGTTGGCCAGAAACAAAATAAAAAATGCATTTGTAACTTGAGTTACTGAAATTATAACTAGTAATATATTGCTGTATATTTTGTAAGTAATGCATTACATTACTCAGTTACTGAAAAAAGCAATCTATTCCCGTAACTTATTACTTTTGTCATGCATTACTCCCAACACTGATGAACAAGCAGATTTGAATTCATGGTTTCCATTTTTATTGCATATTTATTCATTCATTGTGTTCTTTTATTTTTGGTTATTCACTTATTTTAATCAGTTGTGTGTTTGTTCTAGCTTGGATGATTTGCCTTAATTTTTTTCTTCTTTTGTAAATAAACTTTTGCATTTTCGAAAGTCACTGTCAATTTGTTCTACATACATACATTGACGAGGTGCATGTTCAACAGACGTCTATAATTCATTCCTTCATCTTGTTAATTCACCTCAGCCTCATCTGGGCAAGTGCTAAACTACAAGACTGATATATTTGGCTATTAATATAGTTCCTGACTTGTCAGGTGGTACCCCGTTTATAATAATTTTCTATGTATCATTAATCTTTTTGATTGCCATAAGAAATCCTTTAACAATTCATAGCCAAATAGCTGCATTTTCTCTAAATTTCCAACCATGGAGACCAAACATATTGTGTGCCTGGTAGGCTGATAAATGACAATATCACTTTAATTCGAGTTGTTTTGGGAATCTCCAGCTCATTGGGCATATATTTTGGTCTTTTTTCTATTGACCAAGAAAAACTTTTTGACTGGGTTGAACAATTCAATTCAATTCAATTCAGTTTATTTATATAGCGCCATTTCACAACAGATGTCATCTCAAGGCACTTTACAAAAAGAGTTATTACAATACAATGTTTAGTGTAGAAATTAGAGAACCACAGAAGATTGCGTCGTGGAATTCTCAGCAATCCCTCACCAATATTTGTGGCAAACTATGGCCGCTTTTGGTTTCAGCCCAGGTTTTATAGCTAAGATCCAGGTTCTGTATCAAGACATTTCAAGTGTGCTCAAGTTGAATGGAGGCTTTAGTGCTCCATTCAATGTTCTAAGAGGAGTGAGGCAGAACTGTTCTTTGTCAGGGATGCTCTATTCCCTGGCAATAGAACCTTTGCTTCATAAATAAAAAAAAAAGACTTGTGTGTGTTTCTTCTTGGTTGTAATGCCTTTGTAAACTTGTCAGCATATGCCGATGATATCATTATTTTAGTAAAGTCACAGGAATATTGATGATGATATTGATGGTTTAGTGAATACTGCTAGTCTTTTTGGACACATTTATTCTGCAAAAATAAACTGGAGAAAGAATGAAGCCATAATCATAGGTAGTCAGCTGGGGGATCAACTCATTCTGCCCGGAGGTCTTGTTTGGAAAAAAGGGGGGGTAAAATATCTAGGTGTATTTTAGGCAATTAAATTTTTTCACTGAAAATTAGGGAAAATGTACAGGCAAAGTTAAAGGTTTTCTTTTAAAATGGAAATTCATTCTACCAAAAATGTTATACAGAGGATGAGTTCTTGTTATTAATAATCTAGTTTCTCCCGCTCTGTGACACTGGTTGATTTGTGTTGATCCTCCAGTTTCCATTTTACCAATTTGTTAAGGAGTTTTGGTGGATTTTTTTTTTATAAGCTACATTGGATTCCTCAGAGTATCATTTTTCTCCCCAAAGAGGAAGGTGGACAAGGCTTGATCCATTTAGCCAACAGAGGGGCTGCTTTTCATCTTCAATTCATTCAGAGACTACTTACAGGACCCATGGATATGGTGTGGAGGAGTGTATCATGTTGTATTCTTTGGAGGTTTGGTAGAATACAAAAAGGTATAGAGCAGAGTACTTTCTGAGGAAGCTGAGGTCCTTCGAGGATTGCAGCAAGATGTTGCAAATCTTCTATTCAATTCAATTCAGTTTATTTATATAGCGCCATTTCACAACAGATGTCATCTCAAGGCACTTTACAAAAAGAGTTATTACAATACAATGTTTAGTGTAGAAATTACAGAACCACAGAAGATTGCGTCGTGGAATTCTCAGCAATCCCTCATACTGAGCAAGCATGCAGCGACAGTGGGAAGGAAAAACTCCCTTTTAACAGGAAGAAACCTCCGGCAGAACCAGGCTCAGCACAAGCGGTTATCTGCCGCGACCGTCTGTGGCTTGGAGAATACACAACAGAGACACAGAAAGAGCAACAGAACTGATGCACAAGTTTGTTGCAGGACGTGGAGAATTTTCCGTCACTGCAATGCCATCTTAGTAAGGGTCGTCAAGCAGGGCTAATCCGGAGCACCTACTATAATAGAAAACAGGTTAGTGCTTGAATTGACAGCACATCATGCAGTTGGGGAGAAGTAGGAGAGAAAGTAGGAACAGACCCTAATAATGTCCTCCAACAGCCTAGCCTAAAGCAGCATAGCTACTAACATTAACCTGTCTCCTAGCTACTAGGAGACCTGGCTACCAACACTCTGTCTGAGTCCTCCTGACCCGTGGACGGTGTAGGGCCGGTAACGGCCCCCGTCATGCCGGGGTCTTCTCGGAGTCGGGTTGTTTGAGAATGCAGCCCAAAGTGGGTGGTAAACTCCATCTAAGGCTAAATACCGGCACGAGACCGATAGTCGACAACTATCTTAAGGAAAAATAGACAGAACTGAGAGGACAGAGTTGAAGAGGGCGAGAAACGTTTAAGAGATAAACGGGTGGGGTCCGCACAGTCTGCCCGGGGGATTCAACCCGGCAGGTAATGGGCGGCCGCACTGTGCGGGAGGATCCCCTTGAGGGACCTCTCTCGGCGCTGGCTGGCCCCTGTGGGGCACATTTCTTCCGCGGCGGTAAGCCGCGACCGGCTCCGGATCTTTACCTGGCTTACATAATCTATCTCTACCTAGCTACTCTACCTCTTCCTATCTCTTCCTAACTTTTGACACTCTGCCTGACTACTAACATTAACCTGCCTCTTCCTATCTACCTGTCTGACCTGACTCTAACTACCTATAAACATATCTCTAACTGTAAGCTTTGTCAAAGAGGAAAGTTTTTAGCCTAGTTCTACAAGTCTGTGGTGGAGAGTTTCATCTCTTTGTCCATCATCTGTTGGGGTAGCAGCATCAGAGTCAGGGACTTAAAACGGCTAAACAACCTGATAAAGAAGGCTGGTTCTGTTTTGGGGACACCTGTGGAACAACTGGAGATAATGATGCAAAGAAAGATTCATAAAATTAGAAGGATGATGGAAAACCCTGAGCATCCTCTTGATGCGACTATCCTACAGCAACAGAGTATCTTCAGTCGGAGCTTCCTCAGATTCTCTGCAACACAGACCGCTACAGGAAATCCTTTCTCCCCACAGCCATCATGGACTACAACAACTTTTTGAAAAATGAATTAGAACAAGCTACAACCACACTTAATATCCCTCTGGGTTCAATAAAGTATTTTTGAATTGAATGGGTTTGGACCTATCTTTGTTTCTAATACTTTGCAGTGTAGTTTATGAGATCTTAATTTTTGGACAGATGTTAACAGGTCAGTCTGCAGTTTTCATAGCTTAAATTCCTAATTTACTTTCGAAACTTGTGGTTTGGCTTTATTCCTTTAATGCTGAAGAACAGTAGTGACACTCATTATTTTATGCTTCTCAGTCACATTGTTGTTTCAGTTATTGGAAAAAAGAAAAAACACAGACACACACGTAAAACTGTGCTAGTTTTACATACAGAAAACTGGAGAAATGTGATGTCAACGAATTGTTGGAATTGATCCTTACATTTTGTTGGGCAGATGCTGAGATCAACAACATCTGTTGCAGGATTTCTGATTGTTCACCTGCTGAGCCTCCAGATGGTCTGAATGTATGAGCTCACCACAGCATGGGAGCTTAAAGGAGAAAGAGGACGTTCTTTCCAAAATCCATTAAAAACAGGATTTAATTCAGAATATTTTAAGATGCTGCACCTTTATGTGTCTAGAGCAAAACATTCTAGCCCTTTGTGAGAACAGTGAAATGGATCAGTAAAGACACAGGGAAGAAGTTTGGGAGGAGAATCAAGGCAGACTGGAATGGAGTTAAGATGCGTCGGAATTAAAATATGTCAGTGGTCACTTCACCACCTTTTCATGTGCTGTATTCAGTGTTGTAGTCGAGTCACCGTCTCTCATATCCTAGTCAGACTTGAGTCCAAAGTGTTTGAGTTTAAGTCAAGTAAGTCCCAAAAAGAATCTTCCAGTCCAAGTATCGTCATTATCATCTGAGGGCAAGTCAAAAACAGGAGAATAGGGTGTAGATTTTAAGACTAGAATAATGGCAGCAATACATTAACGTTATCACACTACTAACACCGTAGTACATGCGAAATATTGGAAAAATGCATACTATTTTTTGAAAACAACAAACCATTTACATGCTACTTGCAAAGGACTTGAGAAGTTGTTAATAATTTGACCTTTCCCTTGTGGGTCCTTGGTGGCACAAGAGGCTGGTGGCAGGGGGGGGGGGGGGGGGGGGGTCTGAGGGTGACTAGAAGGTCAGTCTAGATTATCTAAAGAGTATTTTCCTGGTCACAATAAGAGAAAAGGCTATCCTATTTCTTAGTTCCACTCTTCAGGTGACTTTTCACCTTTAATCACCTCTAAGGTTTAATACTGAAAATAGCAAAACTTCTAGGAAGTGTATAAGGAAAAGAGGATATGGAGCACAGAGCCATTAAAGAACAGTGAAAGCAAGGAAGCCAATTTAATGTTGAAAGGGTTAAAAATTAAATTAGGTCCAGGATGGTGTGGAGTTGCTGTACTGGGCAAGTGAACTGAGGAGAAAAGATTAATTAACAAAAACGGGTTTGATTGCTCTAATAACAAAAAAAATTGTCAATATATGTAAAACATGTAAAATTTATTAATTCTTGTTTTTTGATTGTTTTATGGCCTTTTGAAATAAGATTTTCTTGTTTTCTATCAAAAACAAGCTTCTAAATTGAATAATAGTTTTAAGTCCTAATCTGCCAGGGTTATAAATAATTTTGGGCCAAACTGTATAACAGTAATGGAACCAGATCATTGGAGACAAGGACTTTATAATGTCCTGCACTTTTATAAGATTCACAGGACCTTTGAAATGGAAAAAGAGGTTGGCAAATGTTTCTTATCTATAAAATATTAAAACTAAGCTACCCATTTTGATGAGTTTACTTACTTCTAAAAGTTTGAAATTTAGTTCAGAATCGTTTCATGCATAGTTTAGACTGCATGCACCAAAAGACTGTTTTCAGTGGCATTGAAACCTATTCTAGTCTTTGATCTCTTTTTGTTCTGCTTAATTTATTGAAGCACTTTGTTGTCAAGTCTCATGTTACTTCACTATTGTGTTGCAAAAAATTGGCTAAGAAACAGTGACAGAAACAGAATATCATAGCAAGTCTGGATAGTTTGAGAGAAACACTAGTATGATCAGACATGGATGTTAAAGAAACTAATGACACACTAAAACTAATTTAAAGTAATACTACATCTGCTTACAAGCAATGTACTGTCAGCTGAAATGATCCTCCTGCTGTAAAATGGGTTAAAGCAGCAGTTCAGTCAGCAGTTGGCCTGAACTTTCAAATTGGCCTCTAGCCGGTTGAATTCCTGGCTGGCCACAACTATGTCTCTTTCCAGATCCCATCTGCATTTAGTGGTGAGGGATTCAAATGCCTTGACTGCTGCATATGCGTATGTTGCATGGGAAGGTTTTTGCATGTGTCAGTGGCCAAGGGCAATGTTGTATATCTATACATATTTTTGTTAAGCAAGGCATAATACATCTGTACAAAAAATGTAATGAAGTTTAACTCTCGCATAACATTTTTATGCAGATTAGCAGTTGCAGACCAAGCCCACCCATCTTGTACTAGGCTGCAGGTTTGTCACACACAAGAATGGCATGGTATTGGAGTAGGTGGCCGTGGTTTGACAGTTGAGGTACACATTTTTGCTTGTGACATAACAATAAGGACTTTTTCAAATGGCTTGTATGTGACCCAAATGTCAAAACAAACAGAAAAAAAAGAAATTTGCTGATGTCCCCTATAAAATTTAAACTGTCAGGAAAACTTATTTCAAACAAAATACAGTAATTATATAAATTAGTACTATATTAAGTATTTGACTTAACTATTTTTGTTAATAAACTCTTGTGTTTTAGAAACATGTGTTATATTTAGTAACACATTATAGTACATATTACATATGTAGTAACTTGCTGTTCAGTGAGCGTCAAAAACTCATCTTTCATCTATTGTTTAATTATCTCAGCATTATCTAGCAAGAAATCATAAACGGTCTCCACCATGACTCAAGGTTCGGTCCAGCTGGTCTCAAACTCACCACAAGGTTCAGTCCAGGCAGTCTTTGCCCCACTACAAGGTTCAACTCTGTTGGTCTTTGACTCACCACATGGTTTAAGTCTGCCGGCCTTCGTCTCACTACCAGGTCCCACTCCGCTGGCTTCCAAAACACATGGTCCTCCGCAGCCGCCCCCTTCTCAATGCAAGGTTCACTGCAGTTGGCCTCCAAGGCACCAAGTCCACTACCATCAGTCTTCAAGGCTCAAAGTTCACTGCCGCCAACCTCCAAGACACAAGGTTCACTGCCGCCGGCCCTCAAGACACATGGCTCAATGCTGCTGGCCTCCACGACACAACGTTCACTGCCGCCAGCCTCCAAGACACAAGGTTCACCGCCGTCAGCCTCCAAGACACAAGATTAACCGGGCCTGCTGGCCTCCGAGCTACAAGATTCTGCCTTATCGCCAACAAAATCATAGACATTATGTTCGGTCATCACAAGGTTCTACTATGCTGGCAAGCACATGACAAGATTCTAAGCCGCCTGTCTCCTTCAGAGGACTGTCTCAGAACTGGATACAGTATGGACAGTATGGAGAGAGGTAAGTGGATAGGTGAGAACTGGTATTGATAATTTTTTTCTTACCTGTGCTGTCGGGCAACATGGTACTCATAATTGGTATTGGAGTACCACGTTTAAGCCCATTACATTTACTTTCTCAAGAAGAGCATTATAGCTTTTGCTATAGTACTCCACTTGATAAATATCTGTAAAAAATTATAAGTGATTACTGTGGGTTTAATTACTTGACGTTATGGACACAGAGAAGGAAAAACAAAAGAAAAGACAGAAAGAAGATGAAGAATAAACAACCAATAAAACAGAGCAACATAAACAAAAGTTATAAAATAAAATAAGAACCACACATTCATTACAAACAAAAACGGGTATATGAATACAACAACTATGTCCCTGAAATGCCTTTGGCACCAATTATCTATTGAAGATAACCTCAGCCCAAGAATGTATCTGTAAACACCTACGTGTGTGTGTGTGAATTCTGTTGCATATAAGATTTCCCCGTACAAGTTTTTGATAGCTGGTGTGAGGAGCCGTCGATCAGTTCCACAGTAATTGACGCAGACATGAAGGAGGATGGGGATGTAGACAACCAGAGGGCCTCACAACCTAGGAATCACAGGGCCAACCGCACCCCTGAATGGAGGAACAGAGGGAAGTCGCTGATGAAACATCCAGCACAATGTCCAGCACATCCTACTACAATGCAGGAGCCCGGGAGGCCACAGCGGTGAGCCCATGTACTCTGCCAGCAACTGGCTATGCCAGGGTTGGCCTGGTCCAGGACCTGAAGTCAGATCTGTTTTCTGACTGCCACACCAACTGAGTTGGTCCAGATGTTGCCTGCATGACGCGGGAAAACATCCGTTTTTTTACTCTGTTCTGTGCCAGGCCAGAATCAATAAAATGAGCGCTGTAAGACGTAGAGTCGACGTTTGTGGAAGACGAAGTGGTAGACATAGGACATAGGATGCATTATTTGGATTTAAAACCCTTTTTTGGGTAAATTACCCATTTTATTGATGTGAGGAAAACATTCCTTTTTTTCACTTACAACTATTTTAAACTCATAATGTCCAATTCTAGCTGGAGAGATTTGTATTTGGTGGTGTGGTGCGCAGACGGAGTCATGTTTTTTGAAAAAGTAAAATTTTTCTAAAAGTTAGGTCAGTACATGCTGATGAGGATGGAAGAGTCCTATCAGAAACATCGAAAAGATGCAAGCTAGGAGGAACTAGTCACAGCTGCTTACTCTATAACATTTAAATGAATCAGTCGAACGTGGCCTCAGCAGCAGGTTGTTGACTTATTTTTTTTTTTTTTTTGCATCTTGGTCAAATCAGATTTTAATTTAGGAAGAATAAAACATTGCCCGTATTTGGTTAAGCAGTCCAGACGGAAGGCTTCAGCAACATGGAAGCAAAACACTGACAGTCATTGAGATGTCTAGGAAGGGTTTATTGTGCATCTCTCTTTTTAAGACAGTTTTAGGGATAATTTTCTTTAATAAAATGTGGAAAAACAGATTTTTAAATTTTTTTGGTTTTGTACATAATGTTTTAGGTATTTAAGTGTCATGCACAGAATTTGTACCCAGCCCACATGGGCTTATCCATCCATCCATCTTCTTCGGCTTATCCGGGGTCGGGTCGCGGGGGCAGTAGCCTAATCAGAGAGCCACTTGGGCCAGCTCCTCGGGAGGGATCCCGAGGTGTTCTTAGGCCAGCCGGGAGACATAGTCCCTCCAGCGAGTCCTAGGTCTTCCCCTGGGCCTCCTTCCAGTGGGACGTGCCTGGAACACCTCACCAGGGAGGCGTCCAGGAGGCATCTTGACCAGATGTCCGAGCCACCTCAACTGGCTCCTCTCGATGTGGAGGAGCAGCGACTCTACTCTGAGCCCCCTCCAGACGACCAACCTATCCTATCCTCACCCTATCTCTAAGGGAGAGCCCAGCCACTCTGCGGAGGAAACTCATTTCAGCTGCCTGTATCCGTGATCTTGTTCTTTCGGTCACCACCCAAAGTTTGTGACCATAGATGAGATTGACCGGTAAATCCAGAGCTTTGCCTTTTGGCTCAGCTCTCTCTTCACCACGACAGACCGGTACAGCACGCGCATAACTGTGGATGCCTTACCAATCCGCCTATCGATCTCCCGCTACATTTTTCCCTCATTCGTGAACAAGACCCCCAGATACTTGAACTCCTCAACTTGAGGAAGGACCCCATCCCGACCCAAAGGAGGCACCCTACCCTTTTCCGGCTCAAGACCATGGTCTCGGATTTGGAGGTGCTGATCCTCATCCCAGCCGCTTCACACTTGGCTGCAAACCGTTCAGATGAAGCCAACAGGACCACATTATCTGCAAAAAGCAGCGACCCGATCCTGAGGTCACCAAAACGGACCTCCTAAACACCTTGGCTGCGCCTAGAAATCCTATCCATAAATGTTATGAACAGGATCGGTGACAATGGGCAACCTTGGCGGAGTCCAACTCTCACCAGAAACGAGTCCGACTTACTGCCGGTAATGCGAGCCAAACTCTGACACCAGTCATACAGGGACCTAACAGCTCTTATCAAAGGGCCTGAGTACCCCCCACAGGATTCCCCGAGGGACACGGTCGAACGCCTTCTCCAAGTCCACAAAACACATATAGACCGGCTGGGTGAACTCCCACGCACCCTCTAGGACCCTGCTGAGGGTATAAAGCTGGTCCAGTGTTACACGGCCAGGACGAAAACCGCATTGTTCCTTCTGGATCCGAGGTTCGACTATCCGTCGGGCCCTCCTCTCCAAAACCCCTGAATAGACCTTACCAGGGAGGCTCAGAAGTGTTATCCCCCTATAGTTGGAACACACTCTGTGGTCCCCCTTTTTAAAGAGGGGGAACACCACCCCAGTCTCCCAATCCTAGGGAACTGCCCCAGATGTCCACGTAATATTGCAGAGCCGCGACAGGCACCAACCACCTTGCGGCCACAACTATGGTCAGCCTTTTCGATAATGGAGGCATGGAACATGGCCCACTCGGACTCAATGTCCCCCGCCTCCCCCGGGATGTGTTCGAAGTTCTGCCGGAGGTGAGAGTTGAAACTCCTTCTGACAGGGGACTCTGCCAGACGTTCCCAGCAGACCCTCACGACGCGTTTGGGCCTGCCAGGCCTGTCCTGCGTCCTCCCCCACCACCGGAGCCGACTCACCACCAGGTAGTGGTCGGTGGATAGCGCCGCCCCTCCCTTCAACTGTCCAAAACATGCGGCTGATCATCAAGCCTAGGGTGTCCTGGTGCCAAGTGCACACATGAACACCCTTTTGCTTGAGCATGGTGTTCGTTATGCACAATCCATGACGATCACAGAAATTCAATAACAAAACACCGCTCGTGTTCAGATCGGGGGGGCCATTCCGGCCAACCACGCCTCTCCAGGTCTCACTGTTATTGCCTACGTGAGCGTTGAAGTCCCGCAGCAGAATGAGGGAGTCCCCGGAAGGAGCACTCTCCAGCACCCCCTCCGAGGCCTCCAGAAAGGGTGGGTAATCTGATCTACCGCTTGCCGCCTCTCAACGGTAGCAACTCTAGAGTGGAAAACAGTCCAGCCCCTCTCGAGGAGACGGGATCCAGAGCCATGCGTCGAGGCACGGCTGACGATGTCCAGTCAGAACCTCTCAACCTCGCACACCAGCTCCGGCTCCTTCCCCACCACAGAGGTGACGTTCCACGTCCCAAGCGCCAGCTTCTGCAGCCGAGGATCGGACCGCCAAGTTCCCCGCCTTCGGGCAAGACACTGACATTTCAAATGAGAAGATGACCATATATAGATATCAACAATATCAGAGGAGAGCATTCTCCCCCACCAACCAGTCCTTAAATCATTCACTTGAACACAAGGTACCTTATACAGGGCTTTAATTGATTTATATAAATTGCCATTAATCCCATAATTAATAAATGTATACCAGAAGGTCTCTGTTTATCCAATCAAACGCCTTTTTTAAATCAACAAAACAAGCAAATGTACATCTTCCCTCTTGCATCCATGCTCTTACCACGGTTGATAGGACATAGATATGATCAATGTTCTATTTTTCCTGAATCCATTCTGCTCATCAACCAGGATTTGATCTCTTCAATATACTCACAGAGCCTGTTGTTCAGAATGGTAGAGTAAACTTTGTAAACTGTACTTAATAAACTTATGCCTCTGTAATTTAAAGGTATTCTAGGGTCAGCCTGAGAAGACTTAGGGATTGGCTTTATTACGGATATATACCATCCTGATGGAATAATACCACTACAAAAACAGTTATAAAATAAACAGTGCCGAGTATTCAACAGTTTGGGACATTTAAGAACTTCCCTTGTCATAGCTTCGCTATGGTACTAACCAAGCCAAGCAGGGACTGAAAAGCAATGTCACACAGCTGTCGGTCAATGATTGGCTTGTCTTTTCTTCTAGAGTCTCGTCCAGCTTCTCCTTCCTGACCGTCGGTGGATACACACCAGACCAGGCCATAGTCTGAGCCGAGACAATGCAGGGTACTGACGTAGCTGTCTGATACCCTCAATGAGAAGCAAATTTCATGCCGCTTGTACATTTTATTCACATTATTGACCTCATTATTCATATTCAATATAACTCTTTTTTTATATCACTTATCTAAATATGTTTTGATGCTACCGTTTTTTTGTAAATATGAATGACCAACTTAAGTTTTCTGCAGCACAGTAAGGCATATTTGTGTTTCTATTCGTTAATTTGAATTCTTAAAGTGCATGTTTTTGAGTGCACTTTAAGCATGGTATTTTAAAAATCAAATCAGCACACTAGTTTGCTCAGAATATTAAAACTGTTCTCATTATTCTTGCTGTTGTTCCTATAAATGACAAATAAGTCATGTTACATGTGAACATTCAGTAAATATTTTTTACATTATCAAGCTCAGTTCATTTTTAATTCAGTTCATTATATTTATCTCCAGTGATTCTAATGATTGTTTATTACATCTCATGTCACAGCTGCTGTTAAAGCTGAATCTCCCCTCTGTGGGACAGTAAAGGATGATTCCATGCAGCAACTTTGTGCAAACAAATCTTAAAGATGTTTTTTAAGGTGGACTTTGACCACTTCAATTTGTCCTTTTTGTCTTGGCAGCAGGAAGATGACCAATCATTAATCACTACGATACAAACAGTGCCAGGCCCAGCGGGATCATCACTTTGTTCTGATGGATGGGAGCAGGAAGCTGGTTTACGACAGGTGGAGATGACACGGTGCTGTCTTCAATGAAACCTTCGTGGGGTGCTGGGAGAGGGTGTACACACCATGATCCACAGATATGTGCAACTGGATTTTTGTTTCTGAACTTTTTCTATGCCTGTCCAATAAAAATTTATTAATTATCTTCTTTAATTTTCATTTAAAATTTCATCATACACTGATTGGTGGTATCCATAGTGCAACCTATGCATTTGCCTTTTGAATGTTAATGGATCCTCACTGAAACAACTCATTATTTATTTATTTCATTTTACACAATTATATTTCAGGGATAAGAAACCGTTTAAAATCAGCAACATTTGCTCTGGCTGCTATAAGGTAAAAAATGTCTAGAGCTGCAAAACAAGTGATTTGCGTAAATTTGAAAGATCTAAATTTAGTTCTATTTTTAGATTATGTATCACAAATCCATAGGTTCTGGATCCCTGGGAAAATTTAAATTTTTAAAGATGAATAAGGAGTAAAACACAAAGTGCTATGGATTCAGCAAAATCGAAGTAAAAGTTAAATTAAATGCAAATGTTGAAGTTACTGTGATAACAGTACTGTACTTACTGTATGTTAATCATACCAACTCCTTTGTACCTGTATATAAAATACAAATCTAGTCTCAAATTAGGCTTTAGCGAACATTAGCCCAAAACAGTTGCACTAAAACAAAGTAATTATTTAAAATAATAAAATCATTAAAACATAACCTCTTAATTCAGGTTTTAAAAACACCAGCCCTTTTTAATATCTAAACAACTCTGTATAAACCAATAAAACACCATCATGTTTCTGAAGACAAACTGCATTTTTGTAAGAAATATATCTGTATTTTATAACTTTATATAATATAATCACTGGCTTCTGGCATGGCCGTATGTGTGTTTATGATTAAGTTGAGTTCTGATGGAAGGGTGACCTCTAACCTGATGTATAGGGAAGGTTAGGTTAGAATTGACGAATACGGAGGTGCAGAGGATAGAGTAAAACAAATTGCTGGTCATGAATTAGAAGTCTAAAAAGAGACGTTTTGAAAGAAAAGGACTTTGATATAAGATTCCATGTGTTGGGTCAGAGGTCATTCTTCTGCCGCAACTTGACTCTTTCATGAACTCGTGTGCGGCTGTTTCAGAAAGCCAGAGATTATAATTTATAAAAGTTATAAATATGGATATTTTTGAGCTTCAAAAACTCGATCTATTTAATGCCATTGCAAAGCTGGGAAGCCAGTATATTATTTTATATAACTCTGACTGTGTTCGGCTCAAAGAAGAAAGTAATATACACCTAGATGGCTTGAGGATTCCATTGTCACCATACTAACAAATTATTTAGAAATAAATAAAGTCCAAATGTGTAACCTTTGAAGGAATTCTAATGTGGATGCTGCTTCCTCTTGGTACTGCAAATTAAATATGTAATACAAAGAGAACAATGCAGCAAGTCCAGAGAGAAAAGTTGGCTGCACATAATTATTCGGCCTTCCAGGCTGATCATCCATCGTTTCATCCATTGCCCCGGATTATGTATACCATAAAGGAATAGATAAATTAATGTTTATTCATGATCTCTGGAGAGATTGGTGTAGAAAAGGTTGTGAGAAATTAGTACATTATTTTATAACCTGAAAAAAGGCACACAATGGCATGTCTTACAAGATAACAAAACATACAAAATCTCAATTAAAAAAAAAGGAAAGGAAAGGTTGTTTTTGTCTGTTTTTAACTTAATGCTAAAAAAAGGTTGCAATACAATAAAGTGTAGTGATTGTGTTGTAAAGACTTAAACTTGGTTTTGATTAGTAAAAAATGTCCTCAAATTCAAACCAGCACAGTGCAATAAAACATTATTCAAAGACAGTAAACTCTAGAATGAAGCACATAAACGTGAAGCGTCTCATAATACTAAAACTTGTGTGAGCCTTGTTATAAATTGCAGACATGTCTAATATGATATACTTACCAAGCAGGATCAAACGAGGACTCACTGGCAGGTTACCGTCTTTTCGAGGTCAGCAGGAGTGGCAGACATCTATTGTCAAAAATAACAATTTAAGACAACTGACTAATCTTAATGCTATACTTGATGATAACCAATAATAGCCCATAATATTCTACAGAGGTAAAAGACTTTGTACTCAAAACAGGAATAGTTTATCGAAAATGATCATTCTCTCATCATTTACTCACCTTTATGTAGATTCGAATTTACAAAAAATGTGATATTTTTATGGGAGTAAATGATGAGAGGACTATCATGTTTGGTTGAACCATTCCTACACAGTTCTAGATACTCTATTTAATAACTAGCGAAGCCATCGATTTTTGTTAAAATACGTCATAAAATGGCTGAAACAGATGCAGTGAAAGACCCTGTTATGCTGCTCTTAGTTCTGCAATAAAGCCATCAGTGGTTTAATTAGGCACATTTACAGTAATTAGACAAAAGGCCTAATTTCAAATTTTGTTCATACCTCACTTACCATTTACTGACAAAAAAGATTTGCACATGTGCCATTTCATAAACACTAATAATTCAAAACTCAAACTTCATAATTCACTTGCATTCTTGACGTAGCCTACAAACACGTTATGAGTGTGCGTGCAAATCTTACCCATTCACTAACCGGATTCACTGGATCTTTATATAATGTTATTTTATAAGTATATGTCTACTTGATAACAGGGCGATTAAAATAAGCACAGAGTGGCAAATTAAGTTACACCGGCAGATAATTTGTCTGATGTCTCGAAATAATGTAAAATGAGGTATTCTTACCTGTGTGTGTGATAAAATGGCTGTATGGCAGTCTGGGCTCAATCTCACTCCGTTGACCAAATTATTTGCCAGAAGTTAAAACACATAATTTAATGGAGCCATCTGATTTAAATAATTAAAGCTTCATTAGATGTTTAAGATGTTATATTTTATGGTTATAGGTCATTTAAAGATAATAAAATAATAATTTGTTGACAACCTACCTCATTCAGATAATCCAAAATGTCACCTTGTGCACATTGGAGTGCACAAGGTGACATTTTGGATTATCTGAATGAGGTAATGCTGTTAAATAACATTGACAATTTGTTGTTGATCGACCACACAATCCGAAATGAACAAGTCTTCCCATAATGCATTGTAAAAAAAGCTAAATGCTGTTATTACATGGAAACAGCAATTTGCTGTTAAATTTCCATGTAAATTCACAGGAATTGTTTACAGTGTAGAAAAAGGTCTGAGTTCCTGGAATTGATTACTGATAGAAAAGGTCAGTGTGAATAGATTACTGAAGAATGTGTTCTTTGTTTGCCTCCCTGTCTTGTGTCGTCGGTTCGCGCCTCTGTTGGTCCGGTTTCTTTTCTTCACCTTCTTCCTTTCTCCCTTCTTGTCTCGGTTTAGTGTCCATGACGTCAGGAAATTGAACCCACAGTAATCACTAATAAAGATTTTTCATACATATACTGTACATCAAGTGGCGTACTACAGCGAAGCTGTAATACGCCACTTGGGAAAGTAAAACTGTTGGGCTTGTACTTGGTACTCAGACACCAATTCTGAGTAGCATACTGCTAGACAGGACACGTAAAAAAAAAAAAAAAGATTACTGACAGAAAAGGTCAGTGTGAATAGAGGACTAGTATTAGTTATATAGTTGTGGAGTGTCGCCGCGTCCTCGCTCCCGGCTCTTCATGTATGGACGCAGGATCAGACTCCTGGCCGTGCGTCCGTGTGTGGCGAGTTGGGAGTGAGGATGCGTTATTAGTGAATGTGCGTGTGGAGAGGAAGTCATAGAAAAACACCCTCTAGAGAGAGTGTTTTGAAACTCTTAAATAACTCTCATTTAGGGGAAAAAAGATGGATTGGATCTAAAACTCTGGTTGTTTTGCGAATTTTAAATGCCCAGTAGATGTCCGCTCTGACAGGAAAAGCCTGGAAAGAGTAGAAGCTTGACATCTGAAGACAACCAGGGGTCTTATCATTTCTGATCCATCAAAGTACAACATACTCAGTCTTTGTATAAATGGGAAAGAGCAGAGAAAGTGTGTGTGTTGAGATCTCAACTCTGTGTGAAAGCGGGAGTCTTACGATTGAAAACTCGAGTATAAACTATTATCTAAAATATATATAAATATATAAGTGTGTGTAGTTGTGGATAAGTGAAGTGAACTATACTAGAATATATACTGTATATATCTACGGTGTTCATTTCAAAGCAGTCACTAAAAGAGTCGGTTTTTGGAGCTGTTGCCAGTTCAAGCGGCACAGCCTTGTTGAAGAGAAACTGCAGGAGTGCTCTGCGGAGCGATACATTTACATTTTGATATGAAAAGCAAGGTTGAAACAAACAAGCTTTATATATATGTTTTAACGATAAAAAAGGGGGGTTTGTGGCCACAGATTATCAGTTATTTAAGATTTGTGCTGTCTGTCAGGGTCTACAGAGCGTTTTTCGGAGTGCCGGCACCGAAAGACTAGACTCTGTTAGATTCCGAGTTTTTTGACAGATTAGTGTAAATCTCTGAATTAAAATAATTTAATGAGGATCAAAAATCAGCTCGTAAAATTTTCTAGCCTTGTTATGTTTCGGCATGGGGCATTTACACTTTGTATCTGCAGTTTTTAAAAAACCCAAGGGGGAGCATAGTGTATCAGGAATGAATTTTTAAGTGTTTATTTTCTGTCAATAACTTTAAATGAGTTTATGTTAAAATATTTTAACTATGTTCAGAAAAATTTACTGAAAAAAAAAGAGATTAAGGAATAATATTTAAATAAATACTCTATAACATTTACACAAGTTTCGTGAATGGAGTGTTATTGTTCATCTAGGTTTTTGCATTCTTGGTGTTTTTAACTATACAGATTTATTGCCGTTTTCATTGTTTTAAGTAAAAAGAACAAGGACTCTTCAATGGATAACAAAGCAAATTTAGTGAAATTAGAACTGAGGCAGATGAAAGAGACTCCTCAGGACAAGGGGACATCCGAACCTGCTCGAAAGAGACAAAAGATTCTTACCAATGACCAGATCTGTGAGTATATCACAAATAGCATAGAAACATTCCGAAACTCGACAGAATACTTTCTTTTTAATCACCACAACACAGAACTAGATGTAGCTGTATCTGAAACAAATAAATTCGATAATGATAGAAAAACAGAAACCCTTTTCTCAGGTGCTGCTAATACATCTGCGCACGCAGACAGGTAACAGCCAAAATCTGTCTCTCAGGACATTTCTGAGGAATACAGTGAACCCAAATGGGAAATGATACCAATTAATGTGGTTGTTATCCAAAGTCCACAGAAAAGGTAAAGTGGAGGACGCTGCATAATATCTAGATAGTGTTAAAAAAAAAATAATTAAAAAAAATATATATATATATATATATATGAAATATAGGCCAATAATATAGGCTAATATATGTATATATATAATATAGGCTATATAATATAGGCTATATATATATAGTGGTGTCACACTCTGTCCAGAGTGTGGGCCGAGCGAAGACGAAAATCAGAAAAAGAAGTCCAAAGAAAAACTCCAACAGATGAATGGATGAAAAATAATGTTTGTCTTTATTTGACAAAACATGAACATAACCACTTGACCCGACTGAACAGCCCAAGAGACTGAGGAAAGACTGCCGAAAGTCTGAGTGGAACTGCCTCGTCACAGTGAACATCCTCTTAAATAAGGCCTGGGCCCTCCCCTGGACCAGGTTGTTTCACTTCGTCTTGATGAGGTCATTTTGGTCAGGTACTACATAAGCCTACCAAATGCTGAGCTCGGGTCCTTTGACCCAGGAGGTGACTGCAGAGGTAAGCAGAAAAGTCAAAAACAACCACACATAGTGTACTAAATCAAATATACCTAAACCAAACTATCCAATATAATAAAGGAATTGATAACTTAACGTGTGTGTGTGTGTATGTAAGCAGGGAGCATGCATGGATGTTGTAGTTGAATGTGTGCTCCCACCCAACCAGCACTAGCCAATCCTTGTGTGTATGAAGCATGTGTGTGAGTGAAGTTTCAGGGAGGTGAAACTGTCACAAGTGGGTTTCTAAAATAGGATCAGGGAGACTAATTCAGAATAAAAAAGAAGTATTGCACTGATAAAATATAGAATGATCGTGACTTAGATGTGTTTTCAGAAAAAGCAATTGTGACAAAAGGAGAGAAAAACCGTTTCATGAAGGGATGAGAAATAGAATGCATACATTCCGGTTTCCGTAGGAGTGACAGGAAAGTGATAGAGGGAAAGAGTAAGTGTCTAGAAAACATAGCTAAATGTAATAACCTATATATCATGGGTTAAAAATCAAGGTGAGCGGGACAGATGCAACAGAGGTTTGATGAGGGAGGAAAAGGAAGCAAAAGGAAGAGCAGAAATAGAATATGAATTAGATGAAAGAATGCAGGAACCATTAACTATAATAACTAAGGGAATAATTAGAACAACAGTTTAAGCAGACATAACAGGGTTAATGCCACATAGACCATCTCTGTCAGAGAGAGCAAACCTATAAATTAGTATATTTTTACCATACCTAATACTAAAGAAATGATGGTGTAATTATTATTAGTAGTAGTCTACTAATATAACTGATTAAAATAAAAGTAAAAAAGGGGGTCCCACAGTGCGTTCGGTAGAAAATAGGGCCCATGTAGGACCAGTCTGAGTGGGAAAGACATTTAAATTCAACATTTGTGGAGGGAGACTAATGAATATGAACAGAAAATCTTAAATAAAAATGCCACCGGACTTAGAAATTAAAAGAAATCAGGAGCTGGCTTAGCTGCCCTGTCCCACCCCATCAAGGTCATGATTATTTTCAGATAACATTAGCCAGTGTTATTTGGAAGGTGGGCATGAGAGGGGTGATGGGAGGAGTGCGTGGGCAAAGGAAAGAGAGTACCGGGTGCACTGCACACTGGGTGAGCCAAAATACACACCCAGAGCCTAACCAGCAAGGAAGGCGTGACACAACTCCATGTCAACCACCCACATTCTTGCTCTACTCTGGCTCCTCCCAATGACAGAAGGGAGAACCGGTGGATACTGATGGAGACACAGACTTTCCCCATGGGCGGAAAAAGGGGTGGCAGTCTGTGCACAATGACTGAATGGACACTATCTCCCCTTTCTGATGAATATAAAGGGAGGAACTTAAAAGAACACCTCCTCATGCTGAACTTTCAAGGGGAAAAGTGTATGAACTCAATTGTGTTGTGAACAACATGGACAATTTCTGCTGAGAGATGACGAGTCAAAAGCTGCTGATACAATCTGGGGACAACTTCTGCTGGATTACCAGCAAGAGCTTCTGCTTTTCTGATTGCATGGCGGCCCTGGTTACTTGAATCCTGACCCCTTTGTGCCCCCCCATATCCTCTCCACATAACACCTCACCCTCTACCAGGAACAATTCGAAAGTTGGGTGGATGGAAGAACTTGGCCTATAACATCCGGTCCCTGTTTGGTGTGTTGGGAAAGCGTTGTTTTGCTAGCAAATTCAACACCTAAGAAATCCAAATGATGGGTGAGGGAGCGGTTCCTCACATTTCCTTATTAATACACAACTGTAACAGACGGGACAGGTATTTAAATAATATCCTTGTTTACTCTTCATCCACAGGGATGTACTAAATGTAGGCTAAGCTATATTGTAATGGAATTTTAAATCAAATCAAAATCAATTCAAAACTTGAGGGCGTGTTACGACCAACAGAATAAAGGTAATAACAGCCAGAAGAGGTATAAGCCAGGGAAGAACTCTCAAAATATATTTTTGTAACAATTTAAAAATTTACAGGTTTCTTAACACCTTCTATTTCACAGGTTTCTTAACACCTTTAAGTTTGATTTAATTAAGAATGTTGGCAGATTCCCAGTTCTGTTTTTTCATTTTTATGTGGTTAATCATTTGCATGGTTTTTCTTTGGGGCCTCCTCCACAGCGTCAGAATATAAATAAAACTTAAAAACTAAAAGAAGCTCTACCCTCCTGTTAAAAATCAAAAGTACAACACTTGGTCCTGGTCGAGGGCAAGGACACCTTACAGCAACAAACAATAACAACAGATAAAATGATAAAATACTAGATCACTTAAGATAATGTTAAAGTGAGTAAGCCTGTTTAAAAAGGTGGTTTTTCAGATGTGATTTGAAGGTGGAGAGTGTGTCAATGTTCCTGATGCTCGGTGGAAGGGAATTCCAGAGACGTGGGGCAGAGCGGTTGAAGGCTCTGGCCCCCATGATGGTCAGACGGGCAGGAGTCGCAATGAGGCTGATAGATTAGGCAGATCTGAGTGTCTGGGAGGGAGTGTTGATGTGGTGAATGTCAAATATGTATGAGGGAGAGAGGTTATGAATGGCCTTAAAGGTGTGGAGCAGAATCTTAAAGTCCACATGAAATTTGACCGGAAGCCAGTGAAGCTGTTGCAGAACAGGTGTGATGTGATTCATGGATGGGAACCTGGTGATGATGCGGGCAGCAGAATTCTGAACCAATTGGAGTTTATGGATGTACTTGTGGGGAAGACCAAAGAGAAGGGAGTTGCAATAGTCCAGCCGAGATGTGATCAGGGTGTGGACTAGGATAGCAGTGGAGTTGGGAGTGAGGGATGGGAAGAGACGGTTGATGTTGCATAGATGGTAATACGCTGACCGAGTAATGTTATTGATGTGACTTTGGAATGAGAGAGTACCATCAAGGACGACACCCAAATTCCTTAACCTGTGGGGAGGGGCAAACAAAGTAGTTATCAATGGGGATGGTGAAACTTGGAATTTTAGTGAGAGTGGACATTGGAAGCAATGAGGAGAACCTCTGATTTATCACTGTTGAGTTTCAGAAAATTGGAAGAGAACCAGGTTTTAATTTCTTGTAAACAGACACAGAGGGAGGAGGGCGGGAATGTGGAGGTGGGTTTGGAAGAGAGGTAGAGCTGGGTGTCGTCCGCATAGCAGTGGAAGGGGATGTTGAATTTACGGAAGATCTGACCAAGGGGGAGGAGATAGATGATTAACAGAATAGGGCCTAGTACAGAGCCTTGGGGAACACCAAAGGAGAGGGGAGATGGTTGAGATGTGAATGTTTTCAACTCGATGAACTGAGGGCGGCCAGAGCGATAAGATTTAATCCAGTCCAGGGGTGTGTCAGAAATACCAATAGATGCTAATCTGTCAATGAGGTTGGTGTGGGAGATGGTGTCAGGGTTTGTGTAGTCTAAACCTTCTTAAATTAAATGAAATAATATGCCAATGAAATAAGAAAATTTGTTCTTCGTGAGAATTCTATAAATAAGATGTATATACTCAAAATAAGATTAATAATCTAACACATTCTGCTCTTGCTTAGTATAAGTCTCAGAACAAGATCAAAAATACATTTTAGCTGGAAAAAAGACTTTTTAACTTGGTTAGATGGACAGTTTTTGCAGTGTGAGATTCAACCTCCAAGATCAAATTCATATTCAAGTAGAGTTGTTTTTGGCTGCCTTTTTTAATTTTAGTTTTCATCTAGTCTTTGTGTCAAGCTGCCATTTTAGCTTTTATAAGTTTTAGTCATGTTCAGACTCTTTTTAGTCTTGTCAAGTGTCAGTCAGCTAAAAGTCTAAGCATTTTAGTCTTATTTTACTTAGAATTATACATTACTATTTTTGTTTTGTTCTAGTCGAGGAAAACTGATCACATTTAGTCTAGTTTTAGTTAATGAAATTGTATTTTGGTTTCTTTTTAGTAATGCAATTCTATTTAACCCAGTCAGTATAGTATAAGTACCTTGTAGTATAGACAAAATTAAAATTTTCTTTTAGGCAAACCTATTTCAAACAAGGTTCTTATTATATTATTGTTACCTTAGTCTTGACATACCTCAATTTCTGTAATGCCTTGAGATGTCTCTTCAACTTTGTTGTGTTCTTCCCTGTGATTTTTTGGCCGCACTTCTCATCTTTCACCACAAGACATTCAGTTTTAGTTTCCCCTTCAATGTATTAGAAGTTTTTCCAAATGTCTTCTTCTTCTACCAAAGACCCCTGTCTGACAGGTGTTATAACGAGAACGGCATGCAGTCAAATTTAAAGTTGGCGAAATATGCATCCCCTCTCTTTTAAAGCCAAAAATGTTCCTACAGAGCTGGGATTCACACCAGTAGCTCAGAGGACATATGCAATTTTGTTCAAAATAATGCATCATTCATTACTTTATCATTAAAACTGTGCGATCTTTTTTACTTGTTATTTAACAGTTTTTAGATAAATCGATAAACTGTGCTCTCTGCCATTACAAGCGGAGGGAATTATTTTTTACTCATACTGTTTCCTGTTTGAACCTATATCAATCTTTAGTACCTACTTTAAAAACTTTAGATGTTATAAAACTATCATGCTATTAGTTTTAAAAAAGGGGAGAATGTGACACATACAGAGCTGATCACAGAAAAATACATCTGAGGCACACTGACGTTAAAACAGTAACATCAAACATCTTTCGATAAAAGCCGGGATTTAAAAAAAAAAATTTTTATACATTAATCTGCGATAATACTTTACATTTTCACGGCGCATATGCATAAGAAACATGGTAATATTACGAGTATATTTAAAAGCTGTTAAGTTGCTGATATTTTAATCCGATTTCTCATTATTATCAGTGAGTTTACAATGATGCGCGTTCCTGCAGCAGAGGAGGCAATTTTTATTCACGTTTTGGACATATCCTTTGTTATTTCTAACAAAGATGTGTAAACCGGGAAATTCCTTCAGCCTCGGACAGTAAAATTCTACCATTTAGGGACAGATCTCTCATCATCCACATGTTAAATTTTGTTGTTATTTGTCTAATTATATGGTTAAAGTTGATAGTCTACGTAATTTCTTATTTTTCTCAATAATCCAACCTAAGTATATGTAACTTTATCTTTAACAGGTATATCATTAACTATTTATAAATTGGTAGATTTTAATGGGAACAGAACAGATTTACTTAAGAATTTAAACAAATTGGTCTACTGGTCAACTGCTACCTGAAGCCATCTACAGGGTGAGTGTTGCAGTAAACTGTGTTGTGAGATGCTTGAACAGCATTGTTTTGATCTCTTTATGGTCGCGTGGCGTTTCGGCTATCGGTGTCGTCACTTCCGTGTGGAGCGTGTCTATTGTCTTAGCAAAGCTGTTTTAAGAAAGCCTCGCCACTCTCCTATCAGTCCAATTGTAACAAAGCAATATGAAGTAAATGGCAAGCTTCAAAATCATAATTGTCACTGTCATACTGTAGGCTATATTAAACCACTGGTAAAGATACAAGAATAGATTCATGGATACAAGATAATGATATGTATTTGCACATGCACATCTCAAAGAGTTACACAGAACATCCTCTTACTGCAACCATTTAAGATTAGAAAGAGTCAGATTCTTTACTACCCAAACCTCAGTCCAAGTTTAAAACAAGTAGTGGCCCAGGTCAGACTGCGATGGTAAGACGTATCGCGTCATTACCTGTTTGGTGACTCACTCGGTTGTAGCAAGTCGGTGTTTCTCTCTCTCTTGAACTGATCCAATTTTCTCTGTCCAGAAGTTTTTCTGAGTTGCTTTAACACACAAACACATAAAAACATTTATTTTCTGTTGGTGTTCTTTACGTTCTGGGACTCGTTAAGCATTACACTGGTTTTCTGGGCTCGGTAAGGTACCGCTAGGTTAGCTTAGCTTCACGGCTTGCATGGCTTCGGCAGCTTTGTCTCCTGTTCCTCCGTGTCTCTCTGAACCTCCTCCTCTTTGCTGCTCTCTCTGTCAGATGTTTAGCTACTCCTCCATCTCATTTAGTGAAGTTGGTAGGTGCAATAAGTGCAGCATTTTTGTAGCCTTGGAGGCGAGGGTTTCTGAGCCAGAGGCCCGGCTCCGCGGTGTAGAACAGCCAGGCCCAGTAGTAGCTAGCGCGGAGTCAATTAGGACAGGACCCTTTAGCCATCCTCCAACAGCTCCCGTGCAGCCGGGATCTGAGGCGAGCTGGGTGACGGTTCGTAGGAAGCCTAGCGCCAGACCCCAGCCCCTTTCTCTGAACTATTAGTTCGCCCCACTCAGCGACGCACCCGCCGAGCAGGAGAGGCCGATTCTTGTAATTGGCAGCTCCATAGTTAGGAACGTGGCTCCAGAGACACGAAAGACCACCGTCAAATGCCTTCCAGGGGCCAGAGCTGCGGACATTAGGTCCCATCTGAAGCTTTTGGTCAAGGGTTAGGGTTAGAAAAATAGATCAATTAAATGTGGTTTACTAAACATAAGATCTCTCCCCTCAAAAACACTCTTAGGAAATTACTTAATTTGTGAAAATAATATTGATTTGTTTTGTCTTGCAGAGACATGGTTGCAGGAAGAGAACCATGTCATAATAAATGAGTCAACTCCCCCTAGCTACTTAAACTTTAGTGTCCCTCGATGTACTGGTCGAGGAGGTGGAGTAGCCATCATCTTTCATTCAGATTGACTAATTAATCCCCAAAAAAATAATAGTTACAGTTCCTTTGAGCATTTAATCTTTAGCCTTCCTCATACACATAACAAAGAAGTAAAGCTTTTATTCGTGGTCTTGTATCGTCCACCAGGCCCTTATTCTCAATTTTAAGATCAGATAGCAGATTTTCTATCTGACTTAGTTTTAAACACTGATAAAGTCATTATGGTCGGAGACTTCAATATTCATGTTGATAGTGAAAGTGATAGTCTAAATACAGCTTTTAACATTATCTTAGACTCAATAGGCTTTACTCAAAATGTGCAGGGACCAACCCATTCTTGTCACCACACTTTAGATCTTGTGCTGACTTATGGCATTGACTGTGAAGAAATAACAGTCTTTCCACATAACCCTATCCTGTCTGATCATTTCCTTATCACTTTTAAACTTACTCTAACGGATCATATCAAACCTGAAAGAAAACTTCATTATACCAGAACGTTATCAGACAATGCTGTAGCAAGTTTTAAAGAAGCTCTTCCAACTTTAATTTCCTCAGTACATAAAAGTACAATAGAAAACAGTGATTTAACTCGTGACCCCTCACAACTTGACGTTCTAGTTCATAGCGTTAATTCCTCCCTGCGTCTGGCAATAGACAAAGTTGCCCCCCTGAAAAAGAAGGTGGCCAGCCTTAGAAGATTAGCTCCCTGGTTTAATTCAGAGCTACGTACCCTGAAGAAGAACGTTAGAAAACTAGAGAGAAAATGGCGCTCCACGCATTTACAGGATTCCTATTTAGTGTGGAAAAATAGTCTATTGCTATATAAAAAGAGCCTTCGAACAGCTAGAACAGCATATTATTCATCTTTAATCGAGGAGAATAAAAATAATCCTAGGTTTCTTTTTAATACAGTTGCCAAACTCACACAGGATCATAGCTCTATCGAGCCAACCATTCCCCAAGCTCTTAGTAGTGACGACTTCATGCAATTCTTTATAAATAAAATAGACTCTATAAAAAATAAGATAATTGGGAACCTTCCCAATATGCTTGCTTCCTCCCTAGTTAATGAGGCAGCATCAAAAATGGTTGAACCTAATATATGCTTAAACTGCTTTAATGCAGCCGAACTTTCTGATGTACTAAAATTATTAGCTTCATCTAAACCTTCAACTTGCGTTTTAGACCCAATCCCAACTAAACTCTTAAAAGAAGTTTTCCCTCTGATCACTGCTCCAATTTTAGATATAATGAATCTATCCTTAGTCAATGGATATGTACCACAGGAGTTTAAGATTGCTGTAATTAAACCTCTACTTAAGAAACCATCTCTTGATCAAAACGACTTAATTAACTATAGACCGATATCTAATCTTCCCTTCTTATCTAAAATTCTTGAAAAATAGTTGCACACCAGATATGTGAGCATTTAAACAATAATGAGCTGTTTGAGAAGTTTCAGTCAGGCTTTAGAGCTCATCATAGCACTGAAACAGCTCTGGTGAAGGTTACTAATGATATTCTCATAGCCTCAGACAATGGACTATTGACCATTCTGGTCTTGTTAGATCTCAGTGCTGCCTTTGACACTGTTGATCACAATATTCACATAGAAAGGCTTCAAAGTGTCGGTATAATAGGAACAGCACTAGGCTGGTTTAAATCTTATTTGTCTAACAGATTTCAGTTTGTTCAGGTAAATGATAAATCTTCCTCAACCTCAATAGTTACTTGCGGAGTACCACAGGGTTCAGTGCTTGGGCCGATTCTTTTTACTATATATATGCTTCCTATTGGTAAAATAATTAGGCAGCATGGGATAAATTTCCATAGTTATGCAGATGATACACAGCTATATCTATCCATAAATCCTGATGAATCCAATCAGTTAGGTAGACTACAGGCATGTCTGGAAGACATAAAAACTTGGATGACTCTAAACTTCTTGCTTCTGAATTCTGATAAAACAGAAGTTGTCGTCTTTGGACCAGAAGCTCTGAAAAAGAAACTACTTAGTCAACCCCTTCACCTGGACGGCATTAAATTAGCCTCCAGTAATAAAGCAAAGAACCTCTGTGTTATTTTTGACCAAGATATGTCATTTAGATCTCACATTAAAGAAGTCTCTAGGATTTCCTTTTTTCACTTTAGGAATATTGCAAAAATTAGACCCATCCTGTCCAGGAGTGATGCTGAAAAACTAGTCCATGCCTTTGTTACTTCAAGGCTGGTTTACTGTGACTCTTTATTATCAGGTAGTCCACAGAAAACAATTAAAAGTCTTCAGTTAGTCCAAAATGCTGCTGCTAGGATTCTGTTGAATATTAAAAGAAGAGATCACATTTCCCCTGTTTTAGCTCCATCATACATAAGAGACCTGATTGTTCCATATGTTCCTGGCAGGGCCCTTCGCTCTCAGACTGCAGGTTTACTGGTAGTTCCTAGGATTTCTAAAAGTAGAATGGGTGGCAGATCTTTCAGCTATCAGGCTCCCCTCCTATGGAACCAGCTCCCAGGGTTGGTTTGTGAAGCAGACAATTTGTATATCTTTAAAACTAGGCTTAAAACCTTCCTCTTTGACAAAGCTTACAATTAGAGATATGTTAATAAGTAGTTAGAGACAGGCTAGACAGGTAGCTAGGAAGAGACAGGTTAATGTTAGTTGCCAGGTAGAGTGTCAAAAGCTAGGAAGAGATCAGAAGAGGTAGAGTAGCTAGGTAGAGATAGGTTAATGTAAGCCAGGTAGAGAGTGTTAGTAGCTAGGTCTCCTGGTAGCTATGAGACAAGTTAATGTTAGTAGCTATGCTGCTTTAGGCTAGGCTCTTGGAGGACATTATTAGGGTCTGTTCCTACTTTCTCTCCTACTTCTCCCCAAATGCATGATGTGCTGTCAGTTCAAGCGCTAACCTGCTTTCTCTTCCTACAGTAGGTGCTCCTGACCCGCCCTGCTTGACGACCCTGACTAAGATGGCATTGCAGTGACGGAAAGTTCTCCACGTCCTGCAACAAACTTCTGCATCAGTTCTGTTGCTCTTTCTGTGTCTCTGTTCTGTATCTCTGTTCTGTATCTCTGTTCTGTATTCTCCAAGCCACAGACGGTCTCGGCAGATGACCGCTTGTGCTAAGCCTGGTTCTGCCGAAGGTTTCTTCCTGTTAAAAGGGAGTTTTTCCTTTCCACTGTTGCTTCATGCTTGCTCAGTGTGAGGGATTGCTGAGAATTACATGACGCAATCTTCTGTGGTTCTCTAATTTCTACATTAAACATTGTATTGTAATAACTCTTCTTGTAAAGTGCCTTGAGATGACATCTGTTGTGAAACGGCGCTATATAAATAAACTGAATTGAATTGAATTGAATAGTTCAGGAAAGCAAAGTAACTAATAAACAAAAAAAAAAAGTATATTTCTATTTTAGGCTAAATTATAAGCAAATTATCACTTTTAGGCTACTTTGACTCTGTGTAGATTATTACAGGATACATTATAGGCAATTTAAAATCTATCGGCTAATCTGACTGTGTAGCTCATTATAGGTTACATTAAAGGCAAATTATCACCTATAGGCTAATCTGACTCTGTGTATATTATTATAGCCTACATTATAGGCAAATTATCACCTATAGGCTAGTCTGACTCTGTGTAGATTACTATAGGCTACATTTGCAAATTCATCAAACTTATTTAGGTTTGCCATTGATCAAATCAAAGCACTGGCTATTACCACTCTGTTCCTCTCCCTCTGCTTCTGTTCAGGAATAATTTTCTGTAGTTTATCAGAAGGCTATGTTTAGTTTTACAGTAGGACAACTTCACAAACAGTACAAGGTACTTTTACAGGACTCTCTCTACAGTATACGTATAAATCATTATTAATTGTCCGGATTTGTGCATGCAGCCTATGCATGGTGTGAGTGTTTGTATGAGGGAGACAGCACAGGCTGGTAGACTTAAACAAACTGCTAAATTTGGGCCACAATGATGCTAAGCATTGAAAAACAGATACTAATTATGTGGGCAACATTCTCTAACAGCGATCAACTTGTCATTTTTTCTGTCAACCAAATTGTGAATTTGTTGTAACATTAAAACAGGGGATGACTTACTCAATGTGCTCAAAAAAATATTCAAATTACCAGACAAAAAACTATATCCTCAGAAATGTGGATTTTTAGGGGTATTGCTACATAGACCTCCATTTATTCTGCACTCGTCATGAGAGCACCCTCATATGGAACCAAAGTCGAACTGCAACCAGTTCAGAACCCAAAAGTACCAAGAGAGTGGGAGTTCTTTCTTTATTAGAATTTTTGTGATCTTAGATACGGCCAGAGTACAGCTTGTGTTCACATGATCCGTTTCCACTCGTACCTTGACTCCGATACTACCTCTAAGGCAGGTCTCTCGGGCCGTATCCTGGCACAGTCCAGGCTGTGTTCACATGGTACGAAATAAGAAGATTTTGAGCAAATACGGTACATGAGTACGGACTCGATTCCCATGTGAAAACGCCCTCTGTCACGCTACTCAGTACTCGCGCAGAGTTGAAGACTCACTGGTACAGTTGCATCTTATAAATAATGCTGCGTGCAGCTTGAGCAAGTGATGTCACCTGTGAGAGAAACGGGCTCTGGACACAGGAAAAAGAAAAACTACAAAATAATAATAATGCGACTAAACAAATGGTAAATGCACTGAACTTATATAGCGCTTTTCTAGTTTTGCTGACCACTCAAAGCGCTTTACATTGAAGACACATTCACTGATTCACACTCGCAATCATACACCACCAGCCAACATGGCTCAGTAGGATGATGTAGAATTGGGGGGTTTAGTGCACATCAACATGTGACCTGAGGAAGCTGGAATCAAACCTACGACCCTCTGATTGAAAGCCAACTACTCTACCACTGAGCCACAGTCACCAACAGTAACACAATGGAGAGACATTTTACCATAGTTTTTTATTTTGTAAACGACATTTAGTCTCGTTTTTATTTGTCAACTATATTGCATTATACAATGCTGTGGTGTAAGTTTAAGGTTTTGTATTTCCATAAATGAAACCAAAAACACAATTTTAATGGCAGAGCAGTAGGCTACGTTTAATTTGAGATTTTTCAATGCAGTATTTTGTATTTTTGTGTCAAAATTAAACAAGGGCCAAACCTCCCTTATTTTACAGGAATAAAGGGTCAGTATAAAGGGTAAATATTTACAGAGTCACTAGGAGGTAGGGTTTGGCGATATGGCTTAAAAATTAAGTTTCAGATTATTTTCATACTAAATCCGATTTCTGATTTTAATCCATTTTTTTCCAACCATTTTTTTTTCCTTAAGAACTAATTGCAAGTGATAAAAATATTTTCAAAAATCTACTTTTATTTCAATAACACTGTCCTGGGGCTGACTTGAATTTAATGTCCAACTAAAAACAAGCTGCAAAGTATCCTTTTAAAACAAGATGGCACTAAACTAAAGGAGGATCACTTTGAGCTATGGAAGTCTAGTACATTGGTTAAAAAAAAATTCTGTATTCCAAAAATTAAATCTTCAACAACAGAAGAGAGATGCATTTTGCTGGAGCTTTTGTTAAGCTAAAACCGTCCATGTCCTCGCCCACTACAGTTCTTTTGAGATGGTAATGGAAACACAACCTACCCGTTCCAGCCCGTACTGACCCGTTCCATACTGTACCGTACTGGCCCATTGAAAAAGGGGCAAGGGATTCCACCACTGCTGACTAAATAAAAGGTAAGGCTTCCCTTCACTAGTTTTCCTCATTAGCAACGTCAGCCTGTTATATCTTGAGAGCGGGTAAAACACCCTGAAGGGCTACTTCCAGACACATTTCTGCCACAGTTACACACACACACAAAAATAACAAAAAACAGATGCTCTAAAATACCACAATAACACCAGAGGCAGGCTATGAAATCCCCTTTGAGAGTTTGATTGTTGATATAAGTTTTGTAGAGCTTTTAGAGGGCCGACAGCAAACAAGGAGCTACAAGGTCTCAGGAGCTGCATGTGATTACATCAGGTTGGGACAGACCAAAGAGAGGGATGGTTTATTTCAAGCCACATTTCCTTGATTTTAACGTTTAGTCAGGGCAATTTGGTTTCAGTGTTGAAGTGTGCTTTTCTGTAGCTCAGCGTGAAAGGGGGGAACTGATATGTGGGAACTGCTACAGGAAGGACAATGCAGCTGTGAATTTTGCCTGGAGCGAGGCAGGCTGGAGATCTGTGGTGAATCGTAAAACAAGCAAAAGGAAACAATCAGGAAAGAGGAAAGAGATTAGAGGAGGTAGGTGATGAGTAGCAGAAATATAGACTTCAAAAGAAAGAGACAATAAGATGACAGAAGAGTAGTGTTTCCTATTATAGGGGAAAAGGACGGGATTCACTTCAGTGTTTTTTATGGAACGTAACCCTGCAAGGAGCTGTGTCTCTGCACCTTTTCTGCACCCACTGTCTCATTCTGCTAACCTGTTATTTGCATGCACACACCCTGAATGTTGCAACACTAGAAAGTCACAAACCGGCTCCTCCTCATAGCAGCAGGTCCCTTGGAATCAGTTAAACTGTTAGTGACTGCTGCAAACGCATGCCTGCGCTCAGCTCGCAGCTCGCAGCTCTTTTTTAAGTTCTTGCCAAGGAAGGAGGAGGATGGAAAGTGTAGCTGAGGAGAAAAGACAGAAAGCTGAGAGACAGCAGAAAAAGTAAGAGACTTAGACAATTGGACAGCTTGAATTTGGCTTGGCTCACTCCCTGTAACTGGAGGATTCCTACAAGTGATCCCTCACATGCTTTTTTTTTTTTTTTTTTTTTTTTCATGCTTTGAATCAATCTGGACCTTTTGTGCTCTCCTAAGACTGTTCAATTTTCACTCTATTTTTGCTTTCACAATGAGAAGAGACCGTTTCCTCCTGGCTGCAGTCTTTGCAGCCCTTTTCTCTGCAGATCTCTACTTCATCCTTCTGCCAAAGCTTCACAGCTTGAGACGTACAGCGGGAAACATTTGCTCATGTAGTTCCAACAGCAACCTCAGCCTTCTCAGGTTGGCGACCTTTACCACATCACAGGTCTCTAACTGGACTCATGAATCTTTTCCAAGTGGTGCAACTACAACTGAACTTGAAAAAGGAGGCTCAAAGCTGCAGAGGCTGTTCTCCCACCCTCTGTACAACATCCAGACTCCAGAGCTGAAGCCAGAGGAGAGGCTGCTGCAGGTGGAACAGCTAACAGAGTACTACAGAAGGAAGGTGTCACACTGGGAAAGGTCGGGTTATACATTAACTTTATCTATGGCATTAATTAAAACTTTCTTAATTACAATGTAATTATCAGTGCTTTTTGCATGTATTTTGAAAGAAGGGCTGAAATCTTCCACTCTGAGAGCACATGTTACAATATGCGGTGGTTGGAGAGCCAAGGTCAGAGACAGAGGGGTCAAGCCCCTCTGAGGCGCTTGTGTAAAACATAAATAGAAGTGCATGTTTTTCCAAGACAAATCCTTTAGAAGTGCAGACATCAGAGCATGTAACTCTGACAGTATGTGTCTTCTGGTCAACGAGTTTAAAATTGCTAAGATTTTTTTCAATATCTGGAACCTTTAGCTTATTTACCCCAATGCTGCTTCTGAGAACCAATGTGGGGGCTTTTGTGATGAAAAATAGAGTAGATTGAAGAACTATGTATCCCAATTGAACCTTTGTGCATTTAGTCATGTTACAACCACAAATTGACATGCTATTGCAGTTGTTATGGAACTAGAGTTGGGACTTATGTATTGTGACTTGTATCTGCTTATTTGTAACTTGTACACATGTTTTGAAAAAAAGAAGTACGGATTCATTTAATAATACAAGTACAAATCAGAAAATGCAAGTACAATTCAAAGATACAAGTACAAATCGGAAACACAAGTACAAATTGGAAACACAAGTACAAATCAGACACAAATACGAATCGGAAACACAAGTACAAATCAGACACAAATACAAATCAGAAACACAAGTACAAATCACGCTACTCCGAGAACCAATCAGATTTCTCGATTCCCTAACCAATCACGGAGAGAGGAGGGCGGTGTTCTTCTGTGTTCACAACCAAACCTTCTCTGAAGATGAGTCGGTTTGTCATAAAAAAAAAATTTCTCTCTGAAGACTGACCTGTCAATGGCCTCACTGTTCGCTAACTAAGTACTTGGGAACTGTTATTTATAATAGGCTCAAGTTTCATCAAAATACATCACAGATCTACAAGAAAGGTGCAAAAAAGTTATACTTCTGCATAAACTAAATTGTTTTATGTTGACAAAACTCTGCTGGCTTTATTTTATGAATGATTCAATGATTGAATTGGTGTTGACCTTTTGTTTGATTTCATATTATGGTATTTTGTCAGTACAACAGAAAAACAGGATGAATAAAATTGTTAAGGAGGCCAGTAAAATTACCAGCTAACAACAAATGTCTCTCACAAGTCTTTATAAGAGGCTATAGCAAAGAAGGCTCACTCGGTACTGGGCCTGCACAAATCACCCTCTGGGAAGAGAGTTTGATCTCTTGCCATTTGAAGATGCAGGCTGCCGATTTAAGTTTTCTTTTGTTCCTTCTGTTATCAAAATGCTGAATTTTGACATAAGAAAAATTACACTGTTGATCTAGGCCATGTTTAATTGTGTATTTAATAGCGATGTTAGTGGTCTACTATCTTTTTAGGATTATATATTTTCTTTATCATTTTTTATTCTTAAATTAATATTTTTATTCCTATGTCCAAGATAAGGAATGTGTGATTTCAAGTGTTGGAATTTGGATCGTTGGATGAGATTGTTATTTATTTATTCATTTATACATAATATTGTTTTGTTTTATTGTACACCAGTGCAACCATATTTTCCTTTGGGACAATAAAGTGAACTTGAACTTGAAAGGAAAGACTCTGCTTCTGTTTTGAGTACACCACTCAAAACTCCTGTCGGCAAGAAAAGTAAAGAACTAACTAACCTTAATGTGCTGAAGGAGGATGAGGTGGAACATGGACCTGTAGTCCCTGCTTTTGCCATACTTTGTATGGCAAAATACATAGAAAAGCTTAAAAAGGAAAGCTCTGAAAAACTAGCTGTATGCTAGCTGCCTTAAGCAAATCTGTGTAGTAGCTGAAGAAGTCAAAGAATCCAAACGTCGAATAAATGAATTGGAAGTAGAACAAAAAGTCCTTCAAGATGAAAATGCAATGCTAAAGGAGAAAATTAAAGAACGAGAAAGATACAAGAAGAGGTGATGTTAGCGGTCAAAACATCAGAGCGGACACCATTCAACTCCTTTGAAAGATCACTCCTGACTTGTATTCACCGCTGTTAAAGGAGGCAGTGTACGTTGAGCATAGAGTAGGAAAGAAGCAGACAGGTTGTGCTGTTGTTTGCTTGATCAAAGAAGAGATTTGGTGCAAAAGCAAGCAAAAAAGAGAAAACATTGTATTTTCACTTAGTCTGAATTCATTGTTATTTAATTAAACATTGTATTGTCATAACTCTTCTTGTAAAGTGCCTTGAGATGACATCTGTTGTGAAACAGCACTATATAAATAAACTGAATTGAAATTTGTCCTTACAATGTTCAGTCGGACTGTTTCACTCGCTTCGTTAAATGTGAGGGGTCTTAAAGATTTGATTGAAAGGAAAGCTATTTTTGTTTAGTAAAGGGCACAAAGTACAACATTCGTTATTACAAGAAACTCATTCTTCTGAGGCTGATGTAAAATTTTTGACTAATATATGGGGGACAAAATATGATCTAGTCATGGGAGATGCTAGTCTGTATGGGTAGCCATCTGTTTTTACAGGTTTCCAGGAGAGGTTGTTGCTTGCAGAGCAGATGAACGAGGACATTGGTTTATGTTATTCTTGAAAATTGAAAGTAATTTTTTGATACTAGTTAATATTTATGGTTATAAATCTGCTGCACAAAATAAGCATATGCTTGAGATTAAAGCTAGTGGTATAGCTGAACTTAAAACAATCTATCCTACACAATTAATTTGTATGGGCGGGTGAATGGAATTTGACACCGGATGAGTGGGACGACAGATCATTCTCAAAATTTCATAGTCACTATTACAATTTTCTTATGGAGGAATTTATCAGAGATAATTGTCTGAATGATGTTTGCTTTGGATCAGAACCCACAGATGAAAATGTACTCTTGGTATAAGCGTAAAGGTACTGCAAACTTTAGAATTGACTACCAGCTGATTGTGCTGCCACTTGAGAAATTTGTCTCCAAAGCCTTAATTTCCAAATCTCCTTGACCGATTACTGTATAGCAATTGAGAAAAACTGTAGTGAAAATATTAATTTTATACCAAAAACCGTTAGTTTAGTACGGAGCCCGGCAAGGGTAAGGGGCACGGATTGTTAAACTGTGAGCACGGATTGTTAAACTGTGAGCACGGATTGTTAAACTGTGAGCACGGATTGTTAAACTAGCCTTTTACCGCTAGTAATCAATGACGGCGCTGGGATGTTTGGAACTATTGAGGGCTCCATGAACCACGTGACCGCGTGTCGGCGAATTCAAAGTGTGTCGTAACTCACTCTACTCAATAGGCTCTGGATTGAACTATGTATCGTTGTCATGGTAACTGGTGACGTATTCCTTTAGGAAGTGTCATAGGAATAAATCTAGGCACATGAATCGGATATCAGCAAATTAGCCACTTTACTGGACATCAGTGACTCATCCAATACACTGCCACTCACTGAAAAGTATATGAATATAGTATCAAATCTAATACACTGTTATTATGAAGTTTGCCTCAGGGATAAAACAGGACAAGAAAATGATACAGGTAGATTTTTTATAGAATTTTATAATATATAACTATGAAAACATATTTTCTTTTGAACGGATAAAGATAGATAAATAAAATAAAAAGTCCAATAACATAAAAATAATGAATAGCATCACTGTACATGTCTGTAGAAGTAAAATATTGACTTTAGCAATGTGTGGGCGTACGTGTGGGCATGGTTTAACAATCTGTGCTCACAGTTTAACAATCCGTGCTCACAGTTTAACAATCCATGTTCACAGTTTAACAATCCGTGCTCACAGTTTAACAATCCGTGCTCACAGTTTAACAATCCGTGCGCACAGTTTAACAATCCGTGCGCACGGATTTCCAACTGCCTTTTTCTTTTTTACGCCTGACCCTTGCCGGGCTCCGTAGTTTATTGCCCCCATCTGTTTAAAAATTACACTGCACTGGAATTCACTAGAATTGGAATCCTGCATTGCCAATGGCTCGGCTCGGGTTTCTGACGTAGGCTTGGATTTGTGACGACAGAAGGTCTCAGCCACACCTCCGTAGCGAGGTGCCATGAACTGCCTGCAGCATAGTTGGCTCAAAACTTGGATGTTCCGTATGTACGTGGTTACTTGCTGACATTTGAGCATTACCTTTGACAAAGGGAATAACTGATATCAGTAAATGAAAAATAAAATCTGGGCTAAGAGTTCATTTTTAATGCAATAATTATGATGGTGTAAATTTTTTTTTTTTTTTTGCAGATTCCTGAATAATTTTCTTGTCATGCCTGGATACTTGTATTTATACCTTGTTCACCTCTCTGCAACACACGTTGTCTGATTGTGGAAAATGACGTACAGTGGCCGCAGGTGCACCTGTCGAGGCAGAGTCACATGAAATTACTAGAGCTAATCTATATTTAGTATTATTTTTGGCCAACAACAATGATGGCACTCAGAGATGGCACTCATTCTATGCTGTGATGCCGCAACAGGCTCAGCATCTGCTGCTGCCCCAGGCAAAGAACGAGACAACGGGTCGAGACACTATGTCTCAGCGCCGTTCACCTCCCACAGAAGTACTTAAAGAAAAAGGGTGAAATAACTGAGGGCTGCACGGTGGCGCAGTGGTTAGTGCTGTTGCCTTGCAGCAAGAAGGTCATGGGTTCGTATCCCGGCCCAGGGTCTTTCTGCATGGAGTTTGCATGTTCTCCCCGTGTATGCGTGGGTTCTCTCCGGGTACTCCAGCTTCCTCCCACAGTCCAAAAACATGCATGATAGGTGAATTGATCACTCTAAATTGTCCCTAGGAATGAATGTGAGTGTGAATGGTTGTCTGTCTCTCTGTGTTGGCCCTGCAACAGACTGGCGTCCTGTTCAGGGTGTACCCTGCCTAACGCCTGATAATTGCTGGGATAGGCTCCAGCTGCCCCGTGACCCTGAATTGGATAAGCGGTTAAGAAGATGGATGGATGGATGGGTGAAATAACTGAATACATGTGTTATATTTTAGATTCCTCAAAGTAGCCACCTTTTGCTCTGATTAATGCTTTGCATTCTCTTGGGCTTCAAGAGGTAGTAATCCGAAATGGTTTTCAACAGTCTTGAAGGAGTTCCCAGAGATGCGTAGGACTTGTTGGCCTTTTTGCCTTCACTCTGCGGTTCAGCTCACCCCAAATCATCTCGATTGGGTTTAGGTCTGGTGACTTTGGAGGCCAGATTATTTCACACTTTTTTGTAAAAATACTAGATTCCATACATTTTCATTCATAGTTTTGATGGCTTCAGTGAGAATGTACATTGTAAATAGTCATAAGAATAAAGAAACTGAATGCACTGAATGAGAAGGTGTGTCCAAACTTTTGGCTTGTACTGTTTCAGGCTGCAGGTGGTGTGTTCATGGTTTTGCCTTAGTTTTCTGTCTATTATATGTAGGCCAAAAACTTTAAACTGGGTCTCATCTACCCAAAGTGCCTTCTTCCAGGAAAAGGGGTATGTTGCAACTGCATCCCAACTTACCCTCCACACTCTGTAGTAAACTGTTGCCAGATGTCTTGTTTACCCTTCAGGTCGATGGGTGACTGAGTGGGTAGGTTGATCAGGAAACAAATGGACATTTTAGCCCTTTGCTCTGTTATCTGTTTGTTTTAAGCCTGTGATGGGGTTTGTTGGACTGTCCCACTCGCTGCAGTAAGCTTGGACCATGCTTTATCCCTCTGACCACAGACTTTATTACTGGTTTCAGATTTCTATTGTCTCATGCTTTAGATAAAATAAATAAATAAAAATACGGAATCTAGAAGAGAGTGGTGGAAATAGCAAATTTGTGAAAGTGGATTAGATCAACAAGAAAAAAATTATATAGAACTTTTTTTCATATAACTTGAGCTGATAAAGTCTCTTGTTACTGTCCAAATATCCTTCCCATATCCCTGGAAAAATTGTGTTACGTAATATAAGCCAAATGTTTGTGTCTGCTGTTCTGATTTTGAAAATAGGGAAGAGAATACCCTCAAGTTTCTTACTAATATTTGTCCATTCTGGCTGTCTACAGACGCAACAAACTCTTCAATGAGGCAGCTTCTCTAGTCAACATCTCTTTGATGGAGCAAAAGACTACTTATGATCTTGATGCCAGCTGGCTGAAGTTCCACCTGGGAATAAACCGCTATGCTCTGTACTCCCGCGACGACCGCGCCATCCAACAGCTTCTCAGAGATATGCAGAACATGACAATCATTGGCTCAGGTGAGGGGAAACTAAATGAACACTTTCAATGGCAGGGGCGTTAAAATGGCTCCTCCTTACCCTTGGAAAATACAGAGCCTAATGTACTAAAATTAAGGGTCTGGCAACAAGTAATGATAAGGGCATAACTTCGAGGGGAGGAACCAACCATGCATTTTGAAACTCTGACTCGATAACACTACAGCCAATCGTATTGTAGCTACCAGCTGAGTTAACTGGTAGATTAAACTCGAACGATTCGAGGGCGGATTTTTGTTTGTCTTTCAGACGAAAAGGCAAGTCTAACTCATTCATTGTAGCGACCAAAGCCATTTTAAACAACTCATGTTCATCTGTAGCCACTGTTAACTAAATGATTCTGGACGTAGCATCGCTGTCGTCAGCCGCTTAGCTCGCCTCTGGCCCGCCTACATCAGATCCACCGATTTGATTGGTTCCCCTATTTGCGTACTGTTTACATCATACAGTAACAGTAACTTTGTGTTGCTTTATAACGCAAATAATAACCAACTCAATGATTATCTGGAATAAAAAATAAATAAATAAATAATTTTCTTGTTTGCATACTATGGTTTGCTTTACATTAGACTGCAAAATACTTCTGTAGTTCATGAAGAAAATTTGATCTCTTAATCTTTTTTCTCTTCCAGATTATACCCAGGATGAAAAAGCTCTTAAAGGAGCATGCGATTGCACTCAAGGTATGTTCAATCGAGACGTCGCACTAGAATTTTTTGTTCTGTCATTTTGACTCACAAGGTCAAAAACAATCCAGTCATCTATTTTTTCCCATCAGTTTTAACGGATAATAATGACATTCAGTTCTAATAGTATTTAATCTGAAAAACATGAACAGCGACTCAACATTGTGCTTTCACACACTGAGCAGATAAATAAGCTACATGTATTCATTATGAATATGCTGCAGCCTGAAAACTCTGCATGGAGCTACACTGCACTCCCGCTTGTATTTTAGAGGCTGAATCTGTGCTCTCCCGACACACTGGAGACTGGAATTAAAAGTACCACATCAGATCAAAGTTTTGAATTCAGAGAACATTTTTCTAATAGAAGTGATGGACTGGTGACCTCTGCAGGGTGTACCCCGCCTCTCACCCGTTGACAGCTGGAGATAGGCACCAGCCACCCCCCCCCCCCCCACAACCCTTTGAGGAATAAGTGGTTCAGAAAATGGATGGATGGAAGTGATCAGTGTGGCAAGACCTATCAAGTTGTGCTACTCTATTTTCTGCCATGCCCCCCCAGAGAATAGTAATTATTTCATGCCCCTCCCAACGCCCCCGTATTTAATTATTTATTGATACAAGCCAGTGGCACCAGCACACTGCATATAATATATATACCAATAACCAAAAAAGATTAATTAAATATGCCACAACTACCGCAAATGGTTGCAGCTCATTTTACTGTTTTAGGTCTTAACACTATTTCCAAGTTTACTTTGCTCAATCTCTGTGATGCTCAGAACAGAAAGAGATCAAATGATTCACTGGGATGTGCATTTTTAAACTTAACTGTAATATTCAAAAAAGCTTTTTTAAACTGTGAACATTGATTACCTGTCAGCTTCATCAGCATATCAATTTTCAAAAATGGAGGCTACATAACTTCTTCTATGTCCATCCATCCATCCATCTTCTTAACCGCTTATCCAATTCAGGGTCACGGGGCAGCTGGAGCCTATCCCAGCAATTATCAGGCGTTAGGCAGGGTACACTCTGAACAGGACGCCAGTCTGTTGCACTTCTTCTATGTCATTCAATCAATTTAATTATTTCAGAAATGCTTTATTTCAAAAGCTCCACTTTTTCCTTTTAGATTTTTCTGTATTCTACTTTTTTCCATTCTAACTATATTTATTAAACCAAAATGTGTATAATTATGGTGAAAGCAATTTACTAAATAAAGAACCAAATAGATCCACATTTACTGTTATTCAGAAATCTAACAGTGCTGTGGTTCAACCATTTCCCTTTCACTTTTAAGGAACTAAAACATTCTATGTGCAAAATGAATGTTCGAATTTTTTATATATTATAAAATAAAATCTCTCACCACCAAATCAAGTCTCATAAAAAGATCTGGAAACAATAAATATTTGTATTACTTCCATATTGATAGAGACCTTTGTTCTATTTAATTTCCCACTCCTTCGCAGATTACAGTAAAAATAAATGAAATAATAAAATAAATGACGTCATTGTTGTTATGTTAAGCACTCTTCCTGAAGTGCTCCTTTTGCATTTTTTCCATGACAGATCTAATTTCTTCTCCTTGTTTCTAATGACCTTTCACTATGAGTGGTCGTCACCGTGAGTTTACAAAACTTAAAGAAGGATTGCTCTTCCAATTCATAAACATCTCTGACCCTCACGCGAAGTGTCAAGTTGTTCTGTTTTTTTCGGGGGTGGGGTGTATGGGGTTATAACGATACCAGCTCGAGATGAAACTGAAAAGAAATATTGGCACCTAAAACAAAATTTGGCATTGAAAAATATAATTGTAACTGAAAATCTTAATTTGAAATACATGTAGTTAAAATGCCAGTATTAAAAGTGAAATAAAATGAAAACAATTAACTCACTTACAATTAAATGTTTACACTTTCATGTTTTTTTTTACAATGCCAATCTTTTTTCTTCAATGCCAATTTTTTTTTTAATGGCAATCTTTTTTCACTTCTACTGCTTTTCAGTTTCATTCTGCTGCTTTTCAGTTTCATTCTGCTGATACTCATTTCACACGCGCGCGGTGGGGGGGGGGGTCTTAAGAGCAGCAGGTGCTTGTTATCAGCTATCAGTGAGTCAGCCCGTTTTATACCCATTAAACCCAGTAAAGGTCACTAGTAGTTCTTTTATATATATTTTTAACTCTAAAAATGTCCACATGTTACAACAAAATTTACTGCTATAGCTTCTGTAATGTTAATTTTGATATAACTTTTAAGTCAATCACCATTTGCGTCCTTTCATTTGGTTTAAATTGCACCACAGGTGGAGTAAAACATAACTTCTATGGTGGTTTAGTGGTTAAGCATCAAGATCACTAATCCGATTGTTAATGGTTTGATAACACTAGACTGCAAAAATTTGTAGGCTCTTCAATCAGCTGCTGGTCTACACAAAATTTTGCCTTTACGAGCTCCGTCAGCAGTATCTTAAACCTTGTGCATATGTGTTCTTTAGTTAGTATAACATTATAGTCTACTAACTTATACTAAGTGTGCTTCACTTAGTATAATAACATTATAATAACTAATACTAACTGTGCTTTACATTAAGTAGGGCCTAAAGCAGATTTATGTACAAGGTTTAAGATACTGCAGGCGCTTGCTTTCAGCTAAAGGTTTTGTGCAGCCTGCAGACCATCAGCCGACTGAAGGATCAGGACACCTGATCAAAGAAGAATGATTAAAAAATATAAGGCTAGTTGTAGTCTAGTGGAATTGAACCTTTGCCAATAGGCTTAGTAGTCCTGATCCTTAACCTCTACACCACAATAGAATGCGTGTAAAGTATTTGGTTAACAAATTACCCCAAGTTATCTCTGCTCTCAACAAGACTGCTCCCATGTAAGATTTTAAGGCTGTTCATCCTTTTTTTTTTTTTTTGTTTGCTCAATGTTAAGTGTTGTGAACCTACAGTTTATCCACATTGTCTTCATTGTTTCTTTTTTGCCTTCCTTCCTCTCATTGCTGCTTGGCACCAACTGACAATAAACACAACAGCCTTTGTAATCATCCATGTGGTTTTTCATTTGTTGGAACAGTTCAGATTTGTATTTATATGGAGATCCTCACAGCAGAGCAAAAACACTAAACACTGGTTTGTTTTCGGGGGCAGAGTTTAGCCTTAACCCAGCCTTCTCTCTAATAAATAATGAGTTGTTAATGTAAAGATAGATACCGACCTCGAGGTACTGAAGGAATTCGTAGCTGTGAGACGTGTTCTATTCAGCTGGAAATATGACTATAACAAGTAAAAAAATGCTATTCCTAGTGTTTTCGACCCATTTTTGCCACACCAGTATTCCTGCACTATGAAGTGGGTGAGCTCAGAAACCCAACTCATTGCCAAAGAGGAATAAACACCATAACAATCTGCAAATTCAGTTTAAATTTAAACTGTAAAACATGTTCTTGTTATTTCAGGCCCAAATAGCGACACAGTTCATCAAGTGCAGCTGCTCAGAGAATACAGAAAGCCACTGATTTTGTTCCAGAAATGTTTTGAATGTAAACTCTGGATAATTGTTAGCTAATAATACCCTGGAGTTTCATGGAGCGCAGCATGTGGTTAGTCAGGCTTGACTGCTGAGACTATAATATAAGGATCCAACAGAGCTGCTGAGAAAGCGTCAAGCTGAAAACCCCAACTCACTTTATGACATAGAAGGGGCAGAACAATGATTTCCAGACTTTTAGTTAGTTTTAATAAGTTAGTAATTTAATAAGTCAAAAACTAAAATACAGTGCATTTTAAAAACTGTTAATCTTTTTAATTTAAAAAGTAAATCATGAGCAATAAAATTAAGACTTTATGGATAAAATAAACCCTTTAATGTCAAAAATGAGTTCAAGAAAATACTGACAATTAAATAAACGAGCCTGTGTGAATAGGTCTGAATCAAGTTTGCACATCTGGATGCTGCAATTTTCCCCCATTCTTCCGTTTTTAAATCGTCGGGTGGTGCCGTTCGGTGGCTCGGCGGGGGTCGGGGTGCCCTTGGTCGGGGTGCCCTTGGTCCCCGAGGTCTCGGACCCATCCTGGCACAGCCGACAGAGCCCGTATAGCCTCCCGGGCCCCTGTATTGTAGCTGCTGGATGTTCTCCGGGGACTTCCCTCTGTTCCTCCCTTCAGCAGAACGGTCGGCCCTGCGACAAACCCCTGAGGTTCCTAGACTCTGGGGCCCACTGGGCGTCCATGTCCCCATTCTTTTTCATGTCTGCATCGATTCTTGCGAGGAGCCGTCAATCCGGGCTCCTCACACCAGCTGTCGCCGACTCATGTGGGGAAATCTTCTGTGCACCTACATGCTCACACACACACACAGGTGTGGGGACATCGGTGTTTGCGGATGCATTCTTGGGCTGAGGTTGTCATCAATGGATGGTTGGTGCTAGGGACTTTTCAGGGAAATTTTTGTTGTATTCATATACCCCTTTTTGTATGTTGTGGATGTATAGTTCTTAGTTCATTTCATTTGATTTATTTTGTTTATGCTGCTGCATCTTACTGGTTCTTTATACTTCAGTTTCTTTTTTTCTTCTTCTTCTTCTCTTGTTTTTTCTCCCTCTCTATGTGTCCATAACCTCAATAAATTATACTTACAGTATTTACCAATAAATAATTTTCATGCATATTTATCAAGTGGAGTACTATAGCAAAAGATATAATGCTTTGCTTGAGAAAGTAAATATGTTGTATTTATACTTGGTAATGCACTTTAACATCAAAGGTTTTTTTTTTGTATTTCATTTTTGAAAACCTGAAGTTTGTTGAATATGATTGTTTTGTAAAAGCAATAACATTCAGGTGAGTGAATAATTTTGACTGAGTGATTTGCCTGATGTTTTTTTGTCATAGTGAACTAGAGTTGAAAGGTGATAAAAACACTAAAGGTTTTATGCTTCATATTCAGTGTTGGTGCACGGTGGCACAGTGGTTAGCACTGTTGCCTTGCAGCAAGAAGGTTGTGGGTTCATATCACAGCCCAGGGTCTTTCTGCATGGAGTTTACATGTTCTCCCCATGCATCTGTGGGTTCCCTCGTGGCTTCCTCCCACAGTCCAAAAACATGACTGTCAGGTGTGAGTGTGTGCATGGTTGTTTGTCCTGTCTGTCTCTATGTGGCCCTGTGATGGACTGGTGACCTGTCCAGGGTGTACCGCCCGTTGACAGGTAGAGATAGGCACCAGCCCCGCGACCCATTAAGGATTAAGTGGTTAGCCTGTGAATATTCTCATTCATCCAGGTCATGGTTATCTCAAGGAAATTTCAATCAAACGCAATTGGACTTGGTAATTTGTCTTGTCTTGGTGAAACGTCTTCCAAGACAAATTACCAAGTCCAGTTGCGTTTGATTGAAATTTCCTTGAGATTAAGTGGAAAATGGATGGATGGAATTCAGTGTTGGGAGTAATACATTAATAAGTTACAGGAATAGATTACTTTTTTGAGTAATGTAATGCATTACTTACAAAATATACAGCAATATATTAATAGTTACAATTTCAGTAACTCAAGTTAAAAATTTTAATTCACTTTATTTATATAGCGCCAATTCACAACAAATGTCATCTCAAGGCACTTTACAACAAAAGTCATTTCAATATAATTATTCAAACATTCCAACCAGTTAAGTTTTCTATGTAAGGAATCCCAGCAGATTGCATGGAGTCATCAACGTGAGGTTGTGCCCGGATCATGCAGACTCCAACCACAGCAATTCCTCAGCAATCCCTCATACTGAGAACCATGTAGCGAGAGTGGAGAGGAAAAACTCCCCTTTAACAGGAAGAAACCTCCGGCAGAACCTGGCTCAGTACAAGCGGTCATCTGCCATGACCGTCTGGGGGTCTGAGAAGACAGAAGACACAGCATGGAGGATGCTTGGTCACTTGGATCATCATCTGGACCAATGCTACCCATCCAACAGGGGGCATTATAGTTGAGCAGGATACCAGACCTGGTGGAGTTTGTATGCAGAGAAAAACACTGAGAGAAAACAAGGTTAACGATCGCAATAACAGCAGAAAAAATATATCTGGGGAGTAGTAGAATAGAAAAGTAGAAGATTGAAGAAAAGAGGTCAGTCAGTCCTCAGTCTAAGCATATAGCAGCATAACTACAAAAATAGCTAAGAATAACCTATGTCACTAACTATAAGCTTCAAATGCATTTTAAATGTTTTTTCTGGCCAACTAATGCAACAGACCAAATCAAGCTGGATATGGTAGAACAAGATCCACCATCCACTTTCTGTTACTCAAAACTAAAACATCAGAGAATCAGGACGGCTGAGGAAAAGATCGACTGTACGTTTAAACAGCGGCATTATTCACACTGTTTTCCTAACTTCCTGTTGTAAGACTTCAGACATCGGAGTCTCATCTTTGTCAACCATCGAGCACTCTCAGCACCTTCTTTTGATTAGATTTAACAAACATTACCATGAAATAGAAGGCATGCAAAGGAACTTGAGACTTAATTTTTATTAAATAGTGTTACAGTATTTGTGGTGTGACACTTGTGTAAAATGTAATAATATGTAGTAATATGTTATGCAAACATATGACATTTTTGACATTGTAACTAGTAATGTGAAATATATTACAATTTCTTTGTAACTTCCCCAACACTGTTCATTTTAGGACCTATAATCTCAAATGTTGGCATTTCTCTGAGTCACAGCTTTTACTAATCGTGCATTCACACCACACACTTTGTCAGTGTCAAGTAACGCTCACAACGCATCTAGTTTGACGCATATCCATTTTTAGCTGAAGTCTGCAAAGTGCGTGGGCGGGCTTTTCTCTGCTGATGTTTTAAACACTAGCGGATCATGTTTGGCTAGACAATGTTGATGTTGGGCGACGTACTATAGTGAGTCACTCCGATTGGTTGGCACATCGCGTCAAGTGCGATAGAAATTCAGCTCACCGAACTTCTGCGTTTCTTGCATTTGCTGCTTTCCCGCTTGAAACTCAGGTAACAAAATTTGACATAGCCAATGCACGCAAAGCGCAACAGAGACTCTGACAGACTCAAACATATACTTTACATGTAATCTTGCCGCACTTGACGCTGAAGTTTATGGTGGTGTGAACACACCATAAGACAGTTCTTGTCCAATAGTGACCTCATAGTGATGCGAGACATCTTTTGTCCACCTAAATATTTAAAATCATTAAGCAAATTACATTTTAAAGAAAAAGATGGAGACAGTGAAAGAGAAAGAGTGAGCTAAAATAAAGGCGTCTCTGCACTATTACCTTTTGCTGAGCCATACTGTACTGGTACTATTGGTAACGCGACTTGACACGGCTCGACTCGTCAAGTGTTGCTTCACAGTTGCACAAACCAAAGTGTCTCAAGTGGGCAGGTCCGTCATATGGTGGGCAGCCCCAGAGTACGTTACGGGAAGTAATGTTCAGAGAAGCGCGGAGAAGAAAGGCGCAGACAGGAAGACCAACAATGGTGAATCCAATAAGGATCGTGAGTTCTTTGCTCAGTCTCTGGCTTTTTGTGGCCGCCCGTCGAAGGGTGTTTATGGTCAAACAGCGAAGAGAAAGAGAAAGAGTCTTTAGTTGAAGAATAAAGACCCTGGAAAAGCTACACGCTGCAAGGAAGAACACAGTGGAGAAGTACAGACGAGTGTGGGAAGCCCTGCAGGGGTATGATGCTACAGAGAGAACCAGCGGCTTGTGCGGTTAAACCAATGCAAATTCTGTCCCGTTGTGGTCGGCTATAAATGGGCTCTGTGTATGTATGTATTTATTCACTGAGGCCGAGTGTAAAAGAATATGTTGCCAATCTGGCTCTAGTAATAAGTATTCTATGTGTGTGTGTTTCAAATGGCTGCTCTGTGAAGCCGTCGCAGTCGACTGTCGGTGTTGTCGTTTAAGCGGGCCTCTCAGTGGTGGGACAACGTTGTTCCGGGTTTCACCGAAGCTCAGTGGCTGGAGAACTTAAGGATGTCGGAAAAAACCTTCATCTATCTGTGCAGCAAGCTACGTCCAGCCCTGGAGCGACAGCACACAGCTTTTCGACACTGTGTCCCTTTAAAAAAGCGAGTTGCCATTGCTCTGTGGAAGCTAGCTACAGGTTCTGAGTACAGAAATTTTGGGCATCTATTTGGAGTCAGCATCACAACTGTATGGAGGTGTTTTAAGGAGTTTTGTGCCGCAGAAGAGACATTACTTGTGCCTGAACAAATACGTGTCCCTGATGAAAACAAGTTTAGAGACATGTCGGTGTACATTGAAAACAGGTGGGGCCTTCCACACTGTGTGGGTGCAATAGATGGCTCCCACATACCCATCATTGCCCCACCAGAATATCACACGGACTACTTCAACCGTAAAGTCTGGCACTCCATCATCCTCCAAGGATTGTACTGGAATGTCTGTACTGGGTTAGCCGGGAGCCTGCATGATGCCACGGTTCTGAGGCTGTCTACGCTGGGGGAGTCGGCCAGCCGGGGAAACCTATTTCCACCTAAATCCAGAAACATCGGAACCGTGGCAACTGGCTACTACATCCTCGGAGACTCTGCGTACCCATTGCTAAACTGGTTGTTGAAGCCATTTAATGACACCGGACAACTAACGGCAGAACAACTACTGAATTTACGGTAATGTCAATTGTTTACATTTCCTCAGGAGTCAATGTCAGTCTTCTTCTACGATTTAGGGGCTTCTGCTGCATTGTGGGATAGCGTCCACCGACCACAATGCCCTCTGGTGGACATAACAACTAAAGTTTGATGCTCATATCTTTCTTACTGAAAACATGTAATGGTCAAAATCACAGTAATAAATATTCACATTTTAATATTAAACGAACTTCGAATATGATTTTTGGGCAAAAGTCAAAGCCCTAATTTTTAAACTAGTCAGGCTGCTACAATTAAAATATGCTTGTAAATGTTGCAAAATCTAAAAAGAAATTATGGCCACAACTGTAGCTTAAAGACGGAGATAGAAAACAGTGTATGTGTAGTCACTTTATTTACAAAGAAAAAATATTCAAACAGGCCCGTTGATGCTTTTTACAATGTCCACCAGCACCCCAACAAAGGCTTGATTGAAGGCAGCCATCCTTTCCATCTCCTCTCTTCTTAGGGCAGCTTCTTCTCTTCTTAGGGCTTCCATCTTCTCCATCTCCTCTCTTCTGAGGGCAGCTTCCTGTTCTCTTGCTTCCCGTGCCTCATCCAGACGAATATGCAGGTGCTCGTCACATTGGGCCCGGTTCTTCGTGTCTTCTTCTTGTATCGCTGATAGTAAGGAACAGTCCATCGATACCCCCTTCCTCTTGCCTAGTGAGCAAATAAAATAATAAAAAAACTGTGAAATGACTGGAGAGACGTACCGCAGTGCACACAATATTGACATAAAAAAAGGTACAGGAGTTCAACGCTTGAATAAAAGACGCACTGTATAGGTTTAATCTAAAACAAATTTTAATGACTGTTGTGTTTGGTTCTTACCACAGCTAGTTGGGTGCTGCGTAGAAGCCTCTGATGTGCAGGCCTGCGACAACGGCCTGGCAGGCGTGGAGGCCGCAGACATGGGTGGAGGGTGCTGCTGGTACGGGGGTTGAGGCCGCTGACGGTACAGGGGTTGAGGCCGTGCAGTCAGGACTCAGAAAGCTTGGAGGATTTAATATTGTACTCTCCTCGTCCATCTGAGTAGGCTCTAGAAAAATATCAAAACATCAGCAAACAATTGTTCGTAGTAAATGAGCTCCAAGTAAACAAAGCACAGCTATATCATTGAACTGTTGTTGTTTGTCCTCATGCAGGAAATGGCGATAGCGGTCAGTGGGTTTACCCCAAATGCTACCAATCGATTGATGCATGCTTACAGTTAACAACATAAAGGGAACTTACCGTCTTCAATTATTGAATGTAGCAGGATGGTCGCTGTGTCCAGGGCAATTTATCTCCCGTTACTGGCTGGTCGGCTGCTGTACATGGTGTCCATCTGTTCAAATCACCTCCACGTTTTTCGGCCCTCATTTCTTTCAGTTTCTCCCAGCATTGCTTTGGAGAATGCTGGTAGCCATGAGAGGCCATGAACTTCGATACCTCCTTAAAAACTTTTTCGTTTCACGTTGCTCCATCCAGCGCCCCTTGAATCCTGTTCTCGACTATTAAAGACAGAAAGGTCTGTACCTCCTCGTTGGACCACGGGACTGATTTTGCCATTGTGCACGTGCTACTGCTGCTGTAGCGAATTCTTAAAATGGCCGGTCTGCTTGGTTAAAAATTATTCCAGCAACCAATGACTCCGCCCTCCAGCCAATCCATGCCCAACAGCTTTCTGACGTAGCTATTCAGTACCAGTTCAACACAGATGGAACCACAGCTGAGGTGGTACTAAAAATAGTATCGGCTCGGAGCGGCTCAGCCAGACTTCTGCCAGTGGAGAGTAAAAGGTACTGCGGCCGAGTCGATTCGAGCTGAGTCGAATCGTACCGGTGGAGAGATGCCTTTAGGGAGGTGCATTCACAACAGCCCTGTTTAGTCAAACTGTCTAATCAAACCCTAGTTCATTTGCGCAGAAAGTCAGATTTGTTTGGGGAGGTATGAATGGGCAATCAATGGACCAAACAAATTAACTCTAGTCCGCCTGAAAACATAGGTCTCGGTTGAAACAAACTCTGCTGCGGTTCGATTGCAGATGTGAATGGGAAGTGGACCAATGTGAACTGGCCGCTCCAAAAGCAGGAAGCGGATTATCATCCGGGCATCCTGGATACATAAAATCTTAACAATCGTGCACAGATCTGGCTCAGCGTCTGTATGAGGAGGACATCTGTGCTGTGAAGTTATGGGCGTCCATATTCATTGCATCTTGCCTCATATGGAGCCGTCTCAGCAATCTTGTGTAAAAAAACAGCATTCTCCACAGTCCTCTGCACTTCTCTGTTCATCCTTAGTTGCTGCAGCAGTATTGCTCTAGCACAGTTGCCAAACTCAACAGGTAAATCCCAAAACCGCTACAGTCTGCTGCCACTCCAAGTTTGTTTACATTTCACTGTACTGTGAAGTGTCCCCTGCTACGAGAAGAAGCGCAGCTCCACAACTATGCCACTATAGGCGGAGAGGTGAAATTGTTGCACAAAACATTTGGTTCGTTTGAAATAAGGGGCTGTGGGAATGCAAAACGTCAACAATGTTTCAATTTTGGTTCTCAGTCGAGCGGATTCTGCCATACTGTCAGGTGTTAATGCAGCTTGAGAGGAGTTTTTTAGTGCCATGTTGGTTTAGCTCCTTCTCTTAACTCCCTTACAATTATTTACTTTGGGTAACTTTGCCTGTTTTTAACGTTAAGTAAATTATCTGAATTATTGAAGTTTGGAAAAAAACAAAGAAAAACAGAAAGGATCTGTTAGGGATCTTTTTCACCTTACCAAACATCTTGCTGTCTCCCTTGCAGTAGTGAAACCGAGTGGGCACCACCTGAAGCTGGCTTTGAAGATGCGTAACTTTGGCAAAGCGATGTTCAAACCAATGAGGTGAGTAACAAATCCACATTTGATGAGTAATGGGATACTTTCATCATGATGCCCTGCTCATGAAGAGTGAGTTGTATTACTCTCTTTAATCAGACCCTAGTTCGTTTGTTCAGAAAGTCAGATTTGTTTGGGGAGTTGTGAATGGGCAATCAAACTCTGCTGACCAATGTGTTACCCTTTTAAAAGAGGTTAAAATAAACTGAATTGAAATATTTACACATTTTGCCTGGGCTTATTTGATCCCTGTTAAATCTAATTAGTTACAGCAAAGACTGTGACTTCATGTTCTGTCGTAATTTGCATCTGATACAATTATCCAGTAGGCTAATGAAACGACATTATTTGTCTTGGTGACTACACACTGCAGACTAATGTCAGTGACTTCTTTATTTTAGGCAGCAGAGAGATGAGGAAACTCCAGAGGACTTCTTCTACTTTGTTGACTTCCAGAGACACAATGCAGAGATCGCTGCATTTCACCTGGATAGGTGAAGCCTTATTATCAAGTTTACTATCTAGTTTATATATATATATATATATATATATATATATATATATATATATATATATATGTATATAAGTTTTACACACCCGTTGGATGTATAAGTAATCAGCTCTCACAGATCACTAATGATTAAAATTCGGCTTTTTTGAGAGAAAGTTTTACAAAAAATGTTTTACGTCAAAGTGAAAAAATTATTTATACAAGATAATGATAATTAGATACAAATATGTAACATAAAATACGTGATTGCATGAGCATTCTCCCCAAATATTGCAAATCCCCACAAACAGAACATCCCCACTGTGGAGCACTGTGAGATGCTTTTCGACAGCAGACCCTGGAAGGCTTGTAAAATTACATGGTAAAGTGACTGCAGCATAATACAGAGAAATCCTGGAGGACAATTTGTTTCCATTTGCAAGAGAACTACAGCTTCAGAGAATGTTTAGGGGTAACCCTAACCCTGACCCGAAGCATCCAACTAAAGCTACACAGAAATGGTTCTGTTCTGCCACAATACATAGGTTTTGGCTATGGACATTTACTTAAAAAGTGTCTTGCTGTACTGTATCAACAGTCATGGATAGAGAAATTATTATTAAGATTATTTATATTATGTCAGAATTCCCAAGTTTGAGGCAACACCTGGGATCTAGGAAAAATAATAATAGGCATAAAGTTCAGTCGCTATTGTTCATGATGACCTGTCTGATAAGGCTGAGGTAATTAACCAATAGATGAAAGAATCTTGGTTTTCTTTGAACAAAAAGTTACAACATATGTATGTGGAATAATAACAAACAACGCCTTTCCAAATACAAGAGTTTATTAAATAAAGAATTAATCTTGTAGTCAAAATACTTTGATCAACAAACTCCCTATGCTAGTAACAAGCAAAAAAACTACTAAGTAAAAGAAATATGAACAATAACTAACTACAAAAGTAAACAAATAAAATAGACATGTATGCAAAGAAGTAGAAACAATAACCATTAACTTGATCGTGATGTCACAGTCCAGTATGAAAATGTATGCTTAAAGACCAAGGCTTGTATTTAAGTGTTTTGGAAGGGAAGTTTGGAGGGGTAGCAATCATTGTTTATGAACACTGTCTGCTAAAAGCACAGCACACTCATCAGATAAAGAAAAGCTGTTCATCATACTACCATCATACTACCATAATTCCCATTTAGTAAAATAATTCTGCTATGCTTTAGATAAAGAATTCCTTAAATTTGCAACTAATCTAAGATATTTCGTCCTCTCGTTTTTAATTAAACCCAAGATTAGAACTAATTTAATTCCCTCATTCCGGAGGTTCATAATCTAAAATCCAATCTTTTAACATTTTAATTTCAACCAATAAAACCCCATATTTTATAAGATTATAATTTTCAAATGTTTAAACCCATGGTTTTACTCTATTTTCAACCATTTTTAAAAGCCTAAATACCTTAATAAACATATTTACTGTAAACATTAATTCAAACCAAATCTTATTAATGTCATAAATGCCAAAACTCATGTCTTCACATAAGGAATTTCTTCCAAATTTGTTGCCATAATTCCCCTGTACACACGAACATTAGAACCCCACAAACAAAACATTAAACCTCAAAATCACATCTAACATTTGAACTGCATGCATTAGATATCTTTAAATTGAGTCTATTCATCTTCTTGGGTAAAGTCATCATGGTGCAAATCTTTTCTTCCTTCTTCCTGCTTCTGACGTCAAATGTTACCAGCACATGGTGTACTGTTGGGGTGAACATCATTCATGGTATATCCTTAACCTTCACCAGTCACTTAAGGTATATTGAGCCAAAATTCCTGCTGACTTGTTGCATGACTGGCACCTGCGTCACCCTTTCTACAAACTTTACTAGCGAATGTGTTACCAGGATGACTCTGAATGGACTTCATGAGTATTTCTGACTTCTATTGTCAATTCCTTTATCAGATAACGGTCATTTCCTGTCATTTTCTCTTTAATCAGTAAAGCATTGTACTGCTCTGAGCCCATTTTGACTTCAGCTGATGCATCCCAGGGAAGAAGCCATCCAGTTGTTCAGGAACCCTCCTCGGCTGCTCCATGAGTTCCAGACTTTCCCAACAAGCTTTTCTATCTCCTTGTCATCTTCTTCCTAAGCATCATGTCACCTCACTCGAATGTTGTAGGTCAGCTCACATCTGTAAAGAAAACTAAAACAAGAGACGCAGGCAAATATTCACAGAACCATAATTTATCATGAAAATATGAACTATGCTTAAGAAAAGATTATTCACAGGTCGTTTTCCATATAGCTTCCAAAAGTTCAAACAAACCAATCCAAAATAACACAATTAGTAGAGAATTAACATTTAGTTTCCCAAGTAACTGTTTGCAACCATGCATCAATCAAATTAAATGAGAAGAAGCATTTTAGCAAACAAAGCATCTCAAAATTAAACCACACAAAAGTACATCTCAAGATTCACAAAGAAAAACTTCTTTCTAATAGGGATGAAACAATAGCACTTTTTCCGAAACCGATGCAATACCAATACTTTGATCTGAGTACTTGCCGATATAGAGTACCAATACCAATACTTCTACCACGCACCCAAAAAATGCATTGATTGGAAGATAGGTTTTATTTTATTTTCTGTTTGTTACAACAAATGAGTATGAATTACATAAAATAAAATATTGATAAAATTACCACAAAACTAAAATTTATCGTGAAAAATAAACGTTTTCTGTGACATTGTTGCAAAGTGTCCACATTTTAAGTATCAGTTTATGGAATCGGTTAACTTTAACCAATACTGATACAGTACAAAAGAGCAGTATCGGTATTGGTGCATCCCTACTTTCTAGCATTTGTAACAAACTCAATTAAGCCATAAATCTTTTAGCAACTCAGGCAATGGGATGGAGCATAAGGGATGTCAGGAGAAATAGGGGTTAAAACAAAACAGACCCAAAACTGCATCCATAATTCTGAAATCTCAAACAACAAGTTTAGTTATTAGTGACAAGAATGGCACTGAGGAATAAATGGTATGAGGTGTCCATTAAATATAAACCTTATCCTTTCAGACAGCAGGTTTTTGTCCAGGCGGAACGTTCTCCACGTCCTGCTACCAGCTTCTGCATCGGTTCTGCATCTTTCTGTGTCTCTGCTGCCTTCTCCATACCCCAGACAGTCTCGGCAGATGACTGCTTATGCTGAGCCTGGTTCTGCTGGAGGTTTCTTCCTGTTAAAAGGGAGTTTTTCCTCTGCACCGTCGCTACATTGTTGCTCAGTGTGAGGGATTGCTGAGAATTCACGACGCAATCTTCTGTGGTTCTCTAATTCCTAAATTAAACATTGTAGTGTAAAAACTCTTCTTGTAAAGTGCCTTGAGATGACATCTGTTGTGAAACGACGCTATATAAATAAAATAAACTGAATTGAATTATTAACACATTTATTTATTCCATCATGCATCTGCATTTATTTCTTCATTTATTCCCCAATTTATGTATTCCCAAATTTATTTATTTCCACATCACATTTATTTCCATTTTTCCAAATCACATTTATTTCCACATTTCCACGTCACATTTATTTCCAAATTTCCACAACACATTTATTTCTGGATTCACACACATTTACGCACATTTATTTATTTACACATCTACTGAATTATTTAATTCCAGATTTATTTATTGATCTCTACATTTATTTATGTCTTCACATGTATTTACATATTTATTTATCCCGCATTTATTTATTTTTATTTATTTACACATCTTTAGATCATATTTATTTTTATTTACAGAAGCGTGTTCTAAGAAGGGGGGTGTTTCTAACCCTGATTTGTCAGCTTCAAGTCTCTGAATTAAAACTGAAGTGGCTGAGGTTGGAGGAGCATTAGCATTTGCTAGCTACTCTGTGTGTCTTTCACAGAGTTGAGCTACAAGGCTGCTGGATTGTCACTGTCAGAGTATTGCAGCTTTATCACCAGGCCTGTCCTTCATATGGAGGGCTCCTGCGAGCAACAAATTAAAACGGAGGTGCCTTGGAAGGTGAGGTGCTAGGCTAACTCGGTTGAGGCTTTCTGCTAAGCTAGCAGGAAGTCCCGAAATAGCACCTCACAACCGAGCGCTCAGTCCGCCTTGGAATCTTGTTTAAAATTTTTGACAACAGTTCACAAACACCGGTCCATGTCTCGTGTTGAATTCCCCAGGAGTCAGGACAGCGGTCAAAGAAGCCGATACTTGGAAATAGACAGTTGAAGCTGCCGACGTTACCTCTCTTATAAAGATTACCGTTGTGCAAAGATCGTGCATTACGGTAATTGATAATTACCAAGGATTCTCCCCAGCCTTGCTGGCGAATACATTTTCACTAATCACAAAGGAATTTAACAAATTCCAGAGTTGGTTTTATATCTTCTGCTATTAGTTTAGAATAATCTAACCCAGGTTTGAAATTTCAGAGTATTATAGTTTTTGAGTTACAGGTAAAATGGTGTCCAGATGCAGAAAAAGTGCTGAAAGCTTATTGAAGAATCACAAATCCAAGAGTTTGTGTTATTTGTTCTGCTGGTGGTTTAGAATAATCTAGTTAAGTTTTGAAATGTCCAAGTACCATAGTTTTTTGAGTTACAGTTAAGATAGTGTGGTCCAGATGGAGAAAAAGTGCTGAAATCAGTGTTAATTCAAGTTTAAACAATTCACATAAATATTTAAAAAATCCCAGAGTTGGTTTAAACTGTTATGCTATTAGTGTATAATAATGTAGTCCGGGTCTGAAATGTTTAAGTACTGTAGTTTTTAAAGTGGAGCAGAGTGAAGACGCTCAGAGTAGAGAACATTTTGGTGTTATTGACCTAGTCATTTCCCGAATCACAGGCTATAAACTAAAACCAACTTCAGCCTCGTGCATGAGGTGAGAGACTTTAACAATGTTTTTTTAAAGATCTACCTACTACTTTTTCCATGCTATTTCCAGGATGAATATAATATAATGTCAATGTAAATATTTGTAAAATTATGATGTTCAATACTATCAAATAGTTAAAGGAATTTATTTCTGAGGTGATCACAAATGCTCTGTAGCATGTTAAAGGGCCATCTATACTGTGACCACAATAAATATTTCTTGATTTTATTGTAAAGTTTTTAGTAGATAGACCCAAGTATATTATCTTATATCATAACCATTATCCAGGTTTTTCACCCCACCCCCAACCCCCATCAGTTGCTCTTTAAAACACCAGTTTCATGTCCTGCACAATTCCTATAAAAATGTTTTTTTATTATTCAACAAAGTTTTGTCGTAAAAAGGAGGTAGGTTTTACAAGGCAGAATAAATCAAAAAAATGTCTTTACTTATACAAATCTTAAACAACACATTGTGTAGTCCCAATATCTTCTCTTTAGATCTGTCAGCTCTGATGACGTTACAAATGTTAAAACAGACTACAGCTGTCATGTTGTATAACTTTTCCCTACAAAAATGAATCTAAAAACATAAATGTGACCACTTATTATCATTCAAAGATTGATTTAGTTAGGCTTTATATACTGTAGTCGAGAAAGTTTATATACACACAAAACATAGCCTATACATTTTTTTTGGGGGCACAACTGTCGTTACATGACGGGTTAAATCAGAACAAACTTGAGGTAATTTCTAAATGCCATATGATGACGGACCAAATATTTCAAGGTTCTCAAAAAAGTTTACAGTGAACATTTTTTATCGTCTTTATTGTCACAGTTTGTGATCACCTCTCAGAAATGAATTCCTGAGTGACCAAAACATATAAAGTATTTGACTTCATACAGTATGTTTCCTAAGATTGACAGTAACATTATATTCATTCTGTAAATAGTATGGAAAAGTAGTAGGTAGGTAAAAAAAAATAAAAAAATATATGGTTGAAGCCTCTCACTTCATCATTTCATTGTTTTATTTCCTTGGTAATTATCCATTACCGTATTGCATGATCTTTGTGCAACAGTAATCTTTGTAAGAGAGCTAACATCAGCAGCTTCGACTGCCTATTTACAGGTATCGGCTTCCTTAACCGCGGTACTGAGTAGGGAATTCAACATGAGACATGAACAGGTGCTTGTGAACTGCTGTCAAAAACTTAAAATAAGATGCCATGGCGGACTGGCATCTGGCAGACTTGGTTGTGAAGTGCTACTTGGGGACTTCCCGCTAGCTTAGCTGAAAGCCTCAACCGGCCTAGCCTTCAGTTTAAAGCACAGATTTGCCTATCTACATGCGCAATGACCCATGGGCAAAAGAGAACAAGTACCCTACCAACCAGTATTTGGTGTTCCTTGGGGTAAAACTACCCCTCTTCCTGCTGGAACTGGAATGCCGGTTAGCACTCCTACGTGTGGGGAGGTACTCTATATATTTACAAATGTATTTTAAAGTTTTTTTATTACTGTATTTATTTATTCCCAAATGTATGCATTTTTTATATTTATGTATTTACAGATGTATTTTCTCACTCATTTATTTATATCCACATTTATTTATTTATTGTCAATTATGGTAGAGTTGGTCCTCCATACATATGTGATAACAAAGCGTTAAAATGTTAATGCCTTTCTCTGCAATTGATGGGTATTTCCTCAAGTTTAGATTATACTGAACGTCTTTTAACATTGATGTGATTTAGGATTAATCAAATAAACACTGATTCAATTTGACTGATAAAATAGTACCATTTAGGACCATTTATTTGGTCCTCCAAAGTTTAGAGGGCCACATAAAGTGCAATGGCAGGCCATATTTGCCCCCCGGTCCATGAATTTGACACATGTTCCAGGACAACATTTTTAAAAAATAACTCTCTGAAACATCAACACAAACTCAAAATTGACAACTGTTAATGTTATTCATATTTTTCTATTAACATTTGTACTCACTTCTAAAATGAAAATTATATAAAGATGTAATTTCATTTCTTGTCAATTTTGTACCAGTTCCCTTCTCTCAACAGTATACTTTATCTAAAATAATATAATGGTCAATTCATTCATATGCAGTTCAAAACATCTAAATTCTACACATTAGTACCATCTAATGACTGGAAGTGAATAAGTTACATAAAGAACTTTTGCTGACTTAGAAATTAAAAAGGTTCTAAACAACAGCTGCAGAGGGATACTCCTGGCTTATTCTAAACCAAGGGTATCCTAACTTTTTATTAAATGGGCAAATATAGTCAAGTCAAAAGGATTCGAGGGCCCGAAAAAATTTTGTTTTTTACATACTCCACAATAAACTAGTCTAGAAACACGATCTTATCTCTATTCAAAGAAGATTATCAACCAATAATCTGATTTATAATTATTAATTATTACCAGAAAGACCTTATCTGAAAGAAATGAATTATTTGCAATAATTCACACACACATTCAGAATAAAATAAACCAGAGATTTGATTCAATTTAACAAATTTATTCTAAAAACACAACTAAAATAAAAAACACTACTTATACCAAAACGGTTCTGTCAAGACTAGCAGTATACCTGGGCAAGATGGCGACCAGCGATGACGTCGCTTAGGCACCTCACGGGGCGCTTCGCATGCGTAGATGTGAGGTACGTCTACAGGCAGGCGCACCCCGAAAGTAGGGGGATGTTTTATGGCTGATTTTTTTTTTTATGATCTGAGCAAGAAGCCTGGTTGTTTCTTCGGACAAAGAGACCACGTAGCGCTTATCTACCGGACTAGCCTTCGGCTACAAATTAACTTCAATAGGTTGAGTAAAAAGAGGACGGAAACGACTCCCGGTGTCTACCTGCCACTCAGGAGGAACGCAGTGACGCTGTTAAAACCCACGGTCGAGTGACAGTAACATGCAATCAACCCAAACACTGCTTGTGTATTAAACAATAACTATTCCAACACACTTTTACAAAAAGCTCACAGTTTACCTGTAAATAGAAACACAATCACAGCACAGAAACTCCAACACGGAGCGCTCAAATGACACAGACTCACTTGAAGTTAAGAATCATGCATGCATAAAATTACAAAGATAATTTTCTAATTCATTCCACCCAGGTTTGAAAATAAAAATTTGAAAGGGGAAGCTTCCAGGTGTAGAAGAAAAAGATACGACTGATTGCGACGGAAAAACGCGAAGGGGAAACGGAGCGCAAAAAGGGGATGGAAAAAAAACAAAAAGAAAGAGAGAGGTTCAGTAGACTACGTAAATAGTTCGGGGGCCAACCAAACTATCGAAGTTGCTTGGTTGCAGAAAGGGGAAAAATCCAAAAACACATTTCAGGAAAAGAGGTCTCTCCATTAAGTTGCAGGAACTTTCACCCACCAAAGCGAGCTTGGAAGAAATAGAAAAATGCTTTCCAGCACCTTTATGCTGGGTGTGGGTGCTTTGCCCCCTTTTCCCTGTATCGGTCTCCAATCAGGCTGCGGGCAGCAGCGATGGTCTTGAGGGATTTGCATTCCAGCCAACCAGCGCTACAGATCCTCCAGCGCTCAGCTGGTTCAAACGGGAGACAAGCGGACAGTTCCTCAATTGGTTAGAATGGAGTGACTGAGAGGGAGGGGGCATGTCGCTGAGATATGGAATGCTGGGTCATGTTTGTAGAGTTGTTTTGATATCATATTCATGGTTCAGACCCAACACTTACATGAATGATTCACAAAGATAGCCAGGGAAGGATAGTTCCATCGTTTTGGACAACTGGCGATGAAGTAGAGAAATCTCCTGTTATAGCTGGTCAGTTAGCCGTAGCTGCGTTTGGTGCTAACAGTGAAGCTTAAGGTGCGGCTGCTAGCCACTGTTAGCCGTAACTTGGGTTTGTTGGTTTGTAAAGCTTGGTTCAGATTCGCTCAGCTCAGCAATCTCCTCCTATGGTCTGGTCCCTGTCCGTGGGACTTCAGGTTGAGGTTCCTTTATTTGTACCCGTGGGTAAATTAAGTTCCAGAGAGCAAGTTTAGGCTATTTCTCAAACATACATAAAACTTACGCAGCAGTGTTTTCTCAATGTGAAATGTAGACAATTTCCTTAAAAAGAACAGACGTTGATGGCCCTTTCTACATACTGTTTCACAGTTGGCTTCAAAACTCAGCTCTGAATCAATGATTGTTCCAAGGTATTTATAAGACTAGACTCACTCCATTGTTTAATCCTTAATGTGACTTCATGCATATGGACATTCTTTCTAAAAATCGATAACCATATCTTTGGTCTTCAATACACCGCTATATTGGGGGTAAGTATATCTCGGCTGTTGCATCTCTTGGCTGGTGCAGCTCTCTGTTCCTGCAGCATGCAACTCCGTTTCACTTGCTCTCGGCCCCTCTCTGGTTAAATCTGTAATTCAAAGATCCTTTTTGCAGTGTTTTGAACAAGTCAGTCAGGACTTACAGTATTTCAACAGCTGAATACAGTTCACCTGATCAAATAGCCATCTGTTATGTCTCTTGGATCCAATGAAGATCCAATTTGGATCCACTTCCCTCGCCTCCCCCTCTTCCTGTTGGAACTGGAATGCAGATTAGCACTCCTACGTGTGGGGAGGTATTTTGTTTTGTAACCATGGCTGTGTATCCAACAGTCGAAGACAACAAGGTGGAAATTCTGGAGTAGCCCACTCAAAGCCCAGACCTCAATCCAATCGAGAATTTGTGTAAGGAATTTAAAAGGGTTGTTTATGTAACCTGACAAAGCTGGAGCAGTGTAGTAGGATGAACAGAAGAAAACGGCAGTGTCCAGATGAATAACCTGACTGGGACCTAGCTATACAGACTCTGTACATCTATCTTCCATAAGAGAAGCAAAATGGGGGTTCATTTTTTTCAAGTTCATATTTTGACCATGTAATCCATTCATTTATAAATGTCACGGTTTAAAACTAACTATTTAGTTAACAAGCTATTATTTAGCTAGTTTTTAAACTAAATATTTAACTTGCAAACTTAATATTTTCTTATAGGCAATGGCATCTATAAATGAATCAATAAGATGGTCTAATATGACTATAAAAAATGAGCCCCCTTTTCTTCTTAAGACAGGCTAAATAACCCAAATATTTACTGTTAAATTTTGAATGTGTAACTTTACAAACTGCACCCCGTAATTATATGCAAGCAAACTCTAAAATCCTGTAAATAGAAACTAGCATGTCAGATTGCTTATATCTGTATTTAACTCAAGGCACAACTGATACCACTGCAAGTCATAGATGCAAACAGACTTTTTTTTAAAAAGAGTCCTCCTCCCAGCAATGCTTTATTTGGGTTACAAAGATTGCAACATTTTCCCCAGCCCAGGATTTCCCAACTTGCTGATCAGTAACCACAACCTTTGCAGGCAGACCAACACACACACACACACACACACTTGTCTAAAAACACACACACACAGATGATTTGTTCTCAAATACAGACATCTGAGCAAGACTGTGATTAAGCAGCCTCAAGGTCATGGATTTGCCACACGAGACAGAAAACAAGAGTTGCAAGTCGCCCACTATAAATGCTATAACTATAGAATGAAAACATATAAAAATTTTAAGGAGGATATTTTGCACCTTTTGCTTGCCTAATGGTTTTATTAAGAATACCTATATTCTGAATCAGAGGCAGTGTGCATGCCACACGTTGTTGTGTCTGTCTTGACTGTTATTATCACCTGCAATGAGGGGTTGGTGAAAGCTGACAATTTTAGAAACAGCCATTCAGCCCCACAAACTTGATTGCTTGATTACTGTCTGTGAGACGTGAGTGAAATACAGCAACTGCAGAGATTCCAGGCTCTTGCATCTTAGCACAGCCAACTGAATTACACAGTGTGTGTGCTGGGGGGTGGGGCGTGGCTATTAGAGGGCTGTGCTTGTGGTTAGAAAAAGTCAGTACGTTTAAATGCACATCTAAATCGAGCTATTGGCAGCAATTAGACTCATAGCTTAGCCAGAGTGAGAGTCCTGACCCAGTTTTCATGTCAGAGAGAAAACTGAATCTTTGTCAGACATGTGACCTGTCTAGCCAGTACCCCTTGACTGTAAGTATCTTGCGTTGCTAGGGGAAGAAGCACACTCGAGTCGGAGGCATAGATAAAAAGAAGGATGAATGCATCCCTTCCAGGGATAAACTTGTGAAGGAGGCTAGGGAATAGATATTTTCAAAAACTTTCTACAATTGACAATGTAGATCCATACGACCTCGTTACTGCCTCCAACTACTGCAGTGGACGTAACAAACTATCGTGTGTTTGTGATCCACGTGTGATCGGATTCTAGACTCTTAATTAAATGAGAGAGATTCCTTTAAGTTTTTGGGAGGTTTTAATGTGATTAGAATTGATCATACAAGAGGACAGTATCGTGACACAGCAACGCAAGAATACTGACCTGTCTCAGTCTTACAACAACAAGCTTATATTATTTCCAGCAACCTTGGTCTATCAGTTCTATTTAATAATACACAATTCTCAAGGCAAAAACCCTAGACTTGGTGGCACCTTTCTCTTAGATTAGGAGCGTTGAACTTTGGTAGACATTTTAATAAAGCCTGGTCAAAGAGTCATCTCCATGGTAACGGCAGATGGGGACTATTGTTATCAAAACACTCTGACCATGACTCGGGTAAAGGCGTCACTCAATAAGACTAAACATTCAACTAATTCTACAACATTAAGTAAATGTGCATTACAGTTGATTACAAAGTGCAGAAACTAAATAAATCCATAACACACGCATACACATATTTCACCTTGCCAAAAACAACGTTCCCGTGGGCCGTCCAAAGCTGGGTAGGCGAGGCCATGAAAGCTAAGTTAGCATTATGACGTATGGTTGTTGGCTTTTTCAAACTCAAGTGTTTTCTGGTCTCTTTTCTTTATGTAACTGATTTAGGGATTGGAGTTTGTATACAATTTCCATATGCAGCATGCTTATAGAACACAGAACGACTGATTTTAATGAAAGAAAACTCAGTTTTTCAAGACTTTCAATGAAGGGTGAACTTTAACATATTCACTATGATTTATGGAATTGACCAAATGGGAGTTCTTATCAACTGATTTCATTAATGGCTTTGTTTTGCCACTCTTGGAGTACAGGACTGATTTTCACATGAGCTATGTATCTCTGTAGCTCCTCCAGAGTTACCACCACCCTCTTTTCTCAATAAAACTCTCCTTGCCTATTACTTCCATTTATGGATGATGAATTAAACAGCAGTCTGTGAGAGATAATATACCAAAGATTGGGATATTGTTTAATTACCCATCTTTCCTAAGATGGGTTTAAAAAATATCCCAAATTTCTACCTAATGATGCTGTTTGTTTGTTAATGTTGAGAGTAAAGTACAAACAGGTGGGTCATTTAACTTTAGGTGACTTGTGAAGGCAACTGGTTGCATTTGATTTTGATCAGAGTAGAGTGTACTAAATACAAATGCAGGGAACTATTTCCGGTTTTAATTAATAAACTTCAGAACACCATGACAACTTCCACTTTCAATTTGAGTTGGTCTGCTACAGAAAATCTTACTGAATGGCATACCAGTCTCTGATTACAAGATAATAAAATTGTAAAAAGGTCAAGGTGTGTGAATACTTTTGCAAGACATTTTATGTCATTGTTTTTCTTTTTTGTAATCTCCTCCTATTAGGATCCTTGACTTCCGGAGGGTTCCACCAGTGGCTGGAAGACGTGTGAATTTAACTGGAGAAGTCCTCCATGTAGCCAACAATGAAGACCTGCGGGCCGTGTTCTTTACCTCACCAGGTACCATCAGGGATAATGATAAACCTACCTACCTACCTACCTACCTACCTAACTAAACATTGCTTAAAACATTTTAAGCATACTTACCTTCATAAACTTGCTTCCCTCAAAGGGTCATGTGTCTTTTACATCACAACCAGATTTATTAAGAAAGAGGGCAAAAAACGGCTCATTGAATTGTAAAGGCGTTGATCCCCAGTTCCCTAAAGCAAAGTCATGTGTTAGAATAGCCTAGTCAAAGTCCAGACCTAAAATATATTGTGGCAAGAGTAGAAGTTTATTATTTACAGTTGCCCCCCATCCTGTGTGACAGAGCACAAAACAAATGTATGCACCTTGATTTTTTTGAAAAAAAATTAAGTTTATTTATATAGTGCCAATTCACAACAGATGTAATCTCAGGGCACATTACAAGAAAAGTTATTTCAATAGAATTATACAATCATTCCAATCAGTTAAATGTTTTTTGTGTTCCATATGTTCCTAACAGGGCCCTTCGCTCTCAGACTGCAGGTTTACTGGTGGTTCCTAGGATTTCTAAAAGTAGAATGGGTGGCAGATCTTTAAGTAACCAGGCTCCCTTCCTATTGAACCAGCTCCCAGGGTTGGTTCATGAAGCAGACAACTTGTTTGTCTTTAAACTAGGCGTAAAACCTTTCTCTTTGACAAAGCTTACAGTTAGAGACAGGTTAAGAGGTAGTTAGAGACAGGTTAGACAGGTAGCTAGGAAGAGACAGGTTAATGTTAGTAGCCAGGTAGAGTACCAAGGTAGAGATAGATTAATGTAAGGCAGGTAGAGAGTGTTAGTAGTTAGGTCTCCTAGTAGCTAGGAGACAGGTTAGTGTTAGTAGCTATGCTGCTTTAGGCTAGGCTGTTGGAGGACATTGTTAGAGTCAGTTCCTACTTTCTCTCCTACTTCTCCCCAACTGCATGATGAGCTGTCAATTCAAGCGCTAACCTGTTTTATCTTAATCTCTTCCTACAGTAGGTGCGCCTAGTTGACGACCCTGACTAAAATGGCATTCCAGTGACGGAACGTTCTCCACGTCCTGCTACCAACTTCTGCTTCTGCATCAGTTCTGTTTCTCTTTCTGTGTCTCTGCTGCCTTCTCCAAACCCCAGACAGTATCGGCAGATGACTGCTTATGCTGAGCCTGGTTCTGCTGGAGGTTTCTTCCTGTTAAAAGGGAGTATTTCCTCTCCACTGTTGCTTCATGCTTGCTCAATGTGAGGGATTGCTGAGAATTCACAACACAGTCTTCAGTGGTTCTCTAATTCCTAAATTAAACATTGTATTGTAATAACTATTTTTGTAAAGTGCCTTGAGAAGACATCTGTTGTGAAACGGCGCTATATAAATAAACTGAATTGAAAATTGAATTGAATTGATTTAAATCCCAGCAGATTGCGATGAGTCATTGACGTGAGGCTGTGTTCTGAACATGCAGTTTCCAACCACAGCAATCCCTCAATAATCCCTCATACTGAGCAAGTATATAGTGACAGATGAAAGGAAAAACTCTTCTTTAACAGGAAGAAACCTCCAGAAGCTAGCTTAGTACAAGCGGCCATCTGCCACAACCGTCTGGGGGTTTGAGAAGACAGAGATGAGACACAAAAAGAACAAAAGGAACTCATGTAAGAGTGCTTTCTATATTATAGAAAGTAAAAAGTTGACAACAGGACTTGCAGGATTTTAGGCCACTGGGAGCATTATAAGAATCAATGCTTTTTTTGTGCACACAAAACAATTTTATTAGTAAAATAAAATCGGTGCTTAAAAAACAGTCCTTAATCACATAACTATGTAAAGTTGTTCAGCATTATTTTATTTTAAGACATACTTTTGGAATGCGGAGAGTGATTTTAATGGTTTGTTATAGTTTTATCAAAACTTTCTGCCAAGACCGACCCTTTAAGGATATTCATCAGCTTGATGTGGCCCAAAATGGAAATTAGTTTGACACCGTTGGTCTAAGCCTAGAGCAGCATAACTACAGAGATAGCTCAGGATAATCTAAACCATTTTAACTATAAGCTTTATCAAAAAGGAAGGTTTTAAGCCTAGTCTTAAAAATAGACACAGACCAAAACTTGGAGCTGGTTTCACAGGAAAGGAGCCAGATAACTAAAAGATCTGCCACCCATTCTAATTTTAGAAATCCTAGGAACTACCAGTAAACCTGTAATGTGAGTGAAGAGCTCTAGAGTGAAGTGCTCTGTTAAGAACATATGGAACAATCACATCTCTGATGTATGATGGAGCTTGAAAGCTTGTTCTACCACATAAAAACACAATAAATGACTTATTTTTTTATAGGAGCAGTTAACATGTTTAAGGACTCTGTACTTAAAGATCGTAAAGAGTAATATATCCCAGATTTTGAGCTAATTATTTAAATGCAGCTAAAACCAGCTGTATACAGCAAAATAATGTATACAGCAAACAACAAATCAGTTTGAGCTATGTTGATCTATATTGAGCTTTTCTCAACAGTGATTTTCCGCATTCAGGGCACAAAGCATGACATGACTTTTGAACTCATTTTTTGCTTCTCCAACAGCAAACAACACATGTTTCTTTGCCAAGTGCCTGTATGTGTGTAAGACAGAATATGCAGTGTGCGGGAGCCCAGACCTGCTGGAGGGCTCACTTTCTGCTTACCTTCCGGGACTCACAGTGGCTCCGCGCCTCTCAATCCCATTCCCCTGGAAACGCTCTTACACATTCTCCGGACGAGAAGAGTAAGAATATAACAGCCGCACAGCAGAGGATTATAGTTTTAGCTACTTTCAGTTTTTCAGACCATTCTGGGTCATAATATTCATTCAGTTTCACACCTTTTTAGAAATAGAACATTTATGAGAAAATCACACTCTGCTTTACAGGTCCAGCTCAATAAGTCAGAATATCTTGGAAAATTATGGCATATTATGCCTCTTTTTAAGCAAATTATAATAGGTCTGTGTAAAACATCTTAATTTAATTCTTTGTACAGAATCACTCTTACATGAAGAGATTTCAACAGCTCAATTCATGAGTATTTGAGTCCCCTCAGAATGAGCTGTTTAGAGGGCTTCATAAGACTTATGCAAACTAGTGGTAGCAGACCATGTGAACCGTTATTATTGCTAGGGTGTGGGTTTACCAAGTCAACAGTCTTCCTCATAATTACCTAGGCTTCATAAGACTTATGCAAATTAGTGGTAGCAGACCACGTGCACCTTTGTTATTGCTAAGGTGTGGGTTTGCCAAGTCAACAGTCTTCCTCATAATTACCTAGGCTTCATAAGACTTATGCAAATTAGTGGTAGCAGACCACGTGCACCGTTATTATTGCTAAGGTGTGGGTTTGCCAAGTCAACAGTCTTCCTCATAATCACCTAGGTCATGACAGAGGGTGGTAGAGTACACAAAAATTGCACTAAAGTAAGAGTAGCAATGCTAATATGTTTTTACTCAAATAAAAGTAATATGTAGACATACAAGAATTAACTAAAGTAATGGTGCCTTCGCACCGCATGCTTTGTCAGCGTTAAACTACGCTCACAAAGCTGAAGCTTGCAAAGCTCGTAGACAGGCCTTTCTCTGCTGGATGTTTTAAACACTAGCGGCAGCGTTAACATCGAGCAACGTCACTACAGTGACATGTTCTGATTGGTTGCCGTGCTGCGTCAAGAGCGTTCAGACAGTCAAAAGTTTATCTAGCTGAACTTCTGAGTTGCTGGCATTTGGCGCTTAGAAGCTTGAAACACAGGAAAAGCTTGAAAAGTTGACGGAGCCAGCGCTCACAAATTGCCGCAGAGACTGTGTCGCTCCTCTGACGGCCTCAACCATAGACTTAACATGTAATCTTGCCGCAGCTGACACTGCTGTTTGGGGAGGTGTGAAAGTACAATAAGAGTAAAAAAAATTGTACCAAAGGTTACTCAAGTACTGAGTAACATCTAATTTAATGTTTTAAAATCATGTCATCGGACTAACAAAAACTATGAGCAAATTCTGGTGTTTTTACAAAATACCAAATTTTAAACAGAAGAAAGACTTTTTAAAATCTTATAGCTTTCCTTCACTTGAACTTGAAAGTCTGCAACAGGCTCAGCAGACAGAAAATGACATTAGAACACAGCATATGAAGAAACAGCAAGGGTCACTTTAGACGTTTTTCTAGCAAAATTGAGTTTTTTTCTGTGATTCGGCCTCTCAACACTGGATGATTCATTGTCATAGAAACGCAAGGTTGCAGACTTTCGAAAACAATAATGTCACTACCAGCTACTCGTGGCATATGGGGAGTCTAAGGCTCTCTCCGAATCCAGCGGCTGGATCCTTCGAAGGCCGGATTTGTCGGCCAGTTACGTCACAGCACCGCGACTAGGCCTGTCGAAGACTGCTTCAAATGCGGCCAACAAATCCGTCCGACTTCTCCCCGATTTAAAGGACCATTGCGGTGTATCCTTCGCTGGTCTACATATCCCAAGATTCATTGCGGGCTGAAAGGGAGAATTTTCTTCCAGCAACATGGCAGACGAAGCGGCAGGCGAAGCGAGAGAGGAGCACAGTTTTAGATGTAAGTATATTAAAATCTGGCGGTTCAAAAATTAAAAACTTAAAGCGGTTGTGTTGTTGGCCGTTTATTGTTGGCTTAGACATATATTTTCATATTTTTTTGTAAACCATCGCTCGTAAACGAGCTCATATGGTAGTGTAATGGTTTCTTCATCTTTACGCAGCCAATTACGGCTTTGAGAAATAAAGTAAAAAGCCAACTCCTCTTGTGTGAAATTATTACCTCTTTACCGAGTGAAAATCGGGGCACGGTGGCTTGGAGGATGAAGATTAAATCCAGTTACACAGCTTATTCTAGAGGACTCTTATTGAGCCTCATACAACACAGAACCTGTGATATGTTATTCTGCTGTGAAAACTACAGTTCTGCATTCTTAAATCAATAAAGTTGTCACGTTCCTCTCCTATTTATTTTATATCTAATGAGGAAAATTCGGTAGAAGATGTATATGCTGGGGAAATGAAATCCTTGCCGGAAAAAAAAATAAGAGCTAAAATTAAACCTACTGTATGTACATTTGCAACAGCGCAAAAACATAATTTATGACGGTTACTTTAATAAATATACATTTCATAAAGGCTGTTGTGTTGCTATTTTTTGTAAACTGTGTTTATTGATTTCTTGTTTAGGATATGAAGCAGCAAAGGGAGACTGGAGAAGGGACCGAATGGATGGACTGTTTTATTTATGCATGTTTGTCACATTTTTTATTTAGGTGTTCGATGGTTGTGAATAAATGAATTTCTAAAAATGTGAAATATGGTAAATGGACTGAACTTATATAGCGCTTTTCTAGTCTTACTTACCACTCAAAGCGCTTTACATGAAAGCCACATTCACCCATTCACACTCGCATTCATACACCGACACCCAACATGGCTCGGTAGGACGAGGTAGAATTTGGGGGTTAAGTGCCTTGCCCAGGGGCACATCGACATGTGACTGGAGGAAGCTGGAATTGAACCTACGACCCTACAATTGCAAGCCAACTACTCTGCCACAGTCGCCCTATCATTAAGTCATTTCATTTAAACTTGTATTAGTGTTTTTTTTAAGAAGCTTACATTGAACAATTTAAAATAACATATATTGGCATTAGGATAAGTTATTTTACAGTTATTTATATGTGCAAACGGGCAGTGTTGCTGGATCAGATGAATACAGATATATTTTCATATTTTCTGGGTGACGAGGGGAACATCATACAGGCTGGTCTGCAGAGAGAGCTTAGGGCAGCTTTGTCATGCTGTCCACTGCATCCATCATCAAGGTATACAGGCTGCTTAAGTCGACATGCTCAAAAGACACGTTTTTCCAACCAGAGAGCCCCACAGACCTCCAGCAGCTTCATCTTCAAGCTCATCCCTAGAGGCAGCTGTGGAGAAAAGTGTTATGACCTGCAGTTTTGTTAAAACATAATGTTAGTTATTGTTGCAGTGGTTGTTTACAAAAACAATTCAGTTTATTTAGGAAGAGCCAATTTGGAATATGCTTGGTAAAAATAAAAATAAAAAAAATAAAAAAATATATATATATATATATATAAAATCAAATTAGAAAATGCTGTTTTAATCCAAAAGGCATATATATATAGGCCTATATAAATAACTGTACAGCTCACAATTAATTTTTAAAGTTAACCTGATTATAAAAAATGTAATATTACAAATTTGAACATTTGATCACTAGTCTTTCAATTGCAGAAATGCTCATGAAAGTAGCTATCTTAAGTTTTAACCTGGATTAAATAAAATGACTTCATCTTGATATGATGACCTCTCAGCCAGAGATATAAAACATGGCGCAGACAGTAAAACTTGTTGCTCCTCTAGAAAAAAGTGAATAAAATACTGGGGAATATTTCTTGCTTTACCAGCTGGTTTAGCGTCATCGCAGTTGCTAGGTGACAGGACGTTCGACGAAGTGGGGGCGGGAATTCAACTGAAGGCTAGACCGTCCAAATTCACAGCCGTTAACATCCGGTCTACCCGGTCGACAAAGGACCCAGCCCATGTAGACGAGTAGACCGGGTCGTTCGAAGGATCCAGCCCCTGAATTCGGACACACCCTAAGTCTCCTCCCCTTCCTGTCGGCCCCTGGGTCCCTTGTCCGAAAAAAATTATAAATGGAATTCAATGGAGCAATAAACCTTATTTTCTGATCCGCTTTGTCTTACATCCTGAATCACACATATGATATACCTCAATTAAAATAATAATCAATGATGTGCGTTTTGAGTGGGTGTGTCAAGTGATTTTGGTTTTATTTGATTTTAAAAGTTCATAATTAAAATGCTACAAATCAGAAGTCGCTAGCATTAGTTAGCACTTGAAATACTCACCAAGACCTTTTTAGAGCTTCTCCTGCATGATTCACGGACTGTTTCACCCCAGCATAGCTGTCACTTACGAAATGACCAGATTTATGGTTGTTTACCCACATGTAATGCTTATTCCTTCTTCCAGGATGAAGGAGGCAAATAACAGCCATTTCCCCCTTCTTGTCTTCAGTTGTAGTCCGATAAGTGTTTTTACAAAAAAAAGTTACTTTTGCTGCCGGTCAAAAATAAGCATTTTATCTACAACAAAATTTGTCTTTAAAATTCACGGACATCATATGTTTGATCCATGGTGAATTTGAAACGGGATCAGAAAATAACTTTTCTCTCTGCATTGACTCTCATTCGTTGTTGTTTTTCCATGGACTGGAAGTAGAAGGGCATGACTTAGGCTCCCAATTGGACTAGCGCACTCTGCCATTCTTCAACTCTTTTCTGGGTAAGGAAGAGAAAACGGGTGGAAACCGTAGAACACTGCATACATGAAGCATACAGCAATCTAAAGGTCGGGCATATGTGCTACATCGTTTTTAATGACATCAGATCGCTTGCCCTGTCGTGTTAAAACAGTGTCGTTTTCACCCGCGAATTCAAACAATAACGGCAACGTTGTCAAGTAAACTGCGTCTAAGTTTCACTCTCAGATAAACTGTCTTGTGTATTTTTGATTGAAATATTTGTTCTTTATTTCATGAAGTTACTTGCTGTAGGTGGAGTATCCAGATATTTTACTCAAGTAAGAGCTGTTATACTCAACATTACTCAAATAAAAAGTATGGTGCAGTAAAGCTACTCCTACAAGTACATCTTTTTTCAAAAAGTTACTCAAAGTGTATGTCACTAGTGACCTCCTACTTCTGCCCATAACAGAACACTTCTATGTTAATAATTTTTCAATGGTAATCTTTAATATATAACTTTCTGAGGAACCTAACTTTAGACACAATCAGGGCCGTGCTGGCCATAGGGAGGTGCGATCAGATAAAAGGCCTCTCTGAATTAAGCTCCTGGGCTGAATTTTAACACTTGCCCACCCCTGGACAATCATAAACACTTACGGAACACTTAAAATCCATCTCTCTGTTTGGAAATATCTAAAAAATATCTCATTTTGAATTCATTATTGAAATAGATTCTTAAATTATGAGTAATTTTTTGATTAAATTCTGATTTTATTGAGCAGCATGTGTAAACATGTTAATTATTTTCTAAATTAATCAAAAACAGAACTGATTACAAAGTATAGTCATTTTAAACTATGAAATAAGTGCAAAACTTCCCTCATAACTGTAAAAGAATTTATCAGAATTGCAAACTATTGAGATTCGTATCTTGTGTCATTTTTTGCAGGTGGGAAGTAAATCCTTTCTATTGTGACTCAATTAAACAAGCATACCCTTATAACTCTGGAAACAGACTACTTAATATCATAGACATGTCCATCTTTGATTTCCTAATAGGTAAGTTATTGAATCAAAGTCCATCAACTTTTTTTTTCTTAGTAATAGTTTCTTAATTGAATCCTTGCCTGTTTTTTTCTAATAGGTAACATGGACAGACATCATTATGAGATTTTTACCAAATTTGGAGATGAAGGTTTAATTCTTCACTTGGACAACGCCAGAGGGTGAGACAACTGTCCATTGCTCAAGTTCAGCTCTGGCCCAAAACTGTAATGGGCCACAACCAGAATTTGATTTTCTGGGTCTTCTTCCAGAAGCCACAAAATGGGTTGACAGATTATAGTTTCTTTGTTTCTCACACATCAAAAAGTTAAGCCTGATTAAACTTTTTATTGTTTGCCTGTCCAGTCACTTGGCAGTGAGTGTCCCAAGGTCCCAGTCAGAAAATATGGCAGTACACTGTGACTGGTTAGTGATACTATCAACCTAGCATTATATTATTTTTGTTATTCTTGTTTAAACTATAATTCATTAAAACACAATTTAAGATGGTTTTTATGGGGTTTGTGGGTTACCAATAGCACCCACCTGTGATTGATAATTTACTGATCTGCAAGTATCTGAACTAGGCACGTTAAAGCAGGAAAACATCTAAAATATGCAGGGCAATGTTCCTCGAGACACAGGGCTGAAAAACACTGATGTAACCTCATCAAGCCTGTAATGAACTGGTAATAAAAATTGTATTTGTATAAATATGATAATTTGATTGCATTTATATAGCGCTTTTTGTGACCCTCTAAGCGCTTTACCATTGCATTATTCATTCACCTTCACTTATACATACTGAGTGAAGAAGCAAGCTACGATTGTAGCCACAGCCACCCTGGGGCAGGCTGACAGTAGGCATCAGCACCTCTGACCAACACCAGTAAGCAAGGTAAATTTCCTCCCCAAGGACACAATGGGATGTAGTAGACAGAGGTTCTCAACCCACATTTTCTGGGTCACAGGACAACATCTCTACCACTGAGCTCCAGCCACCCCATATAAAGAGCTCGCCCAGGGCGATACTCTTGTAAGAACCGCCACTGCTTTGTACATTTGTCAGTTGATTTAAATCCTAAAATTTTATTTTATGTTCACGATACTCATGCATCTTAACATATAATTTATCAACAATAATGTTGAGAAAGGTAAATATTTATCAGAAATTCTGAGAGCCATATGTTAAGTTAAGTTTGCTTCTGCCTTGGTCTGGCTCTGACTGGTAAATTACGCTTCGTGGCTCCACTTCTTGGTCATATTTTGACACCATATGTTAAAGAGGATATCGCAGTATAGAGCAATAGTGCCATGGAATTCACTTATAAAATTTTGGATTTTGAGGAATGAACACCACAACTTTCACAAAAAAACAGAATATATTTATTTACTGTGGAGTAATCCTTATTTTTTTATTTGTTTTTGGGGGTTTTGTCACGTCTAGTGATTCGTGCTGGACATAGTTGGTCCCTAGTGGCAAGAGCAATAGTGTTTCTCTGTAAATGCTATTAATGTTTTTTTGTAGCAATTAAAAACATTTGTTGTAGTTATTTTTATTAGTACTGTCCATTTGTGTGTTTTCCCTGTAATGTATATCGTATATGTTTTTTTTTTTTTAAGAATGTTTATTTTTTATGGTGAAAATTTGGCACAACCCAGGAACAGTAGCAACTGCTATTGACTGAGCTGATGGTGATCTTAACAAACTTAACTGATGTACATTTTCTGCTCAGGTTTGGGAAGCATTCTCATGATGAAATATCTATCCTTGCGCCATTGTCTCAATGCTGCATGTAAGTTCTACAGATTGGAGAAGTACATAAACACATTAATTTTGACTTGAGTTAATTGTTTTGGGGTTTTTTTTCTAGGATAAAGCGCTCCACATTGATGAGAATTCAGCTCTTGTCCCGGCCAGACTTCAGATTAAGCGATGTGATGAGAGAGTCCCTCAAGCAGGACCCTTTAAGTCCGGTCCTAAGTGAACCCCACCTCTTAGCGCTGGACCGCAGGTTGCAGAAGGTCCTGAGAGTGGTCCAGCGCTGTATCAGGAGGCTCGGCCAGGATGAGGTGATCACTAAAGACTTCATAAAACCCACAGCGACTCCTAGACTGGAACAGAGTTGAAAAATATCAGGTAGAGGAGGATTCAGCTGTTCTTGGTCACAGGAGCTGCTTTGAACACAAAAGGAACAAGATGCTATAAGGTCTTCATAGAAACTGGAAACAATGAACCACCACAGGACCGATTCATAGAGAGATTATTATTATCTAAATTTAAATAACCAAAATAATAAACTAAACTAAACTAAAAATGTAAAAATGTACAATACCATAAGCAACAGTAATACAGTGCCCTCTAAGTGTTGGCACCTTTATTGATAGACATTTAAAAAGCCTTAAAATACAGCACAACTGTTTTTTCTCACAATAGTATTGTTATACATTGACAAGTTTAGAATTGAGCCTTGAATTTTTATCTTCATATTCTTATTAAATAAAAAAACTAATATGAACAAATAAACAACAATATGTTGACAAATTATGGATTTTTAGTATAACCCACACACAAATTCTGTAAATAAAATTAAACTGAAGCTATTTTTAATTTGCTTTCCTCAGTTGTTCCAGGGCAAGGCAAATTTATATGCATAGCCATAGAAGGTTTGCTTTTGAAATTTAGCCTAGCTTGGTTCAGAGAGGACTTTTATCTGATTGCACAAAGGATGCAAGTGGAAGCATAACCTTAACAAATATACCTTTTTTTGGTTACATAACAGGTTTTGATGTTGTCATGAGAATTGCTACTCTTGCTAGAAATAAAATGGATATTCTACTCACTGAATCAAAACAAACTTGTTCTAACCAAAAATGCTTCAGACAAGGACTCTAACTTATAGTTTATGTTAAAGTGAGACATGTTTTTTTTACACAAGCTTTATCATTCTAATGTTATTTTCTAACTACTGAGTATTGATGATTAACTGAAAATAAACACTGTACATATTCCTCTGGAAGCACTTCATATTTTTCTAACCTTGATACATTACTTTTGGTATCAGCTTAATAAGTTTTATGATAAAAAGTTTTAATTTCAAAAAGTTTCCTCTGATTCAAATTTGTTATTTTGTAATTGAATGAAATCATTTTCAAATAATCAGTGCATATAGAACTGATTTGATGTTCTGATCAGATACTCAGTGGCTATGTGAGCAGCCTTTTTGCCTGTTACTATTTTACTGTTACTTGAGTAATTTCTTGGACAGCTACTTTGAACTTTTACTCAAAATACGTTAAAGAACAATTTTTCTTACGGTACTCACCTCTGGTTGCAACATAAAAATATGCTGGAATATTTCCAAACACTGCATAATTGAGAGCACCAAAGAGAGAGATTTTTGCTGCTGCTGAATTCATGATTCAAGAATGGAGAAAACACCTTAAACCAGGGACTGTGTGGACCATATTTAGTTTTTGTACAACAACCTCTAGATAGAATAAATGGCAGCAGTGAGCAGCAACATTACAGGTAAATAAATAGGGAGTGATTTGTTATATTTAACATAAGAGAAAATTAAGCCTAAAATAAATTACTTTTAAAAAGTTATTTTGTTTCATGAAAAACTTTTAACCCACATTCTGAATCAAACGACTAGTTCAAATAGTAAACTACTGAAATATGTAAGATAACTATAGCAGAGCTGACGGTGAGATGTTAGTTAAAGGAAGTTACCTCACTCACAAGTTGTGTCACTCACGAACACAGGCACACAACAGGATCATCCCAGTGGCTCAATCACAGTGGTTTTGAACTACAAAAATAAAACATTCAGGCCATCGGCCTTAGAACAGACCGGCCGCTCTGGAAAACTCTCAAACCTCCCTATGGTCCGCATGCACCTGTGTATAGCACATTTTCAGCAACAAGGAAATTCAAGGTGTTTTGGGTGGTTAGGGGAAAATAAAAGCAGCAACAAAATAACAATAAATAAAAAAATACATCAAAGACACAAAGAACATACAAAATATAAGTTATTAAATTCCAGCTATTATTAATAAATTACTCCAAGGCAACTCTAAACATGGGGTTTTAGCCTTGATTTAAAAGGAACTCAGTGTTTCAGTAGCTTTGGAGATAAGTGGAGCATAGACACTGAGATCTGCTTCTCCATGTTTGGTTCTGATTCTAGGGATGGTTAATAGACTAGAGTTGGAACCACTGAGTTGTCTGTAGAGGTTGGTATGATGTCATTGTCAACAGATCTTCAGCACACTTTGGTGTGAAACTATTTAGCGATTCATAAACTTGCAACAGTGTTTTGATGTCTATTGCTTTACCAGACAGAAAATTCATGGTCTATGGTATATTGGTTCACAAGACAGAAAATCAACCTTCTTCCATAGACCTGAACTCTACGGAGAACCTCCAGACCAGGGGTGCCCAAACTTTTCCCATAAAAGGCCAAAAATTCTATCAGAGGGGCCAAGGGCTAATAATTTAGTCAAAACACAAATACCAATAGTAAATAATAGTAAAGTACTTTCATTTATCCAAGATTCCTTTCTGTGTAAATAACAACAAAATGACAAATAAATCACATTTATCAATTTAAAATATATCTAAACTTCCTTATTTGATGGATTTAGTATCGATGTCAGTGAAAAAAGATTCCTCCTCCTGCCTGTGTACCACCGAAGATGATACACCATGTTGATAATTGCTGCTTAAGATAGCAGGCAACCTGCAAATTATAGAAGTAGTTTGATGCTGTCCAGTGTGGAAGCAAAGGCTCATGGGATATTTTGTAAATGGATCAAATATGACGATTTGTGGTCTTATAAAGTGAGAAAATATAAATATGTGCACAAAGCTACACTACAATTCAATTCACTTTTATTTATATAGCGCCAATTCACAACAAATGTCATCTCAAGGCACTTTACAACAAAAGTCATTTCAATACAACTATACAAACAGTCCAATTAGTTAGACGTTTTCTATGTAAGGAATCCCAGCAGATTGCGATGAGTCATCAACGTGAGGTTGTGCCCGGATCATGCAGACTCCAACCACAGCTATTCCTCAGCAATCCCTCCTTCTGAGTAAGCATGTAGCGACAGTGGAGAGGAAAAACTCCCTTTAACAGGAAGAAACCTCCGGCAGAACCTGGCTCAGTACAAGCGGTCATCTGCCACGACCGTCTGGGGGTCTGAGAAGACAGAGAAGAGACAGTTTGAGCACCATTTGGACCGATGTTCCCCGTCCAGCAGGTAACTTTATAGCTGAGCAGGGTACCAGACCGTGTGGAGCTATGGGGAGAAAAATACTGAGAGACTACATACCCCTTGTAGACCCTTGTAATTCAATTTGTAAGGATAATTATAGTTAGCTGACTGAACAATGTGGACTTTTATGTTATACCTAGGGAAACCACCTGGCGGGCCAAACTGAATGACTTGAGGGGCCAAGTTTGGCCCGCGGGCCCCACTGTGGGCACCCTGACTTTAGACTGAATTCAGTAGATGAAAACATCAGTGAGGCTCTGGATGATCCAGAAAGGACTGTAAAAAGAGAAGGGGTCAAAGATTAAACTCTGTGGTGTACAAAAAATGTACAGAAGTTGTACCAGTTAGGCCTACTGCAGTAGAAGCGATTTGCTGTAAAAGTGTGATACAAATCTTGTAATTAAAGGTGGAATTTTTCAATGTTCATTGTGTCCCATGACCCTACAAGGATAAGTGGCATAGATAATAGGTGGATGGATGGATGTTCAGTGTGAGGTTATGCTTCTGTAATAAAATATGAATATATTTTAAGGTATCCCCCCCCACACACACACACACACACTCACATCTTTGACAGGGGTCCTGATTCTTGTAGAGTGTTTTAAACAGAGAGTAAGTCTTGCATTGGATATGTTGCTTTTCAAGTTTTGTATAATGTGCATTGGGATAATAGAAATGACAGACGTATTTAAATTCTGAAACAGTTATTTTAGTAAAGACATGTGGAGACACTCACCCTAAAATAACAAAGTCTGAGTAAGGGAGGGGAACTATGCGTGGGAGAAAAAGCAATTTAGTGGACGTTTAAATTCACTCCACCCTGTTTTCCAGACTCTTAATACTGTTTCATCAGCGACTAAATGCCTTTACGACAGCTATGGCAGGTTGGGACAAAGAAATAACAAATAAATCAGTAGAAGTTCCAGACAAGCTTTTTTTTTTTATAGAAAATGAAGTCATCTGAATTTGAAGTTTTTTTGTCAACTTTTAGAGCTTTGCTCCTGGTTTTTTCTGCTTTCTGACCCCTCATGTGGTTAATATCTTCATGAAATGTGCAGCACAGTATTATTAAACCATGTTAAACACTGTGGCATGAAAAGAAGGAAACCTGTTCTCCTTCTTTCTAAACAAACAAAACAAATGGTGGCCTGTGGGAGCCAACTCAGAGCTTTGACCTTCTGAAACTAGTTTCATTAGCATGGACCACGCTTACAGAGATTAGATTTGTTTTGATTAGTTCATTTATTGACAAAGGTTAGAAAGATGGTGTGTCTGGAAGGATGCACTGATGGAGGCTTAAAGACTCTATGTGGGGGTGCAGTCTTTGGAAGTCCTACTTCTTCTCGAGCCTGCTCAGGACCCCCTCCATACGAAGAACCTGAAAGAAACAGATATTAGTGCTTGAACTTGAAAAAAGGCAGATAAGTGGATGAAGGGATGAGGTTGGGGGGTTGAAGGAGGAAAGGAAAGGGATGAAGGGATTAGGGAGGGGATGAAGGGGGAAACGAAGGGATGATGGGGTGAAGGGATGAGGGAGGGGGATGATGAGGGGATGAAGGGATGTAAGGAATGAGAAGATGAAAGGATGAAACAATAGTAAAATGGGGATTTACACAGACACAGTAAAGGATCGGGGGAGGGAGTGTGGGTTTTACGAGATCAGACGCTGAGCGATGCTGATGGCTAGGTGCTCAGGGTTTAAATAGATCATGGAATAATTAGGGATGAAATTCAGGTGTGAGATGCCAGGTGAGTCGAATCTGAGTTGACGAACATAAGTTAACATATTAACTTACATTTAGTTCAATTTGCTGTTTAGAAAGCTGAATATTTAAACTCTTAAATCACTGGGTTCAATTTCTGGCTGTTATGTAGCAATGGACTGATTTAGAAGACCGGTTCAACAATTGGCTCAATCTTTTCAGGAGTGCCAAGACAAATGTCTCTCTCTGCTGGTAAGATGCAATGTAGCATTTTTTCTGTCTTTTAATAGGGAAGGAGAGGTAGAGCTGAGCTTTGAGTGTTTTAGTTGTTTAAAAGAGAAAAATCGATTTTCAGATGTTTTTCATGCTTTCTTATCATTTTCATCCATAGTTGCAAATAGTAACAGTATGTCCATGTATATCCTGTATTTCATGTCAATTGTTTTAAAGCAGACACTGACTACTCAGGCTGCAAGGCAGGGGCCACCAAGCTTTTTGAAACATAGAGCTATTTAAAGGGTGCTTGGTAATACGAAGGGCTACATGTACATTGCACATTTTGAATAGATATATGGTTTATCTTTAGGCATAGATTAAAAATTATATGTTGATGTGCTATGTCTGATCACATAATTTCTCACAAATATCAATGATTTAAGACAGGAAACAGATACATTTCAAATACAAAACTTTATTTATATCAATCTCTCAGAACATTAATTTTTTTGCTATTTAAAAACATGCCGAGCAGGCAAACCTTGCTGCCTCTGAGAGAGACTTGGGGTGTTTCTCAATGCCCAGGAGCCTTGCCCTGATGCTTTGGTCCCGCCTCGGTTGCCTAGGAGATACGTCATGAGCGACCGCCAAGGCATGTTCCAATCATAGACTGTAAAAAAGAATAGACAGCGCCTCCTCACTCCTCCCCGTTTACCAGAATGACACACTTTCATGGGGGAATTCATGGAAGATTCACAGACTCCTCCTCCACAGCTCTGACGAAGCATGTTCCTAAAAAGTGCATAGGGGCGGGATTTTCACTGTAGACGCTGCCATCACGGGGCGTGTAGTTCGGTCGTAATCGCGCCCATTCTGCTCCCGCGTCTTTGGCTCTGATGCTAAACTTGGCTAGCTAAGCTAAAGGATAATAGCTCCATGCCTGACTGCTGCCGTATCTGCGCTCCTTCGACGATTCTCCTATTTCTCAAATCTCAAAAGGTAAGAACTAGTAACTTGAAATAATTATTAAAATGTAGTGTTACTATAATTAAAGTCCAACGAAACAGCCTGTCAAACAAAGTCCGGCCCCCTCATTAATCGGTCCTGGTGCATACCTGGCTGGTCCTGGGTGGGCCGGTGTGTCAGGCGGCCGAAGTTTCGTGCCGACATCCTCCTTGGATTGACTGGGGTACCTCTTATGGGGTGCCGGGGTTGTAAAGTAGGTTGGTGCCTTCCGGTGGATCGGTGGGGACCGTGCCCGGTGCCCAAGCTCCTGCCAGTTCCATGAGTTCTACTGCCTAGTCAGTTCATCTGGTGGGGCTGTCCGGTATTGGCTGGGCCCCAGATCTTGGCGCTCTGCATGGGGCGGGATCTGGACCCAGGAGCTGGTAGATCTGGATGTCCAGGTGTTGGCTGGGCGCGGCCTGGGGAGGGCGTAAATCCGCTGTGGCTTTTACTGTGGCTCCCTGGCGTGTGGGGGGGGCCGGGTTGTTGGCGGTGGGTATTGGTCCGGGATGGCGGCGGCGTGTATTATCCGTCGGTCGGCTGCGGGCGCCTCCTGCCTGGCGGCGGGGGACCCCTCTCGGCGGGTCCGTGGTCGGGGCCCTGCTGGGGGGCGGGGTGCCCCTGATCCCCGTGGCCTCCGGGTCCTGTTCCGGGCCCGCCCTGGCGTAGCCGGTTTCCGGCGGAGCCCGTGGGCTCGTCCCTGCGATCTCTCGGGGCCCCAGCATTGCGGCTGCTTGGTGTTCCCCTGGGGCTTCCATCTGTTCCTCTCTTGGTGGGTGATCGGCCCTGCGCTGGTCCGCCTGCGGCTCCTGCGCTCTGTGGGACTCTGGATGCATGCGTCTCCTGCCTCCTTCATGTCTGTGTCGATTCCTGTAGGACGGATTGACGGTTCCTTACACCAGCTATCAATCACTTGCATGGGGAAACCTTATTCAGACCTGCATGCTCACACACACACATAGGTGTGGGGACATTGGTGTGGACAGACATATCTTGAGCTGAGGTTATTGTCATTAGTTAGCTTTTACCAGGAGCTTAACAGAAACATTAGTATTGTGTTTATTAATCCATGCTGGTGTGTAGTGAATGTGTAATTCTTAATTTTTATTACTGGATCTGAAATATTTGTGTGGTTATGTTCAGTTTGTTGTCTTTGTTTGTTTTGTTTTACCGCTTCTCTGCCATTCGGCAGAGGCGGAGGACTGGGATGTTTTCTTGTGTTCTTTGTTTGCCTCCCTGTCTTGTGTCGTCAATTCGCGCCTCTGCTGGTGCGGTTTCTTTTCTTCACCTTCTTCCTTTCTTCCTTCTCGTCTCGGTTTCGTGTCCATGACTTCAGGAAATTGAACCCTCAGTAATCACTAATAAAGATTTTTTAATACATATACATCAAGTGGAGTGTTACAGCAAAGCTGTAATACTCTGCTTGGGAAAGTAAATCTGTTGGGCTTGTACCTGGTACTCAGACACCAATTCTGAGTGGCAGACTGCTAGACTGGACACGTAATAAAAAATAAAAAAAATTTAAAAAAAAAAGAGTCAATTCAGAGAGTCCAGTAATCTTGGGGTTAAGCCATTAGTGAATGTCCTCCCAAAAGGCATGAGAATATATACATTCAAAAAAGAGATGTTCAAAAGACTCCACATTGTTTTAACAAAATACACAGCAATTACAATAAAATGCAAAACGCTGTCTCAAAAGTTCATTTGAGGGATAGATGGCTGATAAAGTTTTGAAATGCACCTCTTTGGCTCTTTGATAAATTGGGAGTTTTAAATAATTTTTCCTAAATATATGTATTTCAGAGATAGAAAAATGATGTGAAATCTCAGATCATGAATGCTGCCAGCCAAGAGTTGCATCACCTTGAATTTTTCTTAAAAGAGGATTTGGAAGTTTCGGACCTGCAAAGTCATGACCATCACAAATAAGGCTTGGTAAACTGAGATCTACACTGGATAAGCGTTGAGATATGCTAGCTACCTGTAGAATTATATTGGGGGGGATTGCTTTGGACAGATTAAAAAATTCATTTTGTGTAAGAAGTCAATCAAATTTGGTACAGAATTCTTCAAACGACATTAATTTCCCTCGGTCATTCAAGAGGTGCATTATAGACCAGATCCCTTTATCAAAGCAGTTTTTGTGAAACAGCGATTTTTTCTTATTAGTGATATATCTACAATTCCAAATTGGTGTGTTAGGAGGACTAAAGTTCTGAGTAAAGCATCTTCCAGTGCAGTAATACTTGTTGATGAAAGGGGGACAGATCTAGAGGTAACTTTTTAATATCAAAATCACATTTCAAAAGTAAAGTGATACCACCCAATTTCTGAAATATGTAATTGGGAATAAGATACCAGAGGCTATTTGCAGAATTAAGATAAGACTTTAACCAGTTTAATTTCAGAGTTCCATTCAGACAATCGTAATCAATTACTTGCAAACCACTATCTTCATAGGATTGAACCATTTTGCCTTTACTCATGTACTGTACTTTTTTATTCCATGTAGTTAAAGTGAGTTTGATTAATAGTTTTAATTGCTTTAGCGGGATATGAAGAGAATAGGCAGGATAAATGAGTCTAGAGATACTTTCCAACTTGGTTTGAAAAATTCGGTCAAAAATTGTTAGATCCCTATTTGACCAGTTATTAAGATGGGATTTACATTTGTTAATCTTTTCCCAAATATTCAAGTTATTTAACGTGTCTATATTTTTGGTTATATGTAGACCCAGATATTTCACAGTAAATCTAATGGGAATATTATAAATTGCTGTGGATTCGCAATCTTTCAGAGGGAGAATCTCACATTTATTAATATTTAATCGTAGACCTGATGCTGCGGAAAACAAGTTATTTTGCAGTACTTTAGGAATTTCCTCAAGACTATTTAGAAAAATTGCAGTATCATCAGCTGATTGGCTTATGATAACTTGCTCTCCTACAATAGAGAGTTTATTAAAACTAGTATTTTTAATTAAGATTGAAAGCATCTCCGAAGCTGCAATAAAAAGCAGTGGAGAGATAGGGCAACCTTGTTTTATACCCTTATTAATTGAAAATCTTTGTGTGGTTCCATATGGCAGAGAAACTGAGCTATTGGTATCCCGATAAAAGAGTTTGATTACATTAATAAACCTTGGGCCAAAGCCAAAGTGACGCAAAGCCTGAAACATAAAATCATGTTCGACCATATCGAGGGCTTTAAAAAAAATCTAAAAACAAAATAAAGCCTTGATCCTGCAATTACTAGTTATATTCTAACCTTGGGTCCACACCAAAAGCGTCAAAACGCGCCACATGCCCCCACCTGGATGCTAGAACATTCGCACCTTGAAGCGTGTACAAAGCGAACTGGACGCGTTTCAATAATAGTATTTTCACGCGCGAACTGGCCTTCAGCAAAGCTGGGGACAGAGTGCAGTTGCCGGTGGATTATGGACCGAGCTGATGGAGGACTGCGTGTTCGGCCCGGGCTTCAGCGGAGCTGGGGCCAGAGTGCAGTTGCCGGTGTATTATGGACCGAGCTGACGGAGGACAGCGTGTTCGGCCCGGCTGGGGCTACAGTGCAGTTGCCGGTGGATTATGAACTATGATCTCCGATCTGACAGAGGACCGAGTGGATTACGTGTTCGGCCTGGCCTCCGGTAGAGCTGGGACCGCTGCACTGGGGGTTTGGTGAGCTACAGATACAATCCAGCTACGGCGGAGGGATCCATAAACAGCGAGACTCTCATAAACACCGGCTCCTCGCCCCCTGGAAAACGTGACCTGCTCGCCTAGTTTGTGCCGCGAAGGTCCAAGCTTCGCCTGCCGAAACACCAACTACATTTCTGAGCAGCTGTCCATCTTTCTAAATAGTTTCACCTATTTATATATATTTTTTTCCTGTCTCTGTATTGAAAACTGCTTGAAACAGTCACAGAATCACTGAAACTCTGTCCCCTGATTGGTTGACGCGGCGCGAATTGAAGCTGGAGTTGAGACTTTTCCAACTTGAGAAGAGTTTTTCACGCGCTGCAAACGCCTCATTTGCACAAATCCTCCGCTCAGGCAGAAAAATGTTTTCGCGACGCAAATTTGCTTCTGATTTGAAGCGGGACCCCCTGCCGTGCGTCATCTCGCTCCCCCATTGACATAACATGTACACCTTACTCGCCGCTCACTTAAATCGCTTTTGGTGTGTACGTACAGTAAGAGGCCAAGCACTAGACGGATATTGTTGTGAATCGAATGACCCTCTATAAAACCAGATTGGATATCTGAGATTATTTGTGTTATATTAGATTTTAATTGATTAGCAAAAATATATGTTAATAATTTGTAATCGGTATTCAGTAGGGTTATTGGTCGCAGATTATCAATACTTTTGGAGTCCTTACTAGGTTTGGGAATGAGGGTTATTACACCTTGTTTCATCGAATTGGGAAGAGTTCCATTAGCAATTAATTCATTAAACAGACGAAGAAATATAGTTTTCAAATGCGTCCAAAAATATTTATAAAAGTTTCCAATTAGCCCATTACATCCTGGAGCTTTATCTGGAGAAAGGCAGCTTAAGGCTTTATCTAATTCTGCAGGGTGAACGTCTGCATCACATAGATCTTTAAATTGATCATCAATTTTGGATCGAGTTATTAAATCCATATATTCCCTAAGATGAGGATGGAACTTCTAAATTCAGGACACAAAAAAATCAAGTGACCGTCATCATCTTTTTTGTAGTCAAATAATTTACCTTTTAGATTGTTGAAAACAAAAACAACACCTGCTGATTTGTTAGACCCATGACTACATAATACATTATCCCCCCATTGGTTTCGCCAAAATCTTTCATCCGTGTTAAGGGAATGTGTCTCTTGTAGGAAAACACAGTTAGCTTTGGTATTTTTACAGAAGAGAAAAATAGATTTCCTTTTTATGTTGTCACGAAAACCCATAGTATTTAAAGAAATACATGAAAAATTCAATAGAGACTTAAAAAAACAAAAAGAAACAACAAAAGATAAAAACAGATATTACCTTCTAAGGTGCGTGTAGAATAAATGTAGCAGATGGATAAGAGATGTTGTGCCATAAATGGATCGTCTGCCAGAAATGGATCGGCCGCGCGGGAGCGCGCACAGCCAGCTGGAGGCGTGTCTCTCTGTTTCTTTCCCCGCTGGTGGCGTCTCTCTCTGTTTATTTCCCCGCTGGTGGCGTGTCTCTCTGTTTCTTTCAGTGTCTACCGTCTGTGCATGTTCCCCCCAACCAGAGTGCTCCAATTGAAGGCTCTGCCTAGGCTCTGCCTCCAACATCTAACATAACTAGTTAATAAACGGGCATTTTGCCCATATATTAATAAGAGAAGTGTTGTGAAACAGTAGCGCTTTGACTGACTTATTTATTTATTTATTTATTAATGCTTTTGACTACCTACTTGAAGCATTTGCATGTTTTTCCCCCTTTCTATATCGTTATATATATCAGTAAGGGCCCATAAAGTGTGAAAATAAGTGTTTTTTTGCTGCCATAAATGGATCACAGGCCATTCAGCGTACCTAAACTTGTGGAATCTTTCTTGTAATGAACCCATTTATTCACCACAGTCATATTCTAAAGATTGCATCTCAACTGAGTCCATTCTATATCGTTACATATCAGTAATGGGCCCTTACTGATATATATAACGATATAGAAAGGGGAAAAACATGCAAATGCTTCAAGTAGGTAGTCAAAAGCATTAATAAATAAATAAATAAGTCAGTCAAAGCGCTACTGTTTCACAACACTTCTCTTATTAATATATGGGCAAAATGCCCCGTTTATTAACTAGTTATGTTAGATGTTGGAGGCAGAGCCTTCAATTGGAGCACTCTGGTTGGGGGGAACATGCACAGACGGTAGACACTGAAAGAAACAGAGAGACACGCCTCCAGCTGGCTGTGCGCGCTCCCGCGCGGCCAATCCATTTCTGGCAGACGATCCATTTATGGCACAACACCGGATCTACCAAAATGTCCAATAAACCTTGTATGAACATCGAAACCTTCTAAATAGGCTGATTGGGGAAAAAAAAGGTAGTCTGTCAAACGACAGCTATCATTTTAAACATATCTGTGATGGATAGCAAATGCTATAAAATAAAACAATTCCCCCTTTAACATCCCAAAACTGGAATAAAAATGCAAAAAACATAGGTGTGCTTTCCAATGTTCATGTGCTACGAAGGAATCTGTCCTCCGTTTGTTAGCCGTTTAGCTAACTAACCAAGGATACATCAGACGTGCCTTGTTGATCTCTCGGACAAACATTTCCCAGAATACGGCGCGGTAGGAGCCGGCAGCAGCTACTTTGGGGGTAAATTTCTATTTCAAATGTAAGTCAACTAATTTTAACCATCGGGCTTATATCAAAAATGTTTCATTTTTATTTTTTTATTTCTTAGATCCAAAGAAGTTATATATGGTTCGTTAGTTGCTTAGTAGTTGCAGCTTCGGTGGCTGCCAGGTACTAATTTGATTTGATTTGATTTGATTTGCTCATTTGATTTAACTGGCATATAAAAAAAGTAAAACTCTCGTTATACATTTCCAGTTCCAGGGTTAAAGTAATATTACTACGCTACAAAGCTACTACGATGGGCGGGACGTAAACAGTGGACGTACCCGCGATCAAGGCAAGTCTCTTCCAAACATTCCAAACCGTTTTTTTGACCAAGGAAGGACCGTGTCCTCGTAGACATTGAGAAACACCCTTGGTGCCACATTGGTGACCCCTGCTGAAAGGAGTTGTGTTCAGTATTGAGACAGCCTCGGGAAGAAACTGTCTCAATGGTAGCTGTTTTTTTGCAAATAGTGTTCTGTAGCACCAACTCGAAGTTAAAAGCCAAACAGTTTGTGTCCAGGATGTCAGGGATCTGAAGAGATGCTAGCTACCCTTTTCCTGACCGTTGACTTGTACAAGTCCAGGGAAGGTCAGCCCTGATCTCTGCAGTCCTGATTCAAATGAAACTAACTATGAAAGACCGATCCTTTCAAAATGAAATGAAATGCATAAATACATTTGGAAAAATAATTGGAAATAATTTAATGTGGAAATAAAAGAAATATGGAAATAAAACAGGAAATAAAATATTTAATAAAATTTCAAATACATTAAATACATGTTGAAATAAATACATGTATTTCAACAATTATCGTCACATGGCATTTCCCAAAAATGTTTTATTTCCACTTATTTTCAATGGTGACAGGATAAGTCCTTGCTATCTAATTTAGAATTTAATGAAAAATGTTTGAAATCAAACAAAAAGACACATACCTTAACCCCAAATGACCTAATTCAAGTGTTTATTTAATTTGATAATTATAGTTCATACATAAGGAAAACCCAACATATTCATAATCTCCACTGTCGATTCATGCTTGCTCAATGTGAGGGATTGCTGAGAAGTCACGAGACAATCTTCTGTGGTTCTCCAATTCCTAAATTAAACATTGTATTGTAATAATTCTTCTTGTAAAGTGCCTTGAGATGACATCTGTTCTGAAATGTCGCTATATACATAAACTGAATTGAAAATAAAGGCTACATTGTTAGACGAGTTCTACTGAAGATTTATCAGCTGTACAGAGTAAAATGTACACTGAGTAAATGGAACTCCACTTTCTAAGAATGTGGTTAAGAAAGGGGCAGTAACTTCTTACCATAGGGTCAAGGTGGTTTCCCTTTTTCCTCTTAATAAATGAAATCTTTTAAAAAGTTTATCTTTGCTCAGGTTATTTGTCCAACATTAAACTTGTTTGATTTGAAACATTTACTTGACTGAGTACAGAGAACAGTAAAATTCTTTCACAAAAACAGCACCTGGTCCCAGTGTGAAAGACAACCAGCAAAAAAGGGTTTGATTATTCACTAAACTAAAAAATGGAAATGAAGACAAAGACAAAAATGAACGACTTTTTTAAAACTTTTTTTATTGCTTAAACTGCCATCTGGAACAATCTATACCAAAAGGATAAACATCTTTGCACATACAGGAAGGCAAACTAAATACAGGTTAGAATAGAAAAAGTATGGTCCTCTGATGGCCTGCAGCTCCTCGTGCTGCACACCGATCAAGCTCTCTGAAGGTCAGGCTAGCAGGAGTGACGGATGACTACTTTAAGCCCAGGTTAGGTAAGCTAAGGCAAACCGGGACGATTGCAGTGCGGCTAAAAACTTTTTCCAAGTTAACCCTCAGTTATTTGCATGAAACCATGTTCTGACAAAAGGTGAAATCCCTCAACCTTGACGGAGGATAAACAGGATGTGTTTTTAGTGGACACAAACCCACAAACAACCACATTCAAGGATAAGGGCCAAAAGGGGAAGGGGGGAGAGAACAGATAATCGGTTTAAGTTCAAACGCTCTGCAATCAGTACCAAAAACATACATCTCAATTTGAAGCGCAAACAGCTACTCTAAATTAAGCAAAAAATAAAATAAAAAGACACGCTGGGTTCAGAGGTCAGCTCTGACAAGTGTGAAGCAGGAATGAGTAGGGTCAGCATCATCTCATTTTCGTGGTAGAGATCTTACAAAAACATTGGATCCTATCTAAATAGTGGTGAAGCAGTTAAGCAAAGGGATAAACAAAATATCTGACAAAGTTCCTGCTTCTGCAACAAGCTTTTTTTTTCTTTAAATACACCATTCCATTCAGACTGGATCACTGGTTGCCTAAAAACATCAGAGTGAGCAGAGAGAACAGGTCAAGCAGACCTTTTTCTCCAACAGCCAACCAGAAGCAATGACACTAGCTCCAGTATACATCTGCTTGCCCTGCTTCTACAGCTCAATACTTCACTTTCCTTTAAAATAGGCTTTCAGTTTGTGTTTAAAAAGTTTTCCCATAATGTTTTACACAATACGAGTACATACTGTTGATGTCAGGCGACAAGAAGATTCATTTATTTATTTAGTACTTTGTGGCACCAAACACCTAAAATAGAATTTATGGAAAAATAAGTGTTTACAAAAGACAGTTAAACATATTTCACTCCAAACCATAAGATTGATCATTTTGTCAATGATAATAACAGAATTATTTGGACTATATTATAGTAAGAATTTGATTATAAACAATAGCAGAATAATGACCAAGTGTTTTGGCATTTTCTGAAGAATAAACTGAATACTGAAACTCACGTAATACTCCTTCACTTACTATCCAAGCAGTTTTTCTTTCTCTCCTTTGAGTATTCAAGACAGTACTTGTGTGGTTGTTCAGTCGATTAGGATGACCTCTAAGGGTGGGAGCCATTTCCTGTTAGAGATACAGGGAACATTTCCACTGCTATGCATGTCTGCTCTGTGACAATAATCAACATTTGGCACTAGCCTGGGAGCTGCACAATAAAAACCTTTAACTTGTATACTCTCTTCCAAATTAAGAAAAATCAGACACATCACAGTCTACATTATTCCCACCAAAAGGTGACAAGAGAAAATAAAACCGATGGAGCCTCAGATCACAGCTGTTTCCAACAAGAATTAAAAAGCAGTAAGACAGTTTGGCGCGGTCGTATTTCTGCTGTGTACCTTAAACTGACATGACCTAAAGAGGGAAGAATCACCCTGCACCTAATCTGAAAAAACATGAAAAGTGCTTTGTAAGGTCTGATTGTCTCATCAGTCTAAGACCTAAAGTCTTTCAATGCTCCTGCTTTAAACTGAAATCTAAAAACTGTAACCAGGAAATAAATGTGTGTGTGTTTATTTATGAAAGTTAAGTAACATGTGGTGTAACTGTTTACAAGGTAGCGTACAGCAGCTGGTACAAGCGCTGGTGAGTGGCTGAAAGTCACCACAGTGAGACACGTGGTGAGAGTAGAATGAGTCGAGTCAAACATAGAGATATCAAAAAAGAAAAGAAGAAATGATGGCAAAGTGACAACAAAAAGCAGATTGCATTTGTGGACCCTGGGTCTTAAAGAAGAGAAGGTGTAGAGATGGATGGCGACTGGGTGGTGGGTTGAGGTGGGGGCTGAAAAGAAAATTGGGAGCAATGCTCCTGCCCTCAGACGGACAGGGACACGAAGCTGTTGTACTGCTGGATGTTGCGTTTCAGAATGTCCGAGCAAGGGCCCAGGACACGCTCAAAACGGGGCCGGTCCAGCTTGACACACTTCAGAGGGCCGCGAGCAACCACCGTGGCAGCGCGAGGGCGGTTCATCAGCAGAGCGATTTCACCTGAGAAGCAAAGAGAAACAATTACAAACAGAAAACATAATAAAACCCCAAACAAGATTGACTTATTTTAAAGCGGGGCTTTGTAGTTGAATTCCCAAAAAACTGGGATAAACAATTTTTTCACATGTAGCACTAGTGCAAAAGCTTTGTTTTGTTCCAGCACATGGTGACATTTCTGACCACCCTTAGCTTCGTTCTGTGATGCTAGGTCGCTGACATTTCCTACGGCTTGTTCTGCATCAGGACAGTCTTTCCAGATGCTTAAAGGCTATTATCTCCAAATGTGCAAATCGCATCATCACTATATGTTGACTGACCAATCATAAACATTTCTCAGGAGGATGTAAACCACTCTGGCGGGGTTTTTAATGAGAAAAAAGCACTATCAGATGGTTGAAAAATCCAAAAACTTGATTTTGCATATTATAGGGCCTTTAAAGTTGGTGTAATTTGAAATTGTGCGTGTGTAAATTGATTTTTCACTCTTAATTTTTTTATATTTGTGTGTACATTTTACAATACTTGAAAGTACCCAAAGTTACACACAAAAAGGCTGAAAGTCACAAATCAGGTATTACGCACAGACAGATCTTGTGAGTCTATTCTCCCCATAAAAAAAGAAATCTGCAAGTTAAAAAGACTAATCTTACTTTTCAAAGCCAGAACATGAACAGGGAGAACCTTGTCTGTATTATGCTGCTGCATCACAAACCTGTGGTGCATTCAAATAACATTTGAAATATATGCCGAGATCAGTAACAAAGGACTTTTAAAGACTAAAAATCTAAAACTTTTAAAATATCTTAATATAACATAAACCATAAAGTTATCTGCAACGTATGCAACGATTGGTGCATACTAAACGTGCACTACCTATTTTTTTACAAGTACTAAAGCTAAATTCTATTAATTTTCTCTTAACATATCTCAGTAAAAAAAAAAAAATTCAGAACTAGAAATTTTGATTACAAGGTCTTGGATCCCCAGTTTCAATTTGACATCTTATAAATGTTGTACCAGTTCAATTATCTCAACATCATACTTCAGGCAAAATACTACATGTTCCATAATCTCATTTTGAAGACAAGAGCACCTGTCTTTTTTAGATTTAGTGTTGTTCTGTAAGACATTTTTTGTAGCACGGACAAAAAATGTTTTAGCATCATGTAACAGTGGTACTCTATGAAGGGAAACACTGAGGTAATATTCCTTTATTTCTTACCAAAGTAGTCAGATGGTCCTAATCTTCCCACTTCAACAAATTCCTCGTTCTCAGAGCGACGCTGCAAAACAGCTGCTGAACCCTGGAAAGAACACACGTATAATCAGCTTCAGCTTTCAGAAGGCAAGGAAACTTTATTTCTATAGCACACTTTCAGCAACAAGGCAGTTCACGGTACTACTGTTATGACAATTCAGCAATTATTAATAAATCAAAGGCAGCTGTAAAAAAAAAAGGATGGGTTTTTAGCCTTGATTTAAAGGAACTCTGTATTTCAGCAGCTTTGCAGTATATACATATAACAAAACAGAAATTTCACTTCTATTTGGATGTCACTTGGATCTGGTGTGTTAGTGAGACAATTGCACTTGTCTCCTACTCATGTGTTTATGTAATCAGGGCCGAATAGTGGAAAAAGCTGTAATGATGCTTCTCTCCAGTTGAAGTCTGCTTCCCTGTTTGGTCTTTGTGTGTATCAGAGCTGATTAATTACTAGCCGATTAGCCACTTGGTGTCTTCAATAATGAAAATGTTCACAATATTCTAATTTTGTGAGATACTGAATTTAGGACATTCATTAATTGTCAGTTATAATCATGAAAATTAGAAGAAACAGTTGAAATATATCAATCTGTTTGTAATGAATTACTCGAATATACAAATTTCACGTTTTTAGTGCAATTACTGAAATGAATCTTGATCACGTGAATAAAATAATATAATATGAAAAGAAAGTAAAAGCTTTCACCGTAATGTTTTTTGTTTTGCTTTGTTTTCAAATTAGCGCTAGTAACGGTGAAACTACACTGAAATGTGTCCTTTTTTTCATTGAGGTCATTCACATATTACATATTATCTCACTTACAAAAATATCTGAGTAATAATACTAACCTACAAAATGCTGAAAACTTTTGCCTTTCACGAATTTAGTTTTACACATTTATCTCTTCACTCACAGTCAGTGATTTAAGAGTCTGGTGTGCTTCTCATTTTGTTGCATATATTTCTCTGTAGGTTGAACTATCTGCTTGTAGAAAATTGCGTAATTGTGATTTTTGGCCTGTACGGGTATCCATTGTCACTCGAACACAAAAATACTGCTTGCTTGCAGTGATTTAGGTATGTACTGCACCCTGTCGTCAGAAAACTACACAATTCTTCCGTGTGTATTATGCATGCATATATATATATATATGTGCATTATGCATGCATATATATATATATATACATATTAAAGTATGTTTAAAGTTTGAGCTAGTGAAATAAGCAGTTAAACATTTTAGAGTGGGTCTGAAATATTCACGTATTTCATCTGGCAAATACACTGTATTCAACAACAATATCCAAAATAAGAAAGAAGCAGATTTGATGAGATTCTGAGCAACATTACAAACATGGCAATTCTGCTAATTGTTGTTTGAATTTCTAAATCAAGTTCTTGTAATATACTTGAAATAACAAAAATAAAAGTAACAGGCCTACAGAAAAGATCTTGATTTAACATCGGATTTCACCATGTATATGCATTTACATCAATATCTGCCAACGTTAGTCATTTTTTCAACATACTAATATCGACCTGATTATCAAAACTGGGTTCAAAGTAATATATCATTTCATTTTATTGCCTTGTGTTTTACCATACAGAAAATGCATAGGGGTTAACGGGCTCTTCACATGGGATCCTGTTCTTTATCCCATTTTTTTCACATGTAGGCTTTTTTTTGGAAAGCAACACAGTTTTCCCATTTGAATGGCTTCACATGTGAATGTCCATGGGTTTCACAGTGTATTAGCATGAAAGTGTTCCAAATTTACATAAGAAATGTGCAAATCACAGGTGGTCACATGTTTATACATCACATGTGATCATGGGATTTTACCCATATGAGATTTAAAGAGCATACTGCACTGTGGCACTAGTCACAGTGCCTTAGTTGCTTCAACTCACTGGGTAGGAAGCTGCTTCGGAACCTGTAACTCTACACATAAAGGATCTGTGCCTTTATAAGTCTGGTCTTACATCTGCTGTTCTGTCTCTACTGCCTGGAGCATGCAGAAGGCTCATACCTATATAGTCGTGGTCTACCATCTATGTAGTTATACATTTTTAAAGTTTCTTTTTGTCAGAGGGGTTCATTAGAATCCATAGTGAAAGTGTACAAAAGTGTAGAATCAAATGTGAGGTAGGAATAGGCAGTTTATCAAATGTTCTGTTTATGACAACTGAATTTTTGAAAATAAATAAATAATCACAAAAATCACCAATGCATTTCATAGGTTTCTGTAATTCAAAGCAAGATAAGCATGTTCAAAGTCATCTTATTTTACAAGCATGCTTTATAGCACGTTTTCATTTGGACTTTGAATTCTGGTCAACTCCAAGAAGGGTTGATTGAAATTAGGGATGCAATAATACAATTTCTTTCCGACCTGATATGATGCCCATACTTGGATCTGAGTACATGTCGATACTGGGCATCAATGCCGATTCTTTTACCACACAAAAACATGCAATGAGTTTGAAGACAGGTTTTGTTTTCTTCTCTGTTACAAAAACATTATGGTTAATTAGATGAAAAAACAAAACATTAAAATGAACGCAACACTAAAATTTCAAGTGAAAAATAAGCATATTGTGTGAAATTATTGCACTGTTTCCACATTAGTTAACGAACCGATCCAAGTACATTATAACGGTATCAGTGCATCTCTAATTGAAATGATCATTTCAAAAATATTTGTCATTTGTATTTTTTTAAGAATAGAAATAATTTTATTTTATTAAAGAGAAAATATATTAACAATGAAAGAATAATTTGACTTGGCTATATGTATTAAAAATAAAATCTTCAATATTTTTATTTTTTTATTTTTAAAGGCCTATCGCTTCCATTTCCTGAAAAAGTTGTACAATGTCCAATGACATGTTTAACTTTTGAAAATAAATGTTTAAATCGAAAACTTTCTGATATCTTTAAATAGTACCATGGCATTTTTAAATATAGAAAAAAGTAGTGATTTGTTCTATACAATAAATATTTGGACATCAACCCATATGAAAAAATGTTGTCGAATAATTTTTTTCATATTGCCAAGTGAGACATTTTTGAAACGTTACAGTACCTCTAAAATGATGAAGAACTCATCACCCGGCTCGCCCTGCACAACGATCTTCTGTCCATCCTCAAACTGGACAGGCTCTAAGGCGTCGGCCACCGTCAAACGCTCCCATTTGTCAAGAGACTCTGAGGATGGAGATTACAGGAAACGTCTGAGCTGACTGACAGGTTGATATTTTTAGATACACTTCATATTATGTGGATCCTCACATACATAACACAATGGATGTTGTTTCTATTTTTAAACTGATAGAACTGAAGAAACTAACCTAAAATGGACACTTTTCTGAGGAATTCCTCATACATCTTCCTCTTTCTCAAAGTGCTTCCCTAAAGTGAAGGGCATGTTATGTTAATATTAGCTCCAAACAAATGAAACCAATCAGAGCTGGGGAATTATTAAGTATTAGGCTTAATACCATAAGTATTCTCCTGTAGCTGTCTCTGTCGATGCCCCACAGCTTCACGTTGGTCTTAGCTCTGACTGTAGCCGCTCTTGGGGTGCCATAGATTAGCGCCAGCTCTCCGAAGCTGCCTCCCTCTCCAATGCTGGTCACCCATTCATTGTTCACGTACACCTGAACAATCAGTCAGATAAATTTTAGAACCCAAAAGAGACCAACATGTTTATATGATGTAACAAAATCAGTAGATCCTCACATCCATCTCTCCTTGGTCAATGACGTAGAAGTTGTCCCCTTCATCACCTGAAGGCACAAAAATTACATCTTTAGTCTCTTGAACCAATTTTATTTTTTTATTTAAATACTAGATATATGTATTCTTACCTTGCTGAATAACTGTTTCCCCTGCAATGTAGGTGACTGGAAACATTGCATCAAATATGTCACTGGGGAAAAACAGATTAATGTGTCATTGATCTGTTAAAGATGAAGAGATGAATGTATAGAAATATTAAAACTTTATTAAGAACGACTTTTAAAAACAGCAGTTTAAGGCAGGTACCTTCTTTCATTGTCATCAAGGTGTGAGAAGAGCACATTCTTTTCAATGGCTTTAGCCAATGCAGCCATGGTTTTGTAGTCCTTTGGAATTACCTTTAATAATAGCAAGGGCACAGACATTTGAGGCATATCCACAGCAGCATTGCTTGTATCATATTCCTCATTGCTGAGGTCAGTTCTACCTTTCTGACATATGAGGCTGCATCCTCCTCTGTGTAAACCTCAGCACTGAAGGCTCCTCTCCGCCGACGACCCTTCACCACAGGGTTCATGGGTGGAGACACTTCCTCATCGCGCGAGTCTGAACGGGAGCTGCTGGTCTTCTGCTGGTTTTGAATCTGCTTGGCCTCCTCCTGCAGGTTGAAGTGAAAGACGAGATTTTACAGGGTTTATGAATCTGTCACGTGTTTTGATGTAGCCTAATGGCTTTAACTTGCAGGGATGACGTATCTGCTTTCTTGTCGTCCACCTTTGCCTTTAATGAGGGTTTTTGCAAATAAAATGCAGTATGCAGAACTTTGATCATGGAACTAAATGATGGTTTGTGATGCACTCAGATTAATTTAAATCCTAAGACTTCATAATAACTTTGCCTTCTCCTTGGTCTCACACTAGCAGCATTATCAGTAACTTACACTGCTTCAGTTCAGAACATTAACATACTCGTGTTATACAAAATCCTCTTCAGGACTACCCATTAAGTCTTCTTTCCATTTGTGGCTACAATCAAGATTAAATGCCAATTTATCTTACAGTAAGATGGTCTGTCTGTACCTTTTGAGGCCACTATGCATGTTGCTAATAACGTTATTTTTATATCTTTTTCGTTCTTCATGTTTCCCCCGACTTCACTTTTATGCACCTCAGTGATGCTGAAACTATCCACGGCTTGATCAGCTAGAGCCAGTGTGAGTCACCACTACTGTTGACACGTTGTTAGAGCAGCCAGGCGGCCTCGGTAGTAAAAATTGAACCAGCAGACTTAACCTGGTGACCCTAAAGCTGACCCTAAATTTAGCGGGGGGCTCAAGGCCGAGTATGATAAGCATGCCTTGTATTTATATTAAAATATTAACAGTATTACGGCTGTTAATTCAAGTTAGTTCAGCAACTGGAAGGCTCTCTGAAGTCTGACTTCCCACTTGGAAGTAATGTTATTCACCAAATTGCTCACACAAATAATAAATTCTGTCTAGGCTACGTGCTACTATGCTATGCTAAATGGTAATGCTAAACTACAAAAATGGCGGACTACAGAAACAAACAAATATGTCACTGGAAGGTCAATGTAAGGACGTATGGTGAAGGGGAGGGACACAGGAAAAAAAAAAAGGAGGGGGGGGGGGGGGGGGGGGGGGGGACACACACAAACAGCACTTATCACTAGATGTAGCCTAATTAGCTACGCATGTAGCCAGATCTGGACGGACAAAGGAGACCGCATGGTGATAACTACCTAGCCCTTTGGCTCAAACAAAGAGCTAACTAGTTATTGGCGACTGCTTCTTGTCCGCACGCTGTAGAACGGCCACACGCAGAGTACAGAAACACAGAACAGCGTCAAATCAAACACACTGCTTTGCTTAAAACTCAAAAGGAAAAAAAGAGTAACTTTAATACAAAATCAATCAACACCAACATCACCCAGCTGAGAAAGAGGTGTGAACTAGGACTGGTGCGACGCGTCGACGTTATCGATTAAGTCGACACGTCATTATTTTCAAAACAAACACGGCGGCAGCAAGTAGTGTCAGCATGAGTGAGTCAGTTGACCTAAATACCTCCATCCGAACTCGCAGTTCAAAGGTATGGAAGTATTTTAAAATAAAACTGAGCAATTTTGTTGTCTGCCGGCTTTTAAAATGGAAATGGCTTATAAAAGCACGACGGCATCCAGGAGCAATTCCAGCAAATGACTCTGACCTCCTTTTACCGCAAGCGATCCGTGTCATTTAAGAAACTAAAGGCAATTTTTCTAAATAAAGTACTGCAGATTACAAATGCGATCATATTTATGGATCTAAACATATTATAGAGATAATATAGAGAACATGGCTCCTGTCTAATTCACTGGGAAACAGAAAATATATTTATTAAATGTTAAGAGTAGAAAAACAAATATGTGAATTACATGTTTTCTCTCCGCGCAGATGCTACTTTCAGAATTTTTACAGACTCCTTTCTGCTCCTAAAACATTCTGCTATGTTGCAGGTACCATTTAAAGATGAAGAAATACGTAATCTAAATATCATGGGTCTAGTGGAAGTTTTTTTTCTTTTTTTTACTGTGGATGGGTGAAAATATTAATATAATATTTTTTCGGTTAACTCCCACTTTCTGAAAATGTCTCCATCTTTGCGCTGAATGCCAATTATTCTTACTATCTCAGCATCCAGCGCTCCCAGAGAGAGATTTGATTGGTCTACCCGAAACAGCGGATTATCTGCACGAACCCGTTCTATTGTAGGACTCTGATCTGTAAATTAAAGTTTAAGTTTCTCTGCAAAGAACGGACAAAAACAGCAAAGGTTGCAAAGGTAACGTGTTTTATTGTTGCACATATTCTTCTGGGGCGGATACGTATAAATTTGCCATCTTTGTGCTTTATGTGGGTTTGTAATGTCTGCCATTTGAGAAACATGTAATCCTTTGGCTTTCAACTGTTATTAATTGAATAAAGATGCGTTTTTCAACACCTGTTTATACCTTCAGTGCTTATTGTGATGAAACGTGGAACATAATAATAGGCTATGAATAGTTAATAATTAAAGTTAATAATAATAGTTAATGTCTGTCTGCCAGATGTGTGGATAAATCAGTTTGGAAAGTTTGGAAGAGATCAGACGGTCTACCCACTAAGATCCAAAAGGGGAAAGAGAGGGGACTCGCGAGCACGTTCTCAGCTCACAAGAATAGATCCTTTCTTAACCAGGAATGGCATTGGAAAAGTTAAGCTGTGTCTCACTCGCAAATTCATAGTTGCAACCAGACTGTAAAAAAAGAATAGACAGCGCCTCCTCACTCCTCCGCGTTTACCAGAATGACACACTTTCATGGGGGAATTCATGGCGGATTCACAGACTCTTCCTCCCCAGCTCTGACGAAGCATGTTCCTAAAAAGTCACAGGGGCGGGATCTTCACTGTAGACTCTGCCCTCGCAGGGCGTGTAGTTTGGTCGTAATCGCACCCATTCCGCTCCCGCATCTTTAGCTCTGCTGCTAAACTTGGCTAACTACGCTAAAGTATAATAGCCCCATGCCTGACTGCTACCGTATCTGCGCTCCTCTGACGGTTCTCCTATTTCTCAAACCTCAAAAGGTAAGAACTAGTAACTTGAAATAATTATTAAAATGTAGTGTTACTATAATTAAAGGCCAACGAAACGGCCCGTCAATCAAAGTCTGGCTCCCTCATTAATTAAGCAAGATTTAAAAAAATTATCTTACGAAAACCAGCCTAGTTCCTATGTTTTTGACGAGCCCAGTGTTATCTCAGAAAGAATATGTAGCCATAGAAAGTTTTTTAAAAATGGGCACCAGGCATTCAAGTTGTTTTTAACGTGTCTAAAGTCCAATGCTTTTCAATGGGGGCCTAGCGGCCAAATGGAGGTACTACAGCAATGGAGGAGCAATGGTGGCCTCCATGGTATGCGGTCACAAAGGAGAGCAGCCAGCGGCCATTGGTGCAACACATTACTGTGTTATCCAGGGACAGCTTTACGTCAGCCAATAAGCTCTTCTTAGGGTGACCAGGTGGCAGCTGGTGGTACAATGAGCTTTGCGGAAGATGTCGGCTGGTCCCGTGCAAGGGATGCTGGGAGACTGAGTCCATTTAGTATTTTATATTCAATATTTACAGGCTGACCCAACAAATGCTATTTAACAAGATTCTTGATCGATTCGTAAAAATACGGTTCTTAACATTTCTAGCCTTTTTTTTTGCTGTACGTAGCAACAGCCTCCACAGTGTTTCATTCCAGCAAGGGGCGGGTTTGACACGCTACCAACATGTTGGCTAACTAGCTGTAGCTGCTATCACTAACTAGCTGGAGATGCTAGCCTGATGCTTCAGCAAGGAAGGCAAAAGAGAAGTACAGCATGCCCCGTCTTTGCTATAAGTAAATGTTTGGGCCATCTAAAAGGACTGTTCCATGCCAAGTACGACACTTAGCTATTACTTTTTTATAAATCTGCAAATATATTAGCGATTATTCTTTTGTAAGACACACACATACATTCAGCAGAGCTGAACACCTGTGGAGCTTTCAAGGAACTTCCAAAATATATTCAGAGTTCAATAATGTTAGGACTTTTAAAACTTCTGACAAAAAAAAAAATGAAAATAACATAAGCCATACATTTCTGTTTAATGGCGGGGGATAAGCAATGTTTGGTGCATACTAAATATGCCTAACTTATTTTCTACTAAGTACTAAAGAACAAAAGCTATATTCTTTTTATTAAATTTTTTTGTTCTTAAAATATCTCATCATTTTTTTTAGAACTAGACATTTTGTTTAAAAGGTCTTTGATGGTCAGTTGGAATTTGATATCTTGTAAAAAAAAATTCCCTTCTCTCAGTATATTTTAGGCAGTATATTTCAAGCAAGAATATATGTTCCACGGTCTCTTGTTGAAAACAAGATAAGGTTTTAAGAGATGGTAAAATACATTTTGCCTTAATGCTACCCCTTATTTTCCTGTGCTACAAAACCAACAACCTCTGTAGCAACAGCGCTATCAGCTGAAAAATGTAACATACATTATTAACATGATAGTTACATTTACGGCTCACTACATCACAGACACTTGGCAGATCGAGTCGTGTATATTAAAAACACAAGTGATTCATGAAAGCCACACAGCCACTAATGTGAATGTGATGTTCCGCGCTGTAGCAAATACACGGAATCTACCCATCACAGATATGGTTATAGTTACAGATAATGCTGCAAATATTCTGCCAGCCATGCGGTTTGATAATTAAAATATTCAATTTTAGAGAGGTAAAAATGTTTATCCTGAAATTTGCAATCCCCCCATTGCCGTTACAAAGAGCCATGATTAAAAAAACTCAAAACTCAAAATTTGAATTAAGAATCACTTCTAAATCGAATCGTCACCATTTTCACCATTGCATTAAAATATTTTGTCAGAATGTAATATATAGCCTGACTTTAGATGTTAAATGGCTGTGGGCAGGAAGGATCCTTCTATAAGGATCATTTCAGGGGTAGGCGATATGGTAAAAAAGAATATCACGATTTTTCAGTTATATTTTCACGATTACGATTGTATCACATTTTTTTTAAATGATGAACAATAAAACTTAAATCACACCTAAGAAAAGAAACATAAATTAAATAAATTCATTCCAATTAGGGATAACCAGCAAAAGGAAAGTAAATATGGCTATCTCACACCAGAGATGATAGAAATGGTTTGTGAAGCAGACAACTTGTCTGTCTTTAAAACTAGGCGAAAAACCTTTCTCTTTGACAAAGCTTAAAGTTAGAGACAGGTTAGACAGGTAGCTAGGAAGAGACAGGTTAATGCTAGTAGTCAGGTAGAGTAGCTAGGTAGAGATAGATTAATGTAAGGCAGGTAGAGAGTGCTGTTGGAGGACATTATTAGAGGCAGTTCCTAGTTTCTCTCCTACTTCTCCCCAAATGGATTATGTGCTGTCAATTCAAGCGCTAACCTGTTTTCTCTTAGTCTCTTCCTACAGTAGGTGCTCCTGACCCACCCTGCTTGATGACCCTGACTAAGATGGAATTCTAGTGGCGGAACGTTCTCTGTTTCTGCTTCTTCATCAGTTCTGTTGCTCTTTCTGTGTCTCTGCTGCCTTCTCCAAACCCCAGACGTTCTCGGCAGAGGACCGCTTATGCTGAGCCTGTTAATGCTGGAGGTTTCTTCCTGTTAAAAAGGGAGTTTTTCCTCTCCACTGTCGCTTGATGCCTGCTCAGTGTGAGGGATTGCTGAGAATTCACGACGCAATCTTCTGTGGTTCTCTAATTCCTAAATTAAACATTGTATTGTAATAACTCTTCTTGTAAAGTGCCTTGAGATGACATCTGTTGTGAAACGGCGCTATATAAATAAACTGGATTGAATTGAAATGCACCGACAGTTCTGAATGAAACTATATATGCATTTTTATAATAACATAATTGAAAAATACATCAAAATCATAAAGTACTTAAATGTATTATTTAAAACCATATTAAATATGTTATTGAGCAAATAGAATAAAATATAAAATATTTTAAAATAAAAGAACATGCAGCTGCAAATATAGTGCAAGATGTATTGTGCAATCTATAATACGCCAATTAATAATCCTCATATGATATGTTAAATACAGCTTTAACTGGTTCAAATTTTTTTTGCAGAATGCTTGTATTATAAACAGACACACATAGGGCTGCCTAATACAAACGTAAGTGATAACAATGTAGTGTAAAACAACAAAATACAAAGTGCTGCTGTTACATAAGATAATGAAGGTCGAGTGTAGTGTAAGCAGTTCTAATTATTCTTCCATCCATCCAAACATTTTTAATATTCCCTGCAACTCTCTGTTCTTTCACATACATGTGAGTTATGGCAGTGTTTGAAAACAAAAAAGGCAGCTGGACAACTGGTAGCGCGGATTGTTTGAGTTTTATAATAATTTTTTGTAGCGTTTGCTGAATTAAGAATAAAAACTTAGAAGAAGCACTAGCCACCGCTGCTGCAGTCGGGCTTTATAGCTTAGCTGCCAGCTGGGTCTCACTGTGTTGTTTGCGATGTTTTCTCTTCAAGTGATTTAACAAGCTTATTATGTTGCGATCACGTGCCTTGACTCTCTCCTTGCTAAAATTGAAAATGATGTTTGTTTGCTCTTTGTCGTCTGGTAAAAAAACTGTTCCATACAATGGACGAGGACTTTTACTTCGGAACGAAACCCTTATTTCTCAGTTGCGGCAACGCCATGCTTGTTTACAGATTGCACACACGCGAAGGGGGAGGGAGGGGAGGGGGGTAATTCGCTTAGAGCAGGGAGAGAGCGGAGGCTTTTCTTTGCACACAGAAGCAGAAATACAGCAGCAGAACTGGGAATCGGGATAAAATTACCTCTCAAAAATCACAGATCGCCAAAAGTGTAGATCGTTTCACGGTCTTAAATCATCATATCACACGCCCCTAGATCATTTAGTAGTTTTGATCAAGCTCCTGACTGAAGAGGCTGTTGTATTATACTTGATAGCTGCAACATTAATAGTGGCGATGGCAATTTCATTATCCTAATCATAAGTCATATTAGTGCTGTATCACCAATGTTTTATTTTTTTTATAGTTCCTAAATGTTAAATGAGCTATCATCTTAAACATCTAAATTTTAAGTACAACATAACACCTTAAGGTAATGTGCAAATATTAGAGCAGCTGCTTGCTCCTGCAATAACATGCTTTTTACACGTGATCCGATTATTAGTGAGTAGTCGATTATCAAAATAATTGTTAGTGGCAGCCCTACTTGAAACATAAACTACAACAAGATGAAAATAAACACTGGCTGTTATTATCTATCAAGTTTTACTTATTGGACAGATACACCCAATCACCAGATATCCATGCTGATATATTGTGCATTCCAAGAAGAGACGTTACTTAACTGATTTTACCGGAAGCCATTTAGCTTTTAATGCTATAAATGTTCGCCATTCTGGATCTACCGAAAAACAAAAATCTGCTTTTCTCACACAAAAAAAATTCAAAATTTTAATACCAGCAAGAAAAAGCTAACTCAGTGGAAAACAAACGACGCTGAATGTGATTGATTGACGATATGATTCTAACAGCTGAAGAGTAAGAGCACAAATCCATATTTTTTTATGCGAAATTGAGTGTGATGCTTTGTTTACTCTAACAAACTCCATTGAACACCAACCTTTTCCAGCCTCTCGAAGTACTCCCTGAGGAAGGCCATGGGCCTGTCCGGCCTGGAGGTGCACAGCTGGACAATGCAGTCCTTTAGTAGCTGCTGTATGTTGTGTTTCTGCACGTACTGCTCACACTCCCTAAGGCTCCGCTCCTCCTCACTGCTTGTACTTCCAGATGCCATGGCAACAGCCTCAACCCTGCTGTATGACCTCTGACCTTAGAGTTGGAGAAGAGACAAAGAGCTTGACATCAGATTCTAAATGTACAATGTAGGTTTTAAAGGGGTTAACTTAGCATGAGGAAAACATCTACATCAAGATTTAAAGAGTGCATGTTTCCAAGAATGTGATACAGACAGAACTGATGAGAATGTGAGAGAAATAGAGTTGGAGTGAGAAGGCGCAGGGAGATGTTCTTTTTTTTTTTTTTGCCATGGAGCCTGGTCATATGATGCGATCATACTTTTGTGAATGAAAAAAAAAAATAATACAAAAACATCTGATGCCTAATCACGCACAACACCTTAAGTTAAGGAGATGGTGAATTGAATCTGCGGTCAAAAAGGCCAAACCATAACAAAATGTATACATTGTTTTAACAAAAACTGACATTAGGTGATCTGAAGGCTTTGAATTCAACTTTAACCCATCTGTGTTTACTACAGCAGCACTGCCTCTGAGCTCTTGGCATCAATCAATGTGTGCATTTTAGAGGAATAAGAGGACTTGTCACTAACAGAACAATCCAATCTATGCCGGCAAGGGAACAGTGCATGTGCAAAGAGCAGAAACGACATTCATATCAATTCTTATCAAACAACTGTGCCACGGAAACCAGTTATTTAAACAAAAATGATCCTAGCCTAACCCTAACCCTGCGATAATCTACATTTTCAATGGAAACTTTTATGTCTTTTTAATCTAAGAAACAAGGAACCTGGAAGCTGAAGATGAATCTCTTTTTGGACCCACACGCAACAGCTATTAGTAGAGAATTTACGCCTTATGTAATGTACTAATCTAAGTAGTTACTATGGTGGCCTGACCAAAAACACACTTAGTCTTCAGTTGCAGAGTTTCACCTGCTGTCCATTAAATAATTAACGTCATATAAAATGGCATTTTTTCGTCATGTGCAATAACAAGGGCTATGAGAAAACGAGGAAATGTGTTATAGGGCAGACGATAAATGAAAGAGTAGTTAACATAATCGCTTTTTAGGATATAAACCAAATGTCCTGTCTGTAGGAGTCTCGTCGTGTAGGTCAAGAAGGCCGACGGTTTAGCTTAAGCTAGCCACAGCAATAAATAATAATTAAAATGGCTCAAATTGGTACCCCTAAATGCACAAAAAGGCTCCATAACGCTGTTTTAAACTACGTAACTATATTTGGCCGAGGCTGTCAACGAATGGCTTGTTGGCTCTGTGCAAAGGAAAAGCTCATCCAATGACGCCATCTTGAGTTCCATCATAAACAAACGAGAAACGCAGGAAACAAAATGTTATCTGAACAGACTGTGGTAAAACGACAGAAATACTCACAAAACTGTAAAATCCCACCGAGCCTTTCGATAAAGACTCGGGACGTTTGATATATTTCACAAAGCGCAGCGTTACCAGATCTCTGCTGGCTTCGATTTTTTTCCCGAGCCTTGGACCGCTGCCCCACCGGATACGGCTGAAAGCCAATCAGCAGCCTTCACTGACGTCAATTCTGTAACTCGTAGCAACCTTAAAGGAGCCCGCGCGGAAATGGTGACGTCAAGGAACTCGCTCAAAACAAAAAGTACCCAGCTGCAAACAAGATGACGGACAAACCTCCTTTCTGTTCCGGAAGCGAGTAAGTAAGTATCGGCTTTAGTCAATTTTGAGTCCGCTATGACTTTATTTTCATTACTTGAAGGCTTTTCTCTAATATAGAAGGCTATGCAACCCCTCATTAGTTTCTGTTCTTTTTTTTTTTCTTTTTTTTTTCTAATAAGATTACATGAAAAAAATTAGGAAAAGATCATTTGTATTATGGTTCGTTTTAGTTTTTTATGTCCATTTTACTATACATGTTGGCATAGTATTAATGGTCAGTTTGTCACATACACAGCGAAAACTGGGGAGTTGAATTATGAGAGTTAAAGAAATTTGAGTTAATTTTAACACCAACAGAGTAATTTCAACCTTTTCAGTGTAAAATTCTAATCATGTGTGGAATTAATTATCTGAGTTGATCATACTGGTGTTCATTTAACAAAGATCAGAGTTAAATAAACCTCCATTCAATTCAAAGTCAAGTGTTATTTATTTATTTTTTTTTTGGTGTTAAATGAATGAAGAGTGCCAGTTCAGAGTGAATTTAACTCCTTCCAGACATAAATAAGCTCCACCCAGAGCCTATAGATTTTGTTGTACACCGCAAAGGCTTATGGGTAATGTGTTTGTGTTAATTGAAACACATAATTTGGACTTTCACCCAGGATCCACAGGCGGGCCACCGGTGATTGCCCAGATTGGCTTTTAGTGGGGTCAATAAGGGTCTTATGTGGGTCTTAACTGGGTAATTCATGTCAGACACATTTGGGACCTACCTTCCTAAAAGGGTTTAAAGTGGGCTTGCACCAGAATTCATGATAAAAATGAATTGCATTTATATAGCTCGTTTTGAGAGATTCTTACATAGCCACCTCAGGCTGTCATATCAAATTGTTTTGGCACCTCTAGTAAAGTGTCCTACCCAGGCACACAGAGTTTAATAAGCATGAATCGAACCCATTACCTCTGGCTTGCCAGCCAATAACTCTACCACTGAGCCACAGGCAATTCAAGTGCAAAGCCCAATCATGCCAAATGTTTTAAAGGCACAGTGTGTGATTTTCGGCCAGTTAGGGCGCAGTGCATACCTAAATTATCACAAGCAGGCGGTATCTGTGTCTTTGTGTAAGAAACTCAACAACGGAAGCCCGTGAGAAGTATACATGTGGTCAGCAATTTCACTCCGTTATTAGGTAACTAGCACTGGGTGTGTGAGGTCCAGGTTAGCTACTGATTCAAACTTCCTGTAGCAGGCGGGTTGAGCGTTACTCAAAACATAGTTGTCAAAAAAGTTATGTTAAAAATGGCTGATTTTTAAAGTCATATTATTCAATATCGCCAAAATTAAAAAAATTATGTGCTTTAGGTAATCATAATTTCATAATATTTTAATGGCTATTTTCAAAGATGTTCTGCAAAAATTAAACACTGTCACTTTAAGGAAACAATCTAAGAAATACTATAAACGAAGAATTGATATAAGTACAACATAAATACAAGACACTTGATGGTTTGAACTGCAAGAAATATATTGTAAAATTGAGCAACAAAAAATTATCTTTAAAGACAATTTAAATATCACAACATACAGGTAAACAAATCAAAAATATATTAAAAAAAAACATTTGAAAAAACCCCCACTTCAATTCAGTTTATTTATATAGCGCCATTTCACAACAGATGTCATCTCAAGGCACTTTACAAGAAGAGTTATTACAATACAATGTTTAATTTAGGAATTAGAGAACCACAGAAGATTGCGTCGTGACTTCTCAGCAATCCCTCACACTGAGCAGGCATCAAGTGACAGTGGAGAGGAAAAAGTCCCTTTGAACAGGAAGAAACCTCCAGCAGAACCAGGCTCAGCATAAGCGGTCCTCTGCCGAGACCGTCTGGGGTTTGGAGAAGGCAGCAGAGACACAGAAAGAGCAACAAAACTGATGCAGAAGCAGAAGTTGATAGAAGGACGTGGAGAACGTTCATCCACTGGAATACCATCTTAGTCAGGGTCGTCAAGCAGGGCTGGTCAGGAGCACCTACTGTAGGAAGAGACTAAGGCCATGTCCACACGTAGCCGGGTTTTTTTTTTAAACGAAGATTAGATCAGAGCTCCTTGAAAAAAAAATCTCTATCCACACGTAACCGGATAAATGCGTTTTTCAGCACATTTATAGACATGGCAAACCTGTAGGGGGCAGTAGTTCTCCCCAGTCCTATCCGTCAAGAGAAACTTTATATCCTCTCTTCAGCACGCAGCAGTCACACAGCTTATAAAAGCAAACAAACAAGACCTGCTTTAACAATGGATGATACCAACACAGCGCTGAGGAAATAAATGCTGTTTTCGAGAGTAAACACAGGTCGCACATGTGGTGTTGGAGCATTTTTTGTCGTGGAAAGTGGCGTTACGGCTCTTAAAACTCAGTTTTCAACCGTCCACACGTAGATACTGAAAACAGAGAAAACGCAAATCTCCACTTTGGCCGGAGTTTTTAAAAAGCTTTGTTTTTGGTGCCGAAAACCTCCGGCTATGTGTGGATAACAGGCCAAACCGTAGAAAAATCTCTCCGTTTTGTGAGATACCCGGCTACGTGTGGACAGGGCCTAAGAGAAAACAGTTTAGCGCTTGAATTGACAGCACATCATGCAGTTGGGGAGAAGTAGGAGAGAAAGTAGGAACTGCCTCTAATAATGTCCTCCAACAACCTAGCCTAAAGCAGCATAGCCATAGACATGTATACGTAGACGCCTCATGGAGCGAATTTGGCCACCGTTGCGAAACGTCAGCGTCGCCGCCATATTGGATGTGGCAAAGCTGCGCTAAGTAAAGAGACTTAATTATATAAATCGCCTTATTTTAATGCCTCTTATTTATTTCTTTACACATGCACTACTATACTTGAGAAACAGTTAGGGACCAAAATCAAAGTATTTAATCTTCTCAAATGTCTAATTTAAGAACTTTATTGACCACCACTGCGTGTGGCTGTTACACAAGGGGAGCTCCACACTGACTCTCCCTCCGTCAGTCACTCTCAGCCCCTTGTCATTTTCCATCTATATTTAATATGTACATTTCAAGATATGTCTACGTCCAAATAAATTTTCTTCTTATCTTTCAACTTATCTTCTTATATAGTGTACAATACAAAGGGAGTATTATACTCTTTTCCCTGTGTGTAACTACTGTTTCCTTATTTTATTTAATATTTGGATTTGTGAGAAACTGGGTATGAAAAGTAAGGTTGTTTTGAATTTTCTATGTATTGGTTTTTATTTTTGAAAAACCTATGTTGAGCTGCTAAGGAAGCCACACCTTAATTGTAGACTCAAACGAACTGTGTTAACAACACACAGCATGGATGAAGTCCTGGCAACAAGGTTACTACTAAGAGTGTTGGAAACCTTTCTAACAAAACTGAAGGAAAAGCCTTTGTTAAAGGATTGAAGGAGGAAAACAGATTTCATCTTCATTTAGTTTTAAATTATTGTATTTATTGTATTTCAGTGTTCTAACTATAAGATCATTTGTCTTCAGTTTCACGGTTCGGAAGAGGTCTTTGGAAGGTCTGAAAAAAAGATTGAGGATGAATGACTTTCAAAAAACCCGTAAAAGGAATAACTTTCGTCTGTTTTGCTTGGAGGGAACTGTGGATGCGCATCAACAAGTGATGAATAAAGATATCTCTGAATCTCTGACACACGCACACACACTCATTTTACCGTACCATACCAACTTTACTTATAAAGCACTAAAACAACCACAGCTGGAATAAAGTAATGCACACAAGTGAAAAAATTAATATGAGGAAAAACAAAAATAGAAATTAAAATAGAAATATAAAATAGATAAAATCAAATAAAAGAATCAAACAAAAAAATAACTAAAATTCAACACAATAAAAGCAATTAAATCAAATAATATCAAATAAAACAGTCTGGCTTGGGTTGAATGCCTAAAAATAAGATATTCTACCATGAGCAGAATAAATAAGAAACAAATGAATGACAACAAAATAAACACTGGGGAATAGTGTTTTCCACAATATCGGCAAATTATGTTCTCAAAACTATTTTAAAATGGCCAAATATTGCAGTCTATGAGCAAAGTACTATCAAAGGTAATTGTTAAGTCTTACCTCTGAAAAGTTATTCTCTCAGATTTTATTTGGTGCAATCATAGCACAAGAATGCGGCATCTTTTTCTCCGACCGGCTCCAACTGCCGATGCTTGCCACATCCAATATGGCGGCGACATTGACGTACAGCTCAGCGCTGAATGAGGCGTCTACGTATATATGTCTATGAGAGTAGCTACTAACATTAACCTGTCTCCTATACTACTAGGAAACTTAGCTACTAACACTCTCTACCTGGCTTACATTAATCTATCTCTACCTAGCTACTCTACCTCTTCCTATCTCTTTCTAGCTTTTGACACTCTACCTGACTAACATTAACCTGTCTCTTCCTAGCTACATGTCTAACCTGTCTCTAACTGCCTGTTAACCTGTCTCTAAATGTAAGCTTTGTCAAAGAGGAAGGTTTTAAGCCTAGTTTTAAAGATAGACAAGTTGTCTGCTTGACGAACCAACCCTGGGAGCTGGTTCCATAGGAAGGGAGCCTGATAACTGAAAGATCTGCCACACATTCTACTTTTAGAAATCCTAAGGACTACCAGTAGACCTGCAGTCTGAGAGAGAAGGGCTCTTTTAGGAACATATGGAGCAATCAGGTCTATTATGTATGATGGAGCTTGATTATTATGAGCTTTATATGTCAGAAGAAGGATCTTGAATTCTATTCTAGATTTTACTGGGAGCCAGTGAAAAGAAGCTAAAACAGGGGAAATGTGATCTCTTCTTCTTTTACTCATTATAACTCTTGCAGCAGCATTTTGGACTAAATGAATACTTTTAATTGTATTCTGTGGACTACCTGATAATAAAGAGTTGCAGTAATCCAGCGTTGAAGTAACAAAGGCATGGACTAGTTTTTCAGCATCATTCCTGGACAGGATGGTTCTAATTTTGCAATATTCCTAAGGTGAAAAAAGGAAATCCTAGAGACTTCTTTAATGTGAGATCTAAATGACATATCTTGGTCAAAAATAACACAGAGGTTCTTTGCTTTATTACTGGAGGCTAATTTAATGCCATCCAGGTGAAGGGGTTGATTAAGTAGTTTCTTTTTCAGAGCTTCTAGTCCAAAGACTAGAGCTGTTTCAGTGCTATGATGAGCTCTAAAGCCTAACTGAAACTTCTCAAACAGGTCATTATTGTTTAAATGCTCACACATCTGATGTGCAACTATTTTCTCAAGAATTTTAGATAAGAAGGGAAGATTAGATATCGGTCTATAGTTAATTAAGTCGTTTTGATCAAGAGATGGTTTCTTAAGTAGAGGTTTAATTACAGCTATCTTAAACTCCTGTGGTACATATCCATTGACTAAGGATAGATTTATTATATCTAAAATTGGAGCAGCAATCAAAGGGAAAACCTATTTTAAAAGTTTAGTTGGGACTGAGTCTAACATGCAAATTGAAGGTTTTGATGAAGCTAATAATTTTAGTAGATCTGAAAGTTTGGCTGCATTAAAGCAGTTATAAAGCAGTTCAAGCATATATTATATTCAACCATTTTTGATGCTGCCTCATTAACTAAGGAAGAAGCAAGCATATTGGGAAGGTTCCCATTTATCTAATTTTTTATAGAGTCTATTTTATTCATAAAAAATTGCATGAAGTCATTACTAAGAGCTGAGGGAATGGTTGCCTCGACAGAACTTTTATCCTGTGTGAGTTTGGCAAATGTATTAAAAAGAAACCTAGAATTGTTTTTTTTCTCCTCGATTAAAGATGAAAAATATGCTGTTCTGGCTGTTCGAAGGCTGTTTTTATATAGCAATAGTCTATTTTTCCACACTAAATAAGAATCCTGTAAATACGTGGAGCGCCATTTTCTCTCTAGTTTTCTAACAGTCTGCTTTGGGGTACGTAGCTCTAAATTAAACCAGGGAGCTAATCTTCTATGGCTAGGCACCTTCCTTTTCAAGGCGGCAACTTCGTCTATTGCCAGACGCAGGGAGGAATTAACGCTATGAACTAAAATGTCAAGTTGTGAGAGGCCAGGAGTTAAATCACTATTTTCTATTGTACTTTTATATACTGAGGAAATTAAAGTTGGAAGAGCTTCTTTAAAACTTGCTACAGCATTGTGTGATAACTTTCTGGTATAAAGAAGTTTTCTTTCAGGTTTTAAATGGTCAGTTAGAGTGAGTTTAAAAGTGATCAGAAAATGATCAGACAGGATAGGGTTATGTGGAAAGACTGTTATTTCTTCACAGTCAATGCCATAAGTTGACACAAGATCTAAAGTGTGGTGACAAGAATGGGTTGGTCCCTGCAGATTTTGAGTAAAGCCTATTGAGTCTAAGATAATGTTAAAAGCTGTATTTAGACTATCACTTTCACTATGAACATAAATATTGAAGTCTCCAACCATAATAACTTCATCAGTGTTTAAAACAAAGTCAGATAGAAAATCTGATATCTGATCTAAAAATTGAGAATAAGGTCCTGGTGGACGATACAAGACCACAAAGAAAGGGGCTTACTGCTTTGTTAGGAAGGCTAAAGATTAAATGCTCAAAGTAACTGTAACTATTGTTTTTGGGGGATTAATTAGTAAATCTGAATGAAAGATGGTGGCTACTCCACCTCCTCGACCAGTACTTCGAGGGACACTAAAGTTTAAGTAGCTAGGGGGAGTTTACTCATTTATTGTGACATGGTCCTCTTTCTGCAACCATGTCTCTGCAAGACAAAACAAATCAATATTATTTTCACAAATTAAGTCATTTACCAAGAGTGTTTTTGAGGGGAGAGATCTTCTGTTTATTAAAGTTTGATTTATTTATTTTTCTGTTCAGTTGGAGTTGTATTTATCTTTATGAGATTTTTATACTCTGCTCTAGTAGCATTACCTTTTAATTAATTTGTTTGGGTAGTGGATGGGAAATCCCTGTTCCCTGACCTGGACTCTGGGTTGTCACGGCATTGGGTAACTAGAGATAACCCTAACAATGTTCCTGGAAAGAAGGGCAGCGTCGTCCGCGGTGGGATGGATGCCATCTCTATGTAACAGTCCAGGTTTTCCCCAGAAGGTCCCCCAGTTATCAATGTAGCCCACATCGTTTTCTGGACACAACCTTGACAACCAAAGTTGAAAGAACAGCATAAGGCTGTACACGTCATCGCTAGTACGATCAGGCAGGGGACCAGAAAAAATTACAGAGTAAGACATCTTTTTGGCAGCCCTGCATACCGAAGCTACGCTAATTTTAGTGACTTCTGATTGCCGTTACCGCGTGTCATTGCCACCAGCATGTATAACGATCCTGCTATACAGCCGTTTGTCCTTGGCCAAAAACTTCAGATGGGACCTAATGTCCGCAGCTCTGGCCCCTGGAAGGCATCTGACAGTGGTTTTTCGTGTCTCTGGAGCCACATTCCGAACTATGGAGCTGCCAATTACAAGAATCGGCTTCGAATCTATTGTTCACAGAAAGGGGCTGGAGGTTGGGTGCGCGCTGGGGCCTGGCGATAAGCTTCCTACGAACAGTCACCCAGTTAGCCTGAGGTCCCAGCTGCATGGGAGCTGTTGGAGGACGGCTAAGGAGTCCTATCCTAACTGGCTCCACACGAGCTACGGCTGGGCCTGGCTGTTCTACAGCGCGGAGCCGGGCCTCCAAGGCTACAAAAATGCTGCACTTATAACACCTACCATCTTCGCTAAAGGAGGCAGAGGAATAACTAAACATCTGACACAGAGAGCAGGAGAGAGGAGGAGATTCAGAGAGAGACGGAGGGACAGGAGAGAAAGCAGCCATAGCCTTGCTAGCTGTAAACCTAAGCTAACCTAGCGATACCATACCTAGCCCAGAAAACAGTTTAACACTTAACGATTTCCCAAACGTAAAGAACACCAACAGAAAATAGGTGTTTCAATGTGTTTGTGTGTTAGAATAACTCAGAAAAGCTTCTGGACAGAGAAAATTAGATAAATTAAAGAGGGCAAGAGCACCGAGATGCTTCAGCCAAGTGAGTCACCAAACAGGAAATGACGCGATACGCCTTACCAACGCTGTGTCCGTCCACACTTCAAAAAAACATTAATACAAAATACATTCATTATATATTGTTAAATCGAACAACAAACATAATCTTTAAAAAACAATTTAAATGTTGGCAAAAGATTGGCAAAAGTCCCTAATGTATGCAATGTTTGTTCTTGGTGACTAGCATGACTTCAGATGTACGGAGTTACGATTATTAAATCTCAGAATGCTTTATTAAACTACATGTCTAATAAGTTGCTAAAAATTTTACATTAAGTAATTAAATAACTCAAGTAGGCCTACTTACTTTGCTTCTCTGCCATGCAGGACCCATGTGTTCCCAGTTCAAACCCATGCCCACTTGGCCCATAAATATGCTATTCAGGACCCATATTTTAAATGGACTGAAATTATATAGCGCTTTTCTAGTCTTACTGACCACTCAAAGCACTTTACATTGAAGCCACATTCACCCATTCACACTCGCATTCATACACCGACACCCAACATGGTTCGGTAGGGGGGGTTAAGTGCCTTGCCCAGGGGCACATCGACATGTGACTGGAGGAAGCTGGAATCGAACCTACGACCCTCCGATTGCAAGCCGAGTTCCCAGATCAAACCCATCCCCACTTGGCCCATAAATATGCTATCCAGGACCCATATATGAGTTCCCAGATCAAACCCATGCCCATTGGGCCATAAATATGCTATTCAGCACCCATATATAAGTTCCCAGATCAAACCCATGCCCACTTGACCCATAAATATGCTATTCAGGACATATATGCATTCTCAGATCAAACCCATGCCCACTTGGGCCATAAATATGCTATTAAGGACCCATATATGAGTTCCCAGATCAAACACATGCCCACTTGGCCCATAAATATACTATTCAGGACCCATATATGTTTTCTCAGATCAAACCCATCCCCACTTGGGCCATAAACATGGTATTAAGGACCCATATATGCATTCCCAGATCAAACCCATGCCCACTTGGGTCATAAATATGCTATTCAGGACTCATATATGTTTTCTCAGTTCAAACTCATGCCCACTTGGCCCATAAATACAGTATGCTATTCAGGAGCCATATACGTGTTCTCAGTTCAAACCCATTCCCAATTGTCCCATGCCTGTCCCTTATGTAATCAGCTCATAATGGCTTACTATGTGGGACTCATGCTACAAAACCTACACGGGACCCGCTGATTTCACCCAGCCAAAGCCCATGCCCACACAGTACCCATGGAACCCATATTTAATTAATCTGGGCCGTCTTTGCTGGCTGGGAGAATTTGTACATTATAGTTTGTGCCCTACATGTAACCGAGCTCCTTAGTTATCCTTTGAGTTATGTTGTTGTCAGTGTTTGATGGTTATTGTCAGCGCACCATCATGCAGACGGCGATGCACGGGAGTTCGGTTGGCATGACCATCGTGATCATGTGGTGCTTAACTGTGGGAAGTGTGGATGAACTTTTCACTCCAGTGACTGACTTCATGAGTAGTGTCACACCAAAATTATTTCTTGCTCATGATTACAAATAATTAATAAGATATTTGATAGGAATAAATATTTGTAAAAAACATGTTACTTGAGCCTTTCTGAATACCGTATTTGGGTTTAGCTCAATATGTACACCAATTAGTGTTAATTCTCTTATATGTACACTTGTATGTGTTTTTTCTTGCTTTTAACTGTAATGTGAGTTCCATTCCATGCATGCTGCTGGTGAGTATTGCAACATTTGCTGCGTCACTTCCTGTTTTTCCCGACAAAGAGTCGTTTTTAAATTCCGCTACATGAGCTACTCAATCAGACAGGAGTTTTTCTTTTTTAATGTTTAATAAATGTTTTTGAGTCACTCTGAGTGCCCCACCTGTGTTGCAAAGGGTTACCTGAAAGCCATCAAGCTCACGTGTTCGTCCAGGCCGACACTTCATAACAAAGGCTGCTAATTACTGTTCAAACAGAATTCGGATTAAAATAGATTGTTTGAGAACAGAAACTTATCGTATTAACCGTGTTTGAACTTGCTTTTTATATCAAATACTGGAATTGAATAGTTTACTTCAGTGACCAATTCATGAATAGAAGTAATCTTCCAAAGATGAAACTACTCTTATCCAGATAATTTTTAACAAACATCTCTTTATCCAAAGTTTTATTTTCTCTTGTAATTAGTGAAACTAATTAATCTTTCCCATCCAGTATCTGCAAATCGAATCCTGGGTCTGATCTGCACGCAGCAGCATAAATCACAATTCAGGGTTTCTCATTTTTTCATATTCATATTCTGTGTTCCTTTATTTTAACTATACATTTATTTTAATCAGTAGTGCTTCTCTTATTACTGGGTTGAGTGTTTTACATGTTTTTCTTTTGTGTAAATAAATCTTGTGTTTGGAAAGTAACAGTTGTCATTTCTTGTTCAAGGTGCATGTTCTTGTTCATTCTTGCAAGGTGTATGACCAATAGAAGTTAAGAATTAATTACTTCAGAATTATGAGACTGATATAGAAATGTGGCTATTTAAAAAAATTCCAGATAAAGGTGGTGCCCCAAATAATTAAAATTTTCCATAAATTAAATTTTTTTATTGACTGCCATAAGCAGTCTTTGACTATCAATAGCCAAATATTATATTTTCATTTAATATCCGCAACAATGGAATTCATTTCCACAGTTATGCTGATGATACACAATTATATTTATCCATAAAACCTAATGAAACCAATCACTTAGGTAGATTACATGCATGTTTGTAAAACATAAAAACCTGGATGACTCTGAATTTTCTACTTTTAAATTCAGACAAGACAGAAGTTGTTGTCTTTGGACCAGAACCTTTAAAAAGGAAACGGCTAAATCAATCACTTCATGTGGATGGCATTAATTTGGCCTCAGGTAATAATGTAAAGAACCTTGGTGTAATTTTTGACCAAGACATGACATTTAAATCCCATATTAGAATCAGAATCAGAATCAGAATCAGTTTATTGGCCAAGTATGTCACATACAAGGAATTTGACTCCGGCAAACTTTTTCCTCCAGTACAGAACTTGAATAAGTGAACTAAAAAAAGAAAAAAAAAAGAAAAATAAGAACAAAAATAAGTAAAAATACAAATAAATATCAGATCGTAAATAATAAAGGATAATATATACACCAAGCCGGGGTTATTTTACAGTGAGTATGTACAGAAGTGCAGAGTTATAGTTTATTGTTATGTGAGTGCACTCACACACTGTGACTAGACAGAGTTCGTCAGAGCGACAGCCTGGGGGAAAAAACTGTTTTTGTGTCGGGTGGTTTTGGCGTACAACGCTCTGTAACGCCGACCTGAGGGGAGGAGCCTAAACAGATTGTGGCCAGGGTGTGAGGGGTCAGTGGTGATTTTCCTGGCCCGCTTCCTGACCCTGGCCCGGAATAGGTCCTGAATGGAGGGAAGATCGGTTCCTATGATCCTCTCTGCAGTCCTGACTGTTCTCTGCAGTCTGTCCTTGTCTTGCCTGGTGGCGGATCCGAACCAGACAGAGATGGATGAGGTCAGGACAGACTGGACTATTGCTGTGTAGAAGATGATCAGCAGCTCCTGGGGCAGGTTGAACTTCCTGAGCTGACGCAGAAAGTACAGCCTTTGCTGGGCCTTTTTCCTTATTATGTTGATGTGTGAGGTCCACTTCAGGTCCCGTGTGATATTAAACAGGTTTCTAAGATTTCTTTCTTTCACCTCAGGAATATTGCTAAAATTAGAAACATCCTGTCCAGGAGTGAAACAGAGAAATTAGTCCATGCATTTGTTACTTCAAGGCTGGATTAATGTAATTCCTTATCATCAGGAAGTCCACAAAATGCAATTAAAAGCCTTCAGTTTAACCAAAATGCAGCAGCAAGAGTTCTGATGAATATTAAAAAGAGAGATTACATTTCTCCTGTTTTGGCTTCTCTTCATTGGCTCGGTGTTAAATCCAGAATAGAGTTTAAGATCCTCCTCCTTACTTACAAAGCCCATAATATTCAAGCTCCATCGTACATCAGAGATCTGATTGTTCCATATGTTTCTAACAGAGCCCTTCGTTCTCAGAATGCAGGTCTACTGGTAGCTCCTAGGATTGTTATTGTGACTGTTAACCCAGTTTTCTCTCAGTATATTTCTCCCCATAGAAGCTCCACATGGTCTGGTACCCTGCTCAACTATAAGGTCCCCTGCTGGGTGGGGAACATCGATCCAGATGATGCTCAAAGTCACAGAGCCTCCTCCATGCTGTCTCTTCTCTATCTCAGACCCCCAGACGGTCGTGGCAGATGACCGCTTGTACAGAGCTGGGTTCTGCCGGAGTTTTCTTCCTGTTGGGATTTCTTACAAAGAAAACTTTTGACAGATTGGAATATTTGTATAATTAAATTGAAATGACTTTTTTTGTAAATTGCCTTGAGATGACTATTGTTGTGAGTTGGCACTATATAAATGAAAGTGAATTAAATTGAACTCTGGTGTGGTGTTAAATATTTAACTATCAATGGCGGCTGGTCTATTATGTGCGCTGGGGCGCCGCCCCTCCTAACAATTTTAGAAAAAGAAAAAAAAGTTTAAGTTTGACTAAAACATGACTTTCTTCGGTACAGGTGTAGCGTTTTACACACTAGAAGGAGGGGAGGGGGGAAGGGTGGGGTTTCTGTTTGTCTGCCAGCTTCATCGTGTGCTGCAACAACATGATAAATGTGTACTTTTATACTTGGGGCGGCGAGTAACAGCACCCTTGCTATCTAACCAATGGCGCTCTAATAGGATATAAAAACGTCATTACATATCATTAATTCAACCAATCAGAGACGCGCAACGATTGGTGCTTGGCATCAGCTCCCATCGGAGATTTAACATGGACTTTTTGGTGTAGTCAAGTGTCCGCGAGACCCGGCGGGTGGAGCCAGTCTTTCTTGACAAGTTGACAATGGCGGCAGCATACGAGACAGAGACCGTGCAATCTCTTCTTCAAAATCCATTTGAAAGAAGACCACTGTCTGAAAAGCTTAAAATAAAAGAAACGGGACCGGACCAGCCACAAATTAACATCAGACAGCAAGTAAAAGACAAGGAAGTGTCTTATAACGCGAGTAGAAAGCGGCGTATTTATAGGCATATTGAATTATGCATTTTGGGTTGCTGTATATCTTGAGTACATTTCATTGTAAGGTATCGCTACTTTATTCAGTAAAAGTGATGTTTTCTGACTTAAATTAATGCTAACTGATTAGCGGAAGTAGCTTTGTAGTCTAGACAACGCTACTTCACAATAAGAGCATGTACTCCTGTTTATACTGATGACTTGGATAGTTTGTCTGCTGAGTGTTTACGTTTTGGAAAACAGTAAATTGTGACATTTTATTACTAAGTCTATATTACATTTGATTTGTTTAATACTTAACACAGCTACTGATATTCAAATATTAAGTTTATTCATATATTTTGGTTATTTCTACCTTGCATTAGTTCTTATTTTTCATATGAGATCACACATATCATCTCCCTCCTCACATTTATATCACCCAAACCTGTATCAGCAGCTGTGTGGAAATAATAAAGAACAGCAGAAATATAACAGCTTTTTCTCCACCATATCTTCTCATACTCTGAATGGCTTTAAGTGGAGCTCTGGCAGGTTCTCCCAGTGTTAACAGAGTGATCCCAGTCTGAACCAGAACCTCTATAGACAGCTCAGTGTTTCCTCCTCTACAGTAGCAGTCTGTTCTAGAGAAACTGTTGAAGCCTCTGACTGAAATAATTCTGTTGTTGTAGTATAGTCCTATTAAGAGGATGATCAGGATTGTTCAACATAAATAAGAAACAGCTTTACATACAGAAAATGTTAGATGGTTAGTTTGTGTTAGCAACTGGCTAAAAGATCAATATGTCAATGTATGAACATGTAGTCAATGTGTGAATATGATTGTGAATGTGTGAATAAATTCTACTAAACTCGATTTATAAAATATGAGCTATGGTAATTGGATTTCTCCTTTTACTCTAAAAAGTGTAGTTTTTTTAGTCATATTTAGGAACGCTAATTAGTCTGAATTAATTCACAGCAGTCCCTTAATTAGTTAAGTTTAAAAAAAATATATTGTTTGACAACCCTAATATCTAGCCATCATCATTGCCCCCCTGGAGAAAATTCCACCAGCCGCCACTGTTAATTATTTAAGAAATGTTAAATCAACTCTTCAGTGTGTGGAGCTATTTAAACCCCGAAAAAGTGTTAAAATCAACTCTATAAGACTTGATTTAACACTTGACTTTTTGCTGCGTATTCAACTGAAGTTATAGATTCCTTTATCACTGTTGTCAGTTTGTATGAAACAAATTCTTAATGTGAAGACATGGAAGTTCTGTGGTCGTTTGTATATACTGGTTGATTCAATAAAAATAAAAAAATTGAGCCAACTTATCAGAGTGACAGACAGAGAGCCAGATACTCGTGTTCCAGAAATATCCACATGGTTAGGAGTAACAGGGCCAAGGTCTTTTTGGATGGACGTTAGACCATTTAAGTGCAAGTCATATCCCCGTCAATGAAAACAGGATTACCCTCATACCCAACCCCAATAAAGACCTGCTATCCGTTTTATCATGCAACGCTGATATTCTGAAGTTCCTGTGGATAGTATTACATTATATATATATATATATATATATACAGTGCTCTGCATAAATGAGTGCACCCCCTTTAAAAAGTATGAATTTAATCAGTAGTTCAATGAACAAAGGAAAAATTTCTAAACTTTCCACAAGGCAGACGTTTATTGAACACTTACTTAACTCCATAACATGAAATTAAGGTTAATAATCTAATTTAGATCACAAAATCTTCAGTTTTACTCAAATTAGTTGAAGGAAAAAATGAATACACCCTGCAACAAAAACTACTACATCTAGTATTTTGTATGAGCACCATGATTTTTAAGGACAGCACCAAGTCTTCCAGGCATGGTCTACGCAATCTAGGCAACATCTATCTTTTTCCATTCTTCAAGAATAACCTATTTTAGAGTCTGGATGCTGGATGGAGAGGGACTCTCAACTTGCTGCTTCAGAATTTCCCACAGGTTTTCGATTGGGTTCGCATCGGGAGACATACTTGGCCATTCAATCACCTACACCCTGTTCTTCTTCAGAAATGCAAAAGTAGCTTTAGATGTGTGTTTTTGGATCATTGTCGTGTTGGCAAAGTGCACGACGACAATTGCACGGAGTGATGGCAGCATCTTCTCCTTTGGTATTGAACAGTACATTGTTGAGTTCATGATACCATCAATGAAATGCAGCTCCCCAACACCAGCAGCCCTCATGCAGACCCACATAAGGACACTGCAACGACCATGTTTCACTGTAGGCGCCATGCATTTGTCTTAGAAAATCCTCACCTTTACGACACCATAAAGTTTTTAAACCATTTGTTCCAAAAACAGTGATCTACGTCTCATCACTCCAGAGTATAGAGTCCCAGTAGTCTTCATTTTTTCAGCATGGGCCCTAGCAAATTCTAGTGGTGCTTTTTTTGTGCATGGACTTTAGGAGAGGCTTCCTTCATGGACGATACCCATGCATGCCATTCCTCTGCAGTGTGCGCCGTATGGTGTCCCGGAAAATTTTCACTCCAGTTTGGCTTTTTACTGCTTTAGCTAACTGCAGTGAACTTGCAAGGGAATTTTCTTCAACGCTTCTCATCAGAAGACTCTCCCGTCGAGATGTTAACTTCGGCGGACGGCCTTGTAAAATGGTTGCACTTCCATCTTTCTCAAATGTTTTGATCACTTTTGCTACAGTATTTGGCAGATATGTAAAGCTTTGCTGATCTTCTTGTAGCCCTCACCTTTTTTGTGTAAATAAATGATTTCCTTTCTAATATTTCTCTTCCATTGTGAGCCATTACTGACAGCATGAAATGGGAAGGGCTTTTCTTCGTAAAGTAATGCCCTTTTATTGTCACCTGTCTGCTGGACACTTCTTAAATGAATCATTAGAGTAACCTGTGGTTGAATGCCTGTTAATTAGAAGTTTGTAGTCTTAAGTGTGGCTTTTCTCCTATGACTATTATTGGGGTGTACTCATTTTTGCAACATAGGCTTGAATGAATTTGTTAGACAAATCACTTTTTTGTGTGTGCAAATCAACAAATCTTGTTTGCAATCAATGGCCCACATTTGTGGGAGTATTTCGTAGTATAGTATATCATACCAAATGTTTATTCTGAAAGCACTATATATATATAGTAAAGGCTGACGATGTGTCAAAACTAATATATCATTATATAAATTTTTATATATATATATTTAATATGGAAAAACAGGACCCACTATGTTAAAATAACTAGTATAATTAATGCTTATCAACTCAGTGGCCTAAAAACACCTGACTTCAAATCACTAATTGGTGTGTTGATAATACATTGGATAAAACATTTTTTGTCTCACCCAAATTCATTGTGGTTTCACACACCGAAAAAAAAAATATTTGAAAAAGTATTAATATTTGAAAAATATTTAAAATATTTGAATTTTTTTTTTTTACTGCCCCCCAAATTAACAGATTTCCACAAACAAATATGACACTTTTGGAAGATAATGTTTTCACATAATTGCACTCCTCGTGAATATATCTTGTGGAATAACAGATTATAACTATAAACAGGAAAACTATTTTTAAAGCAAGTTAATACAGATATTTTATTGGTTTCAAACCTGATTAATGAAAATGGGAAATTATTTGATTTCAACACTTTTGTCCACATACTTAAATTTAATTTCTCATACAGAGAATTTAAAGCTGTTTTTAAAGCAATCCCTCTCCCATTGATTCATCTAAATAATTCTGCCATAATATATACCAAAGTGTCTGCTAAACTACCAAAGTTACAAAAAAGGAAATTTACTTATTGGAAAAAAATTTAATAACCCATTCATTAAGAATGCATTTAAAACTATTTTATTCACAGACTTTCATAATCCTGGGAGGGTATGTTTGTTAGACTACACTTTCCTAAAAATAATATTTAAAGTTACCCTAAATATCCGGTCCCCCACAAAGTCAGAGAAACCCACTTTAAAATGAAAAATGTCTGGCTCCTGCACCTGTAATGGATTGTGTTACATATATCATGGCCTTACATTAAAAAGATACTGTAACCCCTGTATTATTTAATCAGAACTCTTTCTGCAGCATTTATGGATCAACTGAAGGCTTATAATTGTATGCTGTTGACTTCCTGATAATAAAGAATTACAGCATACCAACCTTGGAGTAACAAATACATGGACTAGTTTCTCAGCATAACTCCTGGACAGGATGTTTCTAATTTTATCAATATCCTGGAGGTGAAATAAATAAATCTCGGAAACCTGTTTAATATGTGATTAAAATGTCATGTCTTGGTCAAAAATTACACAGAGCTTCTTTACAATATTACCAGAGGCCAATTTAATGTCATCCAGATGAAGTAAAGCTTCAGGTCCAAAGACAAAAACTTCGGTCTTGTCTGAATTTGAAAGGTGATTGGATTCCTCTGGATTTTTGAATAGATATAGTTGTGTATCATCGGCACAACTGTGGAAAAACATACCAGGCTGTCAAATTATTTTACCAATTGGAAGCATATATACAGTAAAAAGAATTGGTTCAAGCACAGAACCTTGTGGTACTCCACCCTTGAGTGTGAAGATTGATCATTTACATAAACTGGAATCTGTCAGACAGATATGAGTTAAACCAGCCTAGTGCTGTACCCTTGATCCCTACAACATGTTCAAGCCTTTCTAAGAGAGTATTATGATCGACTGTGTCAAAAGCAGCTCTGAGATCTAACAAGACCAGAACAGTCACAAATCCATTATCTGAGGCCATTAAAATATTCATAACTTTTACCAGTCCTGTTTCAGTGCTATGATGAGCTCTAAAACCTGACTGAAATGTTTCAAACATGTTGTTGCTGTTTAGATGCTCACATACTTGATTAGCAACGATTTTCTCAAGAATGTTGGATAAGAAAGGAGGGTTAGATATAGGTCTGTGAGCTAAGTCATCTTGATCCAGCATACTCCCTTTTCCTAAGTAAAGGTTTAATTACAGCTACCTTAAATTCCTGAGGCACTTATCGATTCTGCTATTGTCATGTGTGTTTCAGAGAGTCCTTGAGCTAGAAGTGGCTGCAGTGGAGCACCAGTTCATCTTCATTGATGAGGCTGGGTTCAACCTCACAAAAAGACGAAAGAGGGGAAGGAATATCATCGGCCAGCGTGCCATTGTTGAAGTCCCTGGCCAGCCCGGCGGGAACATCACAATGTGTGCAGTGATTACCCACCATGCCGTCATCCATCACCATGCTACCCTTGGCCCCTACAACACCGCCCATCTGATCACATTCCTGGACAGCTTACACAACACACTCATTCCACCAGATCAGGTAGATGGCCCAGAGCAGCTCAGGTACGTTGTCATTTGGGACAACGTAAGTTTCCACAGGCTGCTCTGGTTCGTAACTGGTTCACTGCCCACCCACGCTTTTTAGTTGTTTATCTCCCTCCATATTCTCCATTCCTCAATCTGCCTGGAGATGGAAAGTGTATGACCGAAATCCACAAACGCATATACAGTGGGGCAAAAAAGTATTTATTCAGCCACCGATTGTGCAAGTTCTCCCACTTAAAATGTTGATAGAGGTCAGTAATTTCATCATAGGTACACTTCAACTGTGAGAAACAGAATATGAAAAAAAAATCCAGGAATTCACATTGTAGGATTTTTAAAGAATTTATTTGTAAATTATGGTGGAAAATAAGTATTTGGTCAATTCAAACAAGGAAGATCTCTGGCTCTCACAGACCTGTAACTTCTTCTTTAAGAAGCTCTTCTGTCCTCCACTCGTTACCTGTATTAATGGCACCTTTTTGAACTCGTTATCTGTATAAAAGACACCTGTCCACAGCCTCAAACAGTCAGACTCCAAACTCCACTATGGCAAGACCAAAGAGCTTTCGAAGGACACCTGGAAAAGAATTGTAGACCTGCACCTGACTGGGAAGAGTGAATCTACAACAGGCAAGCAGCTTGGTGTGAAAAAATCAACTGTGGGAGCAATTATCAGAAAATGGAAGACATACAAGACCCCCTATAATCTCCCTCGATCTGGGGCTCCACGCAAGATCTCATCCCGTGGGGTCAAAATGATCATGAGAACGGTGAGCAAAAATCCCAGAAAAACACGGGGGGACCTGGTGAATCACCTGCAGAGAGCTGGGACCAAAGTAACAAAGGTTACCATCAGTAACACACTACAACGACAGGGAATCAAATCCTGCAGTGCCAGACGTGTCCCCCTGCTTAAGCCAGTGCATGTCCAGGCCCGTCTGAAGTTTGCCAGAGAGCACATGGATGATACAGCAGAGGATTGGGAGAATGTCATGTGGTCAGATGAAACCAAAGTAGAACTTTTTGGTATAAACTCAACTCGTCGTGTTTGGAGGAAGAAGAATACTGAGTTGCATCCCAAGAACACCATACCTACTGTGAAGCATGGGGGTGGAAACATCATGCTTTGGGGCTGTTTTTCTGCTAAGGGGACAGGACGACTGATCCGTGTTAAGGAAAGAATGAATGGGGCCATGTATCGTGAGATTTTGAGCCAAAACCTCCTTCCATCAGTGAGAGCCTTCAAGATGAAACGTGGCTTGCAAACACGACAGGTGTCTTTTATACAGATAACGAGTTCAAAAAGGTGCCATTAATACAGGTAAGGAGTGGAGGACAGAAGAGCTTCTTAAAGAAGAAGTTACAGGTCTGTGAGAGCCAGAGATCTTCCTTGTTTGAAGTGACCAAATACTTATTTTCCACCATAATTTACAAATAAATTCTTTAAAAATCCTACAATGTGAATTCCTGGATTTTTTTTCTTCACATTCTGTCTCTCACAGTTGAAGTGTACCTATGATGAAAATTACTGACCTCTGTCATCATTTTAAGTGGGAGTACTTGCACAATCGGTGGCTGACTAAATACTTTTTTGCCCCACTGTATCTCTTCTCCAAGCTATGGAGGACGTATGTGGAGATATAGCAGCTGATGCTTTTCATGGCTGGAACTGCCATGCTAGGCGATTTTTCTCCCGCTGCTTGGCCAGGGAAAACATTGCTTGTGATGTGGATGAGGTGCTGTGACCAGACCGCAACAGAAGAGAGGATGCATCATAGTTTTTTTTTACTGTAACTGTATACAGTAAATTCTTCTGTTGTTTTGTATGTAGTGTATTTGCAACTTTGTGTTGGTTGGGAATGGGATGTACACTGTGTACATTGTTTTTGCGGGAAAAATAAAATACAATTTTACCGTGTATTTGTGTGTTCTGAGTAAAAAAACAATATTCTCAAATATTTTACAACACACTGAACCAAAAAAGGCCTAAGTCATTATGATGAATGGAGAAGAAGGGTTTTCCATTCATCATAGTGTTTTACATTGAGCACATCAGTGTTCGGCTGGTTCTTATAAATGTCTATTCATATGATGGTTTGTGTGTGTCATTTGACATCAAAATCCCATTTTTAGAAGAAATAACATTGTTTTGAATGTAACGTTTCATTTTGCAGGAGAATTGAGGGGTTTTGCCCATTGTGTGTGTTTTTTTGGATTTGTGTGTAGAGTTCTGAGAATATGAGGCATGCTTTCAGAAAATGTGTGTAAATAATTGAGAAAAACTGTGATCTTTGTCTTCCACCGTACTCCCTTTTCCTAAACCACAATGAGGAATTCTTCTCCTCATGGTGGTGGACGGTATATAAACAGCAACGTTAGACCAGGGTAAATCTCCTGCAAGCCATGGGACTTGTTGGTGACATACGTAGGTATGGAGGCTTGCCAAACCTGGATATGGCATGCCCGGGAATTTTTCCCCTGTTGCCTGGTCAGACAAAATGTGGCCTGTGTTGTGGAAGAAGTCCTGTGGCCAGACCCAGTTCGTAGACATGATACTGGGACTGAGTAATGCACTTATCTGTATATTTTTGTACTTTATTTTTCATGGGCTTACTGTACACAAGTGGCAAATGCATAAGATTTCTGTTTGTTTTTACAAGTACTACATGTAAAAGCACAAGATTTCTGTTTTGCTAAATGCACAGGCTATTTATTTTTTTTGGTATCCAACATGCATTTTGCCTAGTGAACAATAAACATTTATTTTTCCAGCTTCATGTCATGAGCATTGTGTTTTCTTTTTTTCTATGTAGTATTTAGTGACTGTTCAGTAGTGTTTTTAATTTTGATTGACTTGGGGCACGATTTGACAACATAGATCAGTTTTGAGCTCAGATTGAACTGTTTTGAGTTTAAAGTTTGGTTTTGCAAGAAGAGTCTGAGGTGTTGTGAATGTAGCTTGAAAATTGGGTTTTGTGTTCACAGTTTAGAGAAAAGGAGAGCAGCTTTCAAGAAATGTGGGGGTCAGGTCTGGCTTCGTCAGCCAGCGACAACACTGCCTATTTTGGATCTTACCCGGCTAGCAACAAGACATTCTTTTTTCTGATTGGTTTAGAAATTCTATGTTCTGATTTGCTAACTCAAGACAGCTGTACTATGAGCTGTGCAAGCGCACAGCTGTGGTGGGCATTGACTGTTCATAGTAACACGCCCTCTAGGCGCCAGAGGTTTTTTTCCGAAATGTTTGATTATTACATCTTAATTTCAAAAGGCTATACCTTAAAAGTGATAAGAGATAAAGACTTTCTGTAAATTAGAAAAATATTATGGATGAGCCAAAGTTTATAAGGGAATTAAATTCCCCCATCTAATTTGTATATTATGACGTCATATGACGTGGTGGCCATCTTGGATTATAGAATTTTCATGAAAAGTCACATGTTTGGATTATAAAATGCAGCACTTCTTTCTCCCCAAAAGGTCCCTCACCTTCTGAATGCTATATTGCACAATACTGAATGCTCAGGTAAATAGTAAGTAGTAAACAAACTGTGTAAATCATTACTAATAAATGGCAGAAACAAAACGAATGCAGGTAGCGGTAGGCTAGCGATTTTCCATTTACTACATACATTAGGAACTCTGTTTCCATTTATGGGGTCCCTGTATATTATTTAAATTATATA